>OX422141.1:2954341-3425277 GCA_949129095.1 Volucella bombylans | reverse complement strand
TGCCCCCAGCACTTCAGAACCGGGGTCTCATAGATGTTACCACCATTCTGATCTTTAAAGCCTCTCGCGAAGTCACTGCGTTGAAAAGCTTTAGCGGCCGTTCGGACTGAGCATTCGCATTGAACCCTTAGGTTCAAAAAGGTCGGAGTCAATGCCAGCTCTTCGGTATCTACGTTCTGACATCCAAAATATTGGAGCTGGCAGTTTTTTGTTTGTTGATAACAGGGTCGTAAAGTCCTTTTGTGGGTATTGGGGTGTAGGAAATGTGGTTTAGGTTCGATGATATTTTATCGTATTGCAGAGCCGATTAGCTCTGCAGGTGGGGGTTGAAATCTATATCTCCAAACTGTGCTGTCAATGATGGTATTTTTTCCTAACTTGGTATTTAAATGACTAAGCACAACCCTATTGTTTGATCGACGAGCTCAAAGCGTCAGTCTTTAATGAAGCAAAGTTCTTTCCTTCTCGGGGATATAAAAGCGAATCGAGCTAATATTAGCGAATGTGACTTATAATCAGGCGTTCGTTCACATTTCGCAAGTCTTAGACCATAAACACTTTGGTAAATTGTTGTTTTGTGGTATAGTTCGAGGAATACCTTGGCTTAAACCAATAAACCAGTGCAATCGATTTTTGTGAAATTTCCTGCAGCTGGAGTTGAATTCTGATGAGGTGTCATTCTCTATCTTGTAAAGGAAGCTGAGAGGTTTTCCTTTACCTTGTTGTCATCTCCTAGCTATGAATTCTGACCCTTCTGATCCAGTCAATGGGGCTGTATATCCCGTTCGTTGTTATATTTTCTCCTCTAAATTCCGGGGCCAATAATCATTCAAAGAACTTTGCGTCCGCTAAGATTAAGTTCATGCTTCCACATCCGACAGTAGGATTAGGACAATAAGGATCTTGTACATTGCTATCTATGTATTTATGGAAGGCACTTACGAGTATTTCTCAGCTGTCTTCTTAGTCCAACGAAACAGGCGAATGGCAAGAGTGATTCTTCGTCTAATCTCTGCGGCGGTGTCGTAGTTTGAATTTAAAGAGAAGCCCGAGTAGACAAAGTCTCAAATTTTTAGTTTTATGGTAGCGCGACAGCAACTCCAGTGAAGCTTGTTGATTTATTCCCATGGGTTATCCTGTGAATTCCGCACAGTTGTTTCAAGTATGATGGTGCAGAAATCACATGATAGCGGGCCACTTTGCGAAATCCTTTTTTGACGTCAAATTGCCCGTTTTTGGCATTAACTACAAGGACGAGATTGGCATGGATGACAAAACTTTACATGGCTTCTTAAATGCTTTCCTCTGCGGCCTTAAAGTTAGTAAACATGGTGGTGGGTATCAATTTTTAGTTAAAGTGTTTCATCCAAGATGTGCCATCACATCAGATTGTTGATACAGGGTTACAAAAGTTCAGGTACAGAGTCTTCCAATAGGGACTTCCGAACTTTGACAGTTGATAGCGGCCATATCGTTGAAGCTACATCTGTCAAATTGGCTGTCATTTATTCAGTCTGTTTTGCCAAATCACCATGGATGGACGAGAGTGATAAAATTGTTTTATCAAAATGGGTGTTCTGTTCGGGCAACGTTCCGCTCGCTTTGCCCATTTTACGGTAGCCACAATTGTCCTACCGAGAGGACTATTCGCAGTGTGGTGGATAAATTTAAGGCCACTGGCTTATTAAGTGATAAACCAACACCCGTACGTCAACGAAACGCCGTGAGAGTGTGCAGGAGAATCCGAGGCAGTCGATTTTGCGTCGCTCAAAAGAACTTGGCCTTTCGCAGATCACAACTTCGCCACAACTTGGGCCTGCACCCGTACAAAATTCAACTAACCCAGGAGCTGAAGGTAAACGACTGAATGGGCTGTGGGGCAGTTGGAAACTGACCCTAATTTTCATCGAAAATTATCATCTTCAGCCCATTTTTGGATGAATGTGTACGTCAATGAACAAAATTGTCGAATTTGGAACAATACTAGTCCACATGAGTTCCAAGAGTGTCTAAATGCATCCCGAAAAAGTCACTGTTTGGTGTGGATTTTGGGCTGGCGGCGTCATTGGTCCATATTTCTTTGAAAAGACGTTGACCATTCCATCACCGTCAACGGCGAGCGCTATAAGTCGATGATTACCAACTTCTTTTGGCCTGAATTGGATGTTATGGACACCAACGACAAGTGGTTTCAACAGGACGGCGCTACATGCCACACAGCTCACGCCACATTGGAAATTCTGCACGAGCTATTCGAGGGCATGGTCTTCTCACGTGGAGGTGATGTGAACTGACAATCGAGATCTTTCGATTTGACCCCGTTTGACTTTTTCTTGTGGGATTTTCTGAAGTTTCAGGTCTATGCGAATAACCATAGCCATCATAACCCATGCCATCGGTCAAATTCAGCCTGATTTATGCGGCAGTGTCATGGAAAATTGGGCATTTCGGATGCGCCACCCAGAGAAGCCGCGGCGGACACTTGAACGATGTTATATTCCATGCATAATGGCATCGATAGGCCTTATCTCACACACACTTTGTTTTGATTTCACTTCTCGGCGCGTTTAATACTGAGCAACATACATTTTAAGATTTCTTATGCTTTCTTCGTTTCGAAGGACATTTTTGTGACGGATGAGAATAATGTGTGTAAACACGTAGCAGTAAAAGAAGAAAATAAGTTGTTGTTGCTGCTTAAGTGTAAGTAAACGGATTGGGCAACAAAAGGGACATTTTGGGCATTTAATTTACAATGTAAAGTTTTTTTTTTTAAAAGTTTAACTACTATTTAACAATATGTATAAACAACAAAGGCTTGAGGTGGTTTAGTTTTCCATATTCCTGAAGGCTTGTTGTAAGTCCTCGTACAGTTGATCGAAATCGGCCTTGATCTTGCCTTCACCATCCTTGACGGGGTCCTTGAACTTCATAAAAGACAGTTGGTACATAATGTTGCCCATGGCCTCCCTCATCACGTTCCACGTGATCTTGTTATCGGACTGAGCGGTGGATTCAACTGAATGACGGGCCATATCGTAGAAGGCAATAATATTTCTCAGCATACCGACTGTCTTGTAGAGTGGGCAGAAACGATCGTATAAAGAGTAGGAGTTATGTTGTAGGAAATTGTCCTTGAGCAGCTTGGCAACCTCGAGAGTGATCTTATCGGTCTCAGCCAATGAAGTCTTACCGACGAGTTGTACAATTTCTGAAAGATCTTCTTCCTCTTGTAGGATTTCCTTGACCTTGGTCCTAAGTGGCACAAATTCGGCAAAGTTCTTGTCGTAGAAATCGTCTAGGGCACTGTGAAATGAGCCAGTTGATGGAGGGGAAATGTTTGCGTTGGGCCAGTTTCTTATCCAAACCCCAGAACACCTGTACAATACAAAGTGTAGCAGAAGTGACTGGATCTGAGAAATCACCACCAGGAGGTGATACAGCACCGACAATGGAAACGGAACCTTCACGTTCTGGGTTGCCCAAACACTTGACACAACCGGCACGTTCGTAGATGGAGGCCAAACGGGCACCCAAGTAGGCTGGGTAACCGGAATCGGCAGGCATTTCAGCGAGACGACCTGAAATTTCACGAAGAGCCTCAACCCAACGAGAGGTAGAATCAGCCATCATGGATACGTTGTAACCCATATCACGGAAGTATTCGGACAAAGTGATACCAGTGTAGATGGAAGCTTCACGAGCAGCGACAGGCATGTTAGATGTGTTGGCAACTAGAGCGGTACGTTTCATGATCGATTCGGTGACACCATCGATTTCAACTGACAACTCGGGGAAATCACGAAGTACTTCAGGCATTTCATTACCACATTCTCCGCAACCGACATAGACGATGACATCCGAATTGGAGTACTTGGACAAGACTTGTGAGATGACAGTTTTACCACAACCCTAAGCTCCGGGAATGGCAGTGGTACCACCTTGCACACAAGGGAATAACGAATCCAATACACGTTGACCGGTCAGAAGTGAATGATTAGCTGGCAACTTCTCAGTAACTGGATGTGGTTGACGTACAGGCCATACTTGCAACATACTGTGTTTCCTGATCTCTCCATCGAATTCGGTTTCCAAAACAACATCATCGACATGGTAGTTGCCAGCTGGTGCAATATAACGAACTGTACCCTTGGCGCGAGGTCCAACGATCATCTTGTGCTTGAATAGAGTACAAGTCACCTCCGGTAATGTGTGATCCAACTTTTACGTTGAGTGGATTGAATTCCCATGCAATCGAACGGGATAGAGTGGGCACATTAACACCCTTTGGAATGTACGAGTAAATGGTGTTGGTCAGCTCGTTGATGTCTTTCAATGGACGTTGGATACCGTCAAAAATGCTGCCCATAATACCGGAATCTAATTCAACTGAAAGTGGCTTGCCAGTACGCAACACTGGATCTCCGACAGTGACGCCAGATGTTTCTTCGTATACCTGAATGGTAGCCATGTCACCTTCGAGACGAATGATTTCACCCACTAGCTCGAAGTAGCCGACACGCACCAACTCGTACATAGCTGATCCAGACATGCATTCGGCTGTTACTGCGGGACCGGATACGGCAAAGACACGTCCATAGATGGACTCCTTCTTCTCATCATCGAAGTACTTCAAATTGGACATTGTGGTATTGGTTTAGCGTTGTTTGTTAGTGAATCCGCTAAGTTGAATTGAAGATTTTCAATTTTTTCTTGTGATTTGGCGAAAGGGAGTTTTTTTTTGAGTCTACACTTGAAACGAGAAAACGTTGCGTTTCACCAACAGAACAAATACCTACTGAACATAGAGAAACAGATGATCCTTAACAGAATTGTTTCACCAACATCGTAAAGTTGCTTACCTTGGATTCCCGGTTTGAAGAAGAACTGTTAAACACTGTAATAGCTTATCAGTCTAATGGTTCTTAAGATTTACGATGACAAACATCATCGAGGCATACAGTTCAAATGTCAAAGATCCACCCGTCAACTTGACATTATCGGTGTTGCCAGGTAATTATGTTTCTCTTTGTTCTTCACAAAAGGCATTTTCGAAGTTAAAACAGCTCTTTTCGATTTGACATCCAAGAAAAGTCGTTGGGTACGTTGACTTTCGAATTGTGCCGGTTTTTTTTTTTTGGTAAGGAGGTTCACTTCTTTCCCTCCGTTCTTTGTACTCTGTATTCCTTCTTATGCTTCATTCCTGCTATGAATTGTTAATTTTAATTCAAACAATATTAAACAAAAACTCTTATACAAAACTCTTATATACGAAAATATCTATGATACAAGAACAGAAATTGAAAAGCAGAAAAGAAGAAGAAAAAAATAATAATACTAATTTGCTTTTATCTTTCTCTTCTCTATTTTTATTTTTCCATTTTCTTCCAGAAACGGAAACTGATAACACTACAAAAACTCCCCTATTCCCAACGGACCTCTTTACAAAGGAACAATTAGAAAACGGTGCTGTTATATGTCATATAATTGGTGTTATATATATGTTTGTCGCATTAGCGATTGTTTGCGACGAGTTTTTCGTGCCTTCATTGGATGTGATCATCGAAAAACTAGGTATTACAGACGATGTAGCCGGTGCTACATTTATGGCCGCTGGCGGAAGTGCGCCCGAGCTATTCACATCTGTTATCGGTGTATTCGTATCGTTCGATGATGTTGGTATCGGTACAATTGTCGGTTCGGCTGTATTTAATATCCTATTCGTGATCGGTATGTGTGCGCTATTCTCGAAAACGGTGCTATCGCTAACGTGGTGGCCATTATTTCGCGATTGCTCATTTTACAGTGTTAGCTTGTTGACTTTGATATATTTTTTTCGTGATAATTTAATTTATTGGTGGGAGGCAATGGTGCTGTTCTTCATTTATCTGGCCTACGTGGGATTCATGAAATGGAATCAACAAGTGGAGAGATGTGTTAAGAAAGTCATAACGAAAAATAAGGTGACTCGTGTTCGAAGCACTGATCAACTAATGCCTGCAGTAAGTAGTTGGGAAGTTTTTTGTGTCTTTATTTTTAAGTTTTATTTTTTATTTTTTTTTTTTTTACTTTTATTTAAGTTTATATATGTTGTGTTATATTTTTTTTTTTCAATTTTTAACGCATGAATGGATAAATTGTTATTTTGCATATTTTTTTTCTTTTTTTTAATTAATTTTTATTTTTTTTTTTAAATGAATGCCATACTTTCATAATATTATTGTCGTTGTCATTGTATCTACATTGTATATTGCCATACATTTTCATATTCGAATTTAAAAAGGAAAAGGCGTTGTTTGGACAAGACAGAGACTTCTAGTCTTCATGTTCAAACTATTAGGCAAATCAGCGAACAGGAGAGTGTCTAAGGAGCTGTTTGAAATTGTCGTTCAGGTTTGGACCATCTTTTTGGGGAGTGATTTTAGTGATAAACAAATATGTTGCTCATTTTAAAGTGATCAGTTTTCTTAAAAATGAGAAAAAGGATATGAGATGTCGCCATGAGTGATAAAATGCCTCCGGGATTGATGACATAGTAAGACTCAGTTCATCCATTACACTGGGGAACACACATTTCGTTGACCTGACACTTGTTTTTGACTTATATTTGGCGTTTGAATGCGAATATGATCACAGTTTTTGTGTATCACGTCACCTTTGTCACTACAAAATGTTCAAAGAAAATAATCTTATTCGTAAAAGTAGTAAACTTCTTTAACCAAACGGCAAACATACATATCAAGGTACAAATTTTCGTTTTTAGCTTTCTCAGGAGTGTTCATTCAGTGTTCAGTAGCCAGTCATCATATGTACATCCCATCTACCTTGGTACCGCGCCGCCACGATCCTTACATCTTGGTGGAATCGCTCACCCTGCTCATCACTGACTGCACCTAGATTTTGCGGGAAGTCAGCAAGATGACTATGCAGAAAATGAACCTTGATGCTCATGTTGCAACCGAGCATTTTGAAGCTCTCTAAAAGTTGCTGGACAATTTCTGTGTAATTCTCTGCTCGCGTATTCCCAAGAAAGTTTTTGACAACGTTTTTGAATGCCAACCAATCATTGTTTTATCATTCTATCTATCATTGTCCCAATAAAATGTTCATCTTTGCCGCTGTTTGCCGCGTCAAACACACCGGCCTTTATTTTTTCAAAAGACAGGCGAGGAAATGCTGAAATGAGGTACTTGAAGCAGTCTCCCTCAGTTGGCGAAGCTTTAACAAACTGCTTCAGGAGGCCCAGTGGAAATATCATACTGTTTCTGTCAACAAGCAGCTGATGTAGAATGTTTGGATCACCAGGTTTGAGTTCAGATGTTGGCGACCAATTCGACAGTAGGCATTGCTGGTATATCCGCGTTGCTGGCCAATAAGGAAGCATACTGACTCTCTTTATGTCTTCATATTCTTCACGCGAACAAACTTCACCAAATAAGTTTCCATTGTGAAGGAGGACACACTTCAAGCTCCGCTTTGAGCTATCAATAAAGAGTCGCCATTCAGTGTTATAGGCTAGAATTTATGTTATGGCAATACACACAAAGTCACCGTCACTTCGAAAGTATTGCAGAAATGCAATTTCTCCTGATCGAAAGTAGGATACCATAGCTCCTTTTTTACGCAAGTTTTTCTCGTGAAGTCTTGATGCTAAGATCTCTGAAGTCCCAAATCCCGAACCAAATCATTTAACTCTTTCTGATCAAATCCCTTACGAATGGAATCATCTTCCATTTCAAAATTCTTCATCGTTGGTCTTCTTTGAAAACTGGCACTGGGATTTTACATTTGTTTTTCTTGTTATATCCGGACGTTATCACTATACAAAAGTAACAGTCACTTGAATGATCTTAGGTTGCAATGATTTCAAATGCAATTTATTTCGTGTTCCCTTTGTCCACATCCGTAAACTCTCGACACCCTGTTTGCACACCTTGTGAGGTGTTTATTTTTAAAATTTTAAAAATATGCAATCGATCCATCTGAACTATTCCTGACCCTAAACTGACACACAATGCCGACATTTTACTTTAGTTTTACGTTTGCTTTTTTATAGAAACTAATCACGGGCCGAGTAGACATCTTTGGGGCACCCCATCTTAATATGGAAAAAATCGTGATTTTCATTGTTAATGCTTAGGAGTACATGGTTAACAAGTGGTCAACGGAAACATAATCCCTGAAGTTTGTTATAGGCCCTCTGATGATCTTTTAGATGAGTCTGTGGTGGATTAAACCACAAGAAAAGCGTACCTACCATCGAAGATCATTTGATTTCACTGCAACTATATGGGCAATACTTTAAGCTCATTTTAGTAATTATTGCCGTCGTGATTTCCGTAACACAAACGACGCAGCTGAACTTCGAGTAGTATATATGACTAACTGAGGTTACCATCGTAACTTATTAATTTGAGAAAAGTCAGTAACACAGGTATGAGTTCCGTCTGTTTGTAAACATTTCTGTTTCGGTCATATGTCGCGCCATAGGTTTTGTGATAGTTAAGGCTGCATTTACTCAGCAGTTTCAGTTTGAGAAATAAAAAATTTTACTTCTAAGTAAGCCTTGTTGTAGGGATTTACATTTGTGTCGTAAATAAATTGGCCTAAATGGGTGCTTAAGTGCTTCGGAGCTTTAGTAATGGGTTAGGTTCAGTCTATACTACATTACCAGTTGGAGCAGTCTGGATGTCAAAGTATTTTAAGATGCCTCAGTTAGACATTTTAAGGTGTAAACGGTCTTAATCAGAAGTCTAGCCTCTTCACTCACTGTCTTTACATTTTATGCACAGAGAAAAAGAGAGGGACCTACGGTTTCTTGTTGACTCCGAATGCCGTAGGTATGACATTAAAAATCAACTATTGACCGAAGTTCTTAGCTGGTTGTTAGCAAACTTGACTACCGCGCTACGCCACCATCAATGCAAATAGTGACTTACCAATATGGAACCAATAATAGAATCCTGTGGTGTCCCACAATCAATCGAAAAAATATATACAATTCTGCTGTTTGTAGACGACATGAATCCTTTAATGTTGGAAGAGGAATTCGTCTTTAATATTGACCATCATCATCTGCAGCAGTGAACATACTTCTTCCTGTGAGAAGTCCTTGGCATACCAACTCTCAGGTAGGACTTCACCTTAGAATGTCAATATTTCCTCTGCTAAAATATCTAGTGATCTTTAGATCTGTGTAGTCACCTTCTATGTCCACTAGAGGTTTCATTATCTTTGCTGGCTGTAAATTCATATTGGTGATTGATGCACATTTTTCTGATCAGTTTGACGTTGCTGTAAAGCTCATAGAGCTCGTTTTTATATATGTATCCCCCTCCAAAGCCTATCACCCGAATGTTCGTCTTCCTTCGATAACGTCCATGATTTTGCACCATAGAGCAGGACTTGTTTATAGCGTTTCTTGGCAAAGCATTATTACTCAGCTGCCTTCTTGGCAGCGTGAGAATCTTGACCATCATCGTCCAAGATGAACTGTTCGTTTTACCGGAGAGCAAAATTTGGGTAGTCCTTGCTGCTTAGGTAGGTAGGTAGGTAAGAGTGGCTGTTGGAAATACCAACCCACTTAGGCCTATTGGCCCATTGTGACACCACGTGGATCTATGATCCTCTTACTAATGGAACCAGTTTGAGCTTATGATGAAGCGTAGGAGACTGTTTACGTCTAATTTTTTTACATCGTTTAAGTAGTTGTAGAAGAAAGCTCCTAGATGCAGCTTTCCCTTTTCCGGTAGAATAAGTAGAGTGGTTCCAATTGTGGCGAGTTCATCGGCTCTAATGTTCCCTGGGACGTCCCTGTGGCCCGGCACCCAACGAAGGTGAAGGCTGAACTGCTCTGCCATCTTCATAAGAGATGATCGGCATTCAAGGGCGGTTTTAGAATATAAAGAGATCGAGTCTAGGGACTTGATAGCGGCCTGACTATCCGAAACGATGCGGATATCCTTTGCAGATATCACGTTTTTCTTCAGCCAGGACAGAGGTTCTTTAATCACCAACATTTCTGGCTGGAACACGGTACAGTGATTTGGAAGACGGAAAGAGAGGCTCAGATTTAGCTTATCTGAGAAAACACCGCCACCAATTCGGTTATCGGTTTTAGATCCATCTGTGTAGAGATGGATTGACTTGTCCTCCATGATAGCACCTCCCTCCCAGAAGGATCTAGCTGTGTAGCTTACATGGAAGTCTTTGTCAAACCAAAGTTAAGGTATGGTGTAATCGATGTTCTCTGTGAGGATTCCTTATGTACTTGCTGCCGTGGCCAAATGAATTATTTGTCCAATGTGTAGTATCCAATGTGTAGTAGCTGCAGTCGCAGCTACTTGCCTGCTGAAAATATCGAGGGGTGTCAAATGAAACAGAATGTCTAATGCCGCAGAGGGGGTAGACCGCAAGGCTCCACTTATGCATAGACATGCTGTTCTTTAATTCAGTTGACTGCATTTTCTAAGGCCGTCGACCAGACGACCGAGATGTGTAGCTCGGCAGGTATCATACCGTCCGGACCAGCAGACTTGTATTGTTTGAAGCTATTCAGCGCCCAGAGCAGTTTGCCTCTTGTGATCAGACCATGAATTTTGGTCCCGGTTGCAGTAGGTCTGCTTGGGTTGCTACTGGCCGCAAATTGGGAGCTACCTGAAAAGTGGGTGTCCAGTAGCAGGTTGAGGTTCTCCAGGAGCCATCGGTTTTTTTTCAAACAGCTAGGCATCAGAGGTTTCCGTGATTTTGTCACAGAATGACCTCCAGGATTGTCGCTTTCCTCAATTCTTTTTTGTATAATTTGAGGGATTATTTGTATGAGTCCCAGTCAGTCACTTTTCTTGTTCTTTTTGCTAAGTTGAAAAGTTTTCTGCAATTGTTTCTGAGCAGTCCCAGTGCTGATGTCAACAAGTGCGGCTTTTTCTTGCCTCTAGGTTGAATAAGAGGGTAGGAAGCGGCTGTAGCCTGATTGAGAGCCAGGATGAATTCCTAGACTCCTCATTAATGTCACGAGGGGGCCTTGATAGTGACAGTATTTTGGCCAATCAGTGTTCCAGTAATTCCGCAATGTTGGTTGGCTGGGGGGAGCATCACTCAGGCTGAATTGGATGTATCTGTGGTCTGAAAAAGAGTGTTCAGACGATATCATCCAGTTCGTAAGCATTTGAGTGTTGCTGCTTAAGAGTTTACAGAAAAGAATGTTCATTATCTTCAGGGCTGAATGAGACTCTATTATTATTCCTTGAGCGTCTGTACAGGTTTCTGCTCCGGATTTATTGGATTGACACGTCATTTTCATCGGTGGGTAATGCTTCCGAACGTTGTTTCTGGAGTAATGTCGTCGATTTCTCGCTTCCCTGTTTGTTTCAGTAGAAGTCGACATGCTTATGTTGCACAAGGCGCTCTTGTCTTGTACGAGTACAATATGTAGGTCTGCTGGATAGGCGAGTTGTTTTGCTACATGGGATTAGCTGCCAAATACTTGTCAGAATTGTACATCCTTTTTTCCAGCCCACCACACCTCTCTTAACGTATGTCGGTGATAATTGTTTTCTGTAAGTGGCCTGCTCCGGACATTCTGCGTGCAGATCCAAAACTCGTCCGTCTACCATCATCTCTATTTCAAGACTTTGACTAGTGGAAAATCTTTATTGACCTAAGCTCTAAATGAGGGGTCTATCGGGCTAACTAACCCTAGATGGCGAATTCTTCCATCGTATGCCTTTCTTGTAAGGTTTAGTCATATCTGACAGGACACGGAATCAGTACTTAGTGGCTATCACGAGGAAATAAAATAGTAGTCATTTTATAGAGCACAGGACATCGCTAGGTTGACGCCGCTCGGTGCTTATCCTAACCCGGAAACACCCAGTCACCATTGTTTTCATACAAAAGGTTAATAGACTAATTGTTCTAAAATGACTACAATTTACCCTTCTCTCTATCAAGGGTAAATGTGATCCAGTTCAAGATAGCCGCCAAGTAATAACCAATCTTCCCATTACATGTAATTTATACCAAAAAAAGAACGTTGTGTCCTCGAGAATATTACAATCGACTCTTCACTCCTTCCTACCCCACCATTATTGACTTCATCAGCGATCGTAAAAAGAAGGGAAAACTCAATTTAATGTGATTATTCATGATTGTCGAGGACTCAAAGCCAAAACCATTGTGTGCTCGTTCTTACTACGGCTCGATGGGTAACAAAAATGGTTAGGGAGAGAATGCAACTCCTTTTCTACCAACCAAAGCATCGTTTATCTCTGGCAATTCAAAAAATTTGCATTTTTATAGATGTTTGTGTATATGTACTCATGTACGCATACTCGTATCATGGTTCATGAATCACATGTATCTCTAGCCCCACTTCCGAGACAACGAAAAAAGCGTCCATAGTCGATAACCGCCTTGCCTAACTTTATTGCTTTCAATTTATCCCTAATGACACACATAATGCCAGGGCAATTCTCCTCTTCAAATGCAAAGGACGAAATTGCCCCGGCATAGCATAAAGGAGAGTGGAAAGCAGCAATTGGCGTCATAAATCAGAAAAGAAAAAACAAAATCTTCATAGCATTATTAAAAAAGTTCATGAAAAGAAGATTCTATGGTTTGCTCCTCCTGCCATCTGTCAGGTATTTGTCTTGCCGATGGTAAGGATAATCGCAAATAATCCTCTCGATGCAACATATCCATTTGTCATGCATTTTCTTTTCTTCTCTCTTTGATTTATGTATTTCATTTCGGTTTTATTTATTTTTTAGTTTTTGAAATATTTTAATTAAATTTATCACCAACAGCAGCTAACAAATAAAATATACCTCACATGCCTGCAATGGCTTTCAGCATAAAGTTGCACCAAAACCAAAAAAAAAAAAAAAAAACAAAAATGAACTTTCACAAGAGTAAGGCTTCAAGTTGGCGTTTCTAGTTCTTAATTTTTGTAAAATTTTCGGTTTTCGTTAATTTTTTTTTTATTTGTTTTATAAGAGTTGAGTTGCGTTTTGTTGTGGCTACGAGTAGTTTAGTGTCTATTGTAGTTTGCTAACTGGCCGTTTGACAATACCTACATGCGAGTATATTGCATTGAGTTGGCTGAGTTAGCTAGTGTAGACAAACCATTAGAGAACCGTCATCACTTCATTTGGATGTTACTTTTTTTTTTATTTTATAAAAGAACATTTTTTCAGATATATTTTAACAAAATTAATAAAAATCAAATAAAGATGTAAATAGTTGATATTTTGATGAAGCAATATTTTTAGATATTTTTTTTTGGTTTTTTTAAATTTAATAAATTATAACGCAAGTGTTTTAAATAAAAAAAAAAATATTTTAACGTTCAAGCGAGCTTCTGAAAACAGCCTAGTTAATCTGCGGTATACACTGGCGATCACGTCCGTAGAATTACCTACCTCATTGGGTCAATGGAAAATACGTTCACTACATGGTAGTGTAATGGTGAAACATTTACAGAACTACTGGTCGGACAAATGTTTTCGGGGCCGTTTGCCGAAAAAAGGGTTACTTCGGGTACCGTGTTTTGATGTTGAGTTATACCATGGAGTCAATGAAAAGTTGAAAAGTACTTTAGTAGAGATTTTCTTGTAGATCTCAGAACAGTTGGTCGTACAAACAAAATCCGGGCCCTACTCCAGTTAAAATAACCCAACAAACTTTTGGCTCAACAGAATGTCGTTATGCACTTTCTAGGCTTAGAGAAAAAAAGACGTACGAGAATATACGTCTCCTTCTAGCATATCTGCATGACAAATCAGACTCAGTTTGTTATGAGGGGAAAACTAAAACAAGCGTCATGGTCTCAATACAGCAGGAAGGTCTCCCTACTGACCTTACAAGTCTGAGGAACTTATACATCAAGTTCCACGAGATTTTTAATATGTCTCTCCAAAAAGTCTCAGACGACCTTGCTGCTTTCGGTAACTATGTGCACTCAAAAAGGATCTCACACCTCCAACGAAGCAGAGCTGACAACGACAAATTTTTTCGTCCCTAACGTGCTACCATTGCCAGTGTTTCGACCATCTACTCCTACGCCCTCTCGTAATAACCTTCCTCTTACCTTTTACTATCAAAACGTAAGAGGACTGCGATCTAAGACCCGTGCCGTGTTACGTCAATCTCACGCTCTCCCATTTGAGGTCTACGCTCTGACCGAAACTAATCTAATTCCCGATATAAAGAATCAGGAATTATTCCCCCCCTAGTTTCAATGTTTTCCGAGACGACGATCTTACCCGCCCAAATGATGATGCTCCGTGTCGAGGTGTCCTACTGGCCGTCCGCAATGACCTAAACTCTTCACCAATCGCTGTTTCTACTTCCTCTAAACTTGACTACGTTTCAATAAAGATAACACTCCCCTGCAGGTCCCTGTACATTATGTGTTTTTACATCCTACCGGCCCAACCAATCGAATGCTACCAACTCGCTATCGATGCAATTGATCAAATAATTAACTTATCTGATCCTCTCGATGATATCATCGTATTTGGCGATTTCAATCTACCTCAGCTGCACTGGACTCAATCAGATGATAAATCTTTTTTTATCGCTTACCCTGTCTCGAGTAAAGAATGTCTCTTCTTGGATGAGCTCACTGACTCTAGCTTATGCCAAGTTAGTGGAGTCTCCAACTATATGGGAAGGCAATTAGACCTCATTTTCACCACTGACCCCATAAACTCCTCTGTGTCGCTCTGTCCCCTTTCACTATCGACCATTGATAACTTTCACCCACCACTTCTTCTTTCTCTTTTCCACCACTCTACTTTCCGCCCCACCCCATCTGCAGCTACCACTTCTTACGACTTTAATAAAGCGAATTTCCGCAAAATTAACGCATATCTTAGTAAGTGTTCTTTTGATTTCGCCAATATGCCCCTAAAAAGTGCTCTCTCTATTTTCTACAGAGAATTACTTAATTCTATTTCTCTCTATGTCCCCTTTTCGCGTAATAGGACCTCTTCTACGAGCCCCCCGTGGTATAATCGTAAACTTCGCTCTTTACGTAACAAAAGAAACAAATTATGGACAGTTTTCCTCCGGTCCAACTCTTTTGTTGACTATTCAAACTATCTCGGGTCATACCTTCAATTCGCCCAGATCTATAAGTTTCTCTATCAGCGATACCTTGATAGTGCGCAATCAAGGCTTATAAATGATCCTAAGTCTTTCTATCAATTCGTTAATTACAAAAAAAAATCCGACGGTTTTCCTCCATCCCTCTCAGACGAAAATATATCATCAACTGATCCGCATACCATAGCTAACTTTTTAGCTACTTTTTTTAAGCAATCTTTTGCCGATAATTCCTTCGTACCGGATCCCTCTTATTTCAAATACCTACTTAACTTCCCTATTGGCCCTACTATTTCTCATAGCTTTGATCATACAGTAATAGAAAACAAATTACAACAACTTAATGATGAATACTTACCCGGCCCAGATGGCCTTCCATCCATATTTCTTAAAAAGTGTTCCTCAACTCTTTCACGCACCCTTGCTAATCTCTTCCGATTATCGCTCTCTCAAGGTGAATTTCCACAGATATGGAAGTCCTCTTTCATAACACCCATACACAAAAAGGGATTAAAGAGCGAAGTCACTACTCGTAATTACCGTCCTATAGCTAAACTTTCCCATATACCCAAACTCCTCGAAAGTATTTTGCATGAAGCCTTAAGCTTTCAGTGTAAATCTTTTATTTCCCCCAATCAACACGGCTTTCAGAAGGGTAGATCAACTACCACTAACCTCGTAGAATTCGTGTCCTCTGTTCTCTCAGCCTTAGAAAATGGTAAAGAAGTTGACGTTATAACAACTGATTTCAGTAAAGCTTTTGACAAGATATCTCATAAACTAATCCTGTTCAAATTGTCCGTCCTGGGCTTTGAACCCATTTTGCTTAAATGGATATCTTCTTACCTGGATAATCGTTTTTATAATGTTCGTTTCAGATCTGTCCTATCGGCCCCTTTCTTGGCCACTTCAGGTGTTCCTCAAGGTAGTCACCTAGGTCCACTCCTCTTCATCCTAACTATTAACGACCTTCAAAGGCTCATTCAACACTCAACACTTTCTCTCTATGCTGACGATACCAAATTTTGTAAAGCCATTTCCTCACAACAAGACTCCACCCTCCTTCAAATAGATCTAAATAGTTTTTCCACCTGGTGCATCAAGAACTGCTTAGAACTCAATGTCTCCAAATGTCAATCGATTACTTTCTCACGTAAGTGCAAGAAGTCTCCTCAACGAATTTACCATCTCGACGGCCAACCTATACCCCTTGTTGAATCTATCCGCGACCTTGGTATATTATGCGACAGGCAGCTTAATTTCCGCTCGCATATTGATGAGATAATTTCTAAAGCAAACTCATCACTCGGCTTCGTTAAAAGATGGTCCAAAGAATTCTGCAACCCGTACGTGACTAGATCACTATACATCACTTACGTTCGCCCCCTTCTCGAGTACGCTAGCCAAGCGTGGTGTCCCTTTCAACGAGTTCATGTATCTCGTATTGAGAGGATCCAGCGTCGTTTTCTTCGCTTTGCTCTTCGAGGTCTACCTTGGAACGATCCTCTAATCTTACCTCCCTATCGAGACCGTCTCAAACTCATTAACCTGAATACCCTTGAGGAACGAAGGGACGCAGCAGACATTTTGTTCATTCACCGACTCCTCTCAGGCTCCGTCGATTGCATGCCTCTTTGCAACTCCATTTTCTTTAACACTAACCCTCGTAATCTACGTTCCACCCGTCTCTTTTATCTACCTATCCACCGCACCACATATGGCTCTAACGAACCAATCTCCCGTATGCTGCGTAAGGTAAACTCCAACCTTTCCGTTTTCGATTTTAATCGCAGCACACTTTCCCTCAAATTCGATCTCCTTCACCATCCTTAGCTTTAAGCCCTAGTATTAGTTTAAGTCTTAGTTTTTAAGCTTGTATTAAGCATAATAAATGGGGGCGTTAGCCCCCACGAAAATTAAATTGTCCGACCACTTCCAAGAACAGTATTTTTGATGTTAACCTACCTTATCAGTTCAATAGATAAATGGGGTATGAAATTAAAAAAATTGTTAGTTGAAATTATTAATGCTTTTAAACAAAACATCGATCCTTTCGAATCGAAAGTTGAGAAAAAATAACAACGGGGAGAGCTGCAACAGACCACCAATTTTTTAGACACCAAGTGGAAAACCTATCGAGATCTTCTTGAAGGAGAATAGAGTCTTGGGGTGAAGAAATAGTTTTGGAGAACTTAGTGTCATCGGCGTAAATGGATACGGATCAGTGTTTAATAATCCTCTCCAGATCGTTTATAGTTAAAATGAAAAAGAGGGGACCTAGATGGCTGCCTTGTGGGACACCAGAATTGGCTAGAAACGGGGTTGAGAAGGCTGACCTAAAGCGAATAACGGTTCTCCAGATAAGAAGATATCCATTTTAATAGTATGGGGTCAAAACCGAGGGAATGCATGTTGTAGGCCGAATTCGTTAAGTTTTCTAATGGGCACTAGATCTACGCCGAACCAGCTAGAAAATGCTCGGACTGCCATCGTTCTTGGCTACAGTGCTAATACTCTAGGCGTTTTATCACTGCGATTATAGTTCTTACTTTAAAAGTCTGAGATAATTTGTCCGAAAAGGGTCGAAAGGAGTTTTTCTGGCCGAAATAATGCTTTTAGCCTGGGAATGCGCTTTAAATTTGAGGCATCGATAGTATTGTTGCACTGCACATTCAATAAGATTGCATTTCAACTTCAGAAATCACCCGAAATTATCGATTTGCCTGGAAACCCACACAGGAACAAGAACGCTTTTCAGTGTATTTGTCCAAGCAACACTACAATTATGTTTCACACGCCACTTGTAACGGTAAAAATAGAAAGAAAAATAGTACGTATACCATGCAAAGTAATATATAATTGATAAAAAAAGTTACGCATACGCCCCCTTTCAACATCCTGTTCAACACGAGGTAAACTTTAACGACTTGGTCATTAAATTTAATTTATTCCAAATGGCCGTAGCATAAGATTCCACGAGTAACGAATCATAAAGCCATCAAGTCACAGGACTTCTGGACTTCTGGACTGCAACGACCGAAAGTAACTCAACGTGGCCTCTTTCATTTCAGAATCCAGAACCCCCACAGCCGTCTTAATCAAATGATTTAGCCGCTATTACTGACATTAATTACTTCCGTCGTTCGTCTACGACCCTCTATAACCCCGTGCAGTCTGCACTCCCTAATACTCAATTAACACGAAACTATTTGTTTTAGTCCCTGGGTAATTGTAATCAATAATTGTTCCATTCGTAATGTGGTTCCATCTGTTCGCCTCCACCCTGCACAGGTAGTCTCTGCTCGAATTTCACAGGGTGTCCTTGTAAGGGGGCTGGTGACTGGTGGAGGCATGTTAATGCTAATCAGAGAAATTAGTTTCAAAGACTTGACTTCTTGACAAGAAAGGACTATTCCGACGCGCAGTTGTTGTGAGGGTAACAACGCTCCAGCACATACGAGTACGAGTATGCAACACAAAAGCTTAGGATTTCCAAGAGAAGTATATAAACAATGTTCACATGTCCCAGTTACATTGGTGCTACTGAAAGGCAATGATGTTGGTAGTTAGAGGGTAAGTTTTGGTGTCACTATCCCCCATTCTTGGCTGCGCAACAAGAGGAAGGTTACCTTGGCTTAAAATATCATAAATTAAGTTGCCGCGCGCGCGTTCTCGTTCTCATGTTGCCTTCTACTACTCATACAATTTGCAAAGTGGACGTTCTGACATAGGGGATGAGCTGGAGCTGGCTGCTATCACGATTCGGATTGACTGATGGGGGTGGAAGTTGCTTTTTATTTTTTGTTTTTTTCATGTGGGAAAAAAGTTTTGCGTAGAAACGGTGTCGAGACATGATATGGTAAAGTTAAGGTGAAAGAGATTTTGATTTTGTTGTTGGTGTTGTCGTTGTCGTTTTACGTACTTTGCGGTAAGTGTGGAAGCCGGAAGCCCTAAGGGGACAGAGGAAGATTGAAGGTAAATTAATTGAAATTGTGCGAGGAGGAGTTGGTTTTTTATGTTCTCTTTTACCGGTGATGTTTTTTTCCTTTTTTTTCTTCTTCTTTTATCGTTTGGTAGTAAGTTAGCTGATTTAATTATTTGTATCATGCAATGTGAGGATACGAATACGGGAATAGGTTGGCATGGATTGTTTGTGCTTTTACACCGTCGTCGGTTCTTGGTTGAAGGATGACTCTGAGTTGAGACAATTCTTGGTATAACAGTGAAAGATACTAGATACGCACTTGGTGTGCCTATTTTCTGTAAATTTCGCATATTTTAGGAACTGACATAGGAAAGTTACTGCCTTTCGTTGATACCTGTCTCCTGTTTTGCCTATCTTAAGATAGTTTTAGCTAAAGTGTTCATCTTTTGAGGTTATCTACGAATCAAGCCATTTTTTGATGTCTTTATATGAGCGGAACTGCTGATCAGCCAGACCATGTGTCATCGTACGAAACAAGGTAACAATCGCACGGCACAATATCTGGGGAATATGACGAGTGCGGAAGGACTTCCCATTTGAGCGTTTTCGTGCTGAACGTTGTCATGCTGTAGAATCACTATTTCATGCCTGTGGTCGGTCCCACCAAATATACAGCATAACCTTCGCAGCTTGAATATTCGGCCGAGCCTATGACAAAGGAGCATGACCGGCAGTCCCCATGACTTTCTTCTCTTTGTGTTGCTTTAGTGAATCCATTTTTCAACACCCGTCACAATGCGATGAAGAAAACAGTTGTTCACAGGCGAAAAATCAACGCTCAACGTACCTTGGCTTCTTCAAATCAATTATTCCCAACGCATGCAATCGCTTTTACATTGCTTGGCGGCTTCTTCTAGCTCTTCTTGCGTTGTGCACGGATCCTCATCGAGCAAAGCCTCCAATTCAGCATCTTCGAAGGATTTTATAATTTTGGCCTTCATTCACGCGGACGGTTGTCTAAATCGAAATCACCGTCTTTGAAGCAAATCATCAATGTGTCAAAACAGTTTGTTTACCACATGCCTAAGCTTGGGTCATGACGTTTTGGATATGTCAAAATCGACCAGCACTTACTGCTGGAGCCATCTATTGACTGAGAACTTAGTTGCGCACCTAACATTTTAATATTTTATACCGTTTACTTAACAGACTGTGATCATTCCTTCGGCTCTGCAGAAGACCGAAACCAATTGGAGAACTACTCGATATCAATTTTTGCAAATGTATGGATCAAGGGAAAAGCTAAGGAATAGCGATGGACTCTTCACCTTTCATCTGAGTCTAAGATGCTTATTTCGCCAAGCAGATCACTGTTGTGTTTTACTAGCCGAGTTATTGGCTACAGCAGAACCGCGCTAATATGTGGCGATAAGTGCGATATCTCACGACGACATTACGTTGCTGGTCTTTTCGTGAAGCCCTCTTGAATTTTTAATCCTATATCACGCCTTGCTTTTGCCAAAGAACTGGCGGGCCAAAGTATTAGACCCCCTCTGCAGAGTTTCAGAAGTCACAGAAAAAATTATAAATGAACAACTGTTGCCTCCTGTGAAACGTCCAGCCAGTTATGGCCGGAATTCAATAAGTTCAAGAATTTAATCCAGAAAGATTATCAGGCCATCTCCTAACAGGGTGTCTTATGAGGACGGCCTCTGCTGAGACTATGAAGACCAAAACACACGGAAGGATAAATCCAATTTCTGTGACATTGTCCCGGCCCGAAGCAGAGAAACTTCTATGATTCGCATCTGCTGTTGCAAGTACGAATGGAAAAGAGTGTTTAAGACCATTTCAAACCTCGACTTGGGGTAGGTAGGTAGATAATAAAGGATATGCCATTCCCTAAGGGACACTGAGTCCTATTGGTATATTGTGATTACAGCTTGTGTTGGCTGAAAACCAGCCAGAGCTTTCAACAAATCTAATGAGAGCGATGAGTTTTGCTCTGCTGACGTTCTCAAGATCCCCAAATGTCTGTACCCCGGGTGTTTGGCACGGCGTATTTGGAGTTTAGGGTAGTGGCACAGTAAGTGTGTGATAGTCTCTACTTCTTCTTCGTTCCCGCAGCTTCTACAGCAACCTTGAGAAGAGGCTCATATTCTGGTGGCTGTCAGTTAAGACACCATGACAACAGAAACGGATACCTTTCCTTTGGCTAAAGGAAACGTGATTAGAGACCCAGGTCAACCCCGGACAGATTTATTAATTTACTTTTTTTTAAGGAACTTAACACTCAAGAGGGTATGACTACTTTTAAAATGCCGGTGCACGTGTTAAGTTTTTCAGAAAATTGGATACAGAGAGAGATAGAGAGAAAGATGTTTGGGCTCAGTGGTTATTTTGCTCCATGGGTGGCATGGCAAGCATATTCTTAAAACTAACAATTTCGTTTAGGAACTAAAGGGTGGGAGCGGTTAAAGAAAGTTAAGACGTGCGCCATAGGTGGGAATAAGAATGTTCTTGAGCGAGAGTTCGCTGAAATAGTAGTCGAAGAGAGGCAGAATATCATTAACTTCACGAAGCATTCTAGACATTGGCTGTAGATGTCCGTAATTCGTTCTGTGACGATTGAGCCGGAAAAGTGGCACAAAGCTAAGATTGCGTGGGTTATTGTCAAAAGAAATGAATTGAAGTAACGAAGGACAATCGATATTACCAACCAAAAATTTGATGAATAAAGAGAATATCGGCAAGGGGTTGTAAATTTATAAGTTTCAGCCGATCAGTGTATCCTGGTAAGTTTTGGCTATCATCGCAGGGAAGATCACGCAAAGCAAATCGTAAGAACCTGTGCTGAACAGCTTCTATCCGGTCAAACTTGGCTTGAATTTTTACGAAGAGGCCTAACAATGGTTATATAAGGAAAGCTCTTTAGACCAGCGCTTGATGAAGCCAAGGGCAGAGTTGACTTTTTTTATTATATTATCAATGTGAGAACAGAAATTGAGTTCCTTATCACAGATAACACCTAAATCACGCAACCCATTCACTAGGGAAACAGGCAGATTAAAGATTAGAAAAACAGCAAGGTGAAGTACCAGGGCTCTTACGGATTATAAGTTACAGCCTGACACTTATTGACGCTAAGCTCAAGAACATTTTTCTGACGCCAAGTACAAAACCCTGTCTAGATCTTCTAGGCTGTCTGAGGAAGATGAAAGAGGAAGAAAACCATGCAGATATGTATGAATTAGTCGGAATAAATAATAAAGGACCAAGGTGGCTGCCTTGAGGGACACCAAGGGAGGTTTTATTTGGGGCAGAAACCATGGACCTTAATAGAACATAGTAATGTGGTTCATTTAAATAGGATTGAACCCATGTTATAAAGTTTATTTGGAATCCAAGAGCCTTTCATTTTAGAAGGATTATCCTTGAGAAATCCGTGGCAATCACATCTTCATTTCCATATTCCAGTGCACATAGAGTGCTTGATACGAATTCCGTTAAGTTGGTGGTCGTAGATCTACTTTTGAGAAATCCGTGCTGGGTTTGGGAAACAATAGATTTACAATGGAAAAGATTAGGTATGCAGGACATCTTAGCAATTGGTCAATAGTTGGAAATATCGTTCTTGTAACCTTTTTCTATGTAAGGGAATAAAAAAAGACCTTTTCCAGGTTGAAGGAAATAATGCTGTGAGATGACGCATTCACTCCTGGAGATTCATGCTCCATGGGTGGCACCCAACATTTAATGGGGAGCAGAATCAGGAAATAAAAACGCAAAAAAGGATTCTTTCACCATCCCATTCCAATATCCCACTCGGTCTACATAGCTCTAAGTGCAGTCATACGTTACGAAGCTGCGAAGCTTTATCGTGATAGATACTCTGTCTGACGAAGCGCGGAAAATGGTTCTCTGCGACCGTTCAAACTATGTTTTGACTGCAATTAAAGTTTGCCTTCATCTCTTGAATTATTAGGCAAATTTGTGTCGAAAGAATTTGTCACAAACTGACGCTGCATGGTTCCGCGGTAAAAAAAAACTGCGGATGCATCTCCATATCAAGACCTTTAACTCCCCATGACCGAATGGAGCGGAGTATGAGAGTACAAGGACTGGGTTCGACATACTCGTACATATATCCTGGATGGCCTGGAGTGTTGAATAGATAAGCCCTTTCAATATCTATTCGCAAGAAGATTATCAATTTTCTTGCATGTGAACGTGGTTTTACAGATGCGTGGCTGAGATTTGGTTGCTCCAGTCATAAGCTTTGAAAGGATAGCAGATAAAATTCGTTCTGGTTATCTCCTCTATGACTGGATACGACGGTCACCACTAAACGTTGCCTTAGTAGGCAGGGAGAAGTAACTATTTTCAGAACTTCACACTATCTTCTTGGCTTGGTCATTAATTGAATTGGCTTTCACGCAGATTTAGTAGCGAAAACCAGTAATCGACTTATTTCTAATAAGTAACTTGTGTGCCAGTTGCAAAGCCCCATCGGAAGCCCTAAAAATCGGATTTAAAATCTTGACTGTTCTGGAAAGGAAAACCGGAAAAAGTCGAGCTGAACATGCATCCCAACAGACGCCACGGTAGAAACTCATTCAAAGGTCTAAACAGCTACAAATTGTTTGACATGACCTGTATACGATCATTTTCAAAAAGAAAGCGGACATAGGATTCACCCTTGTGGTACCTCATCATGTGTATTGGTATTGCCGTTGAGAAAATCTCTCAATCGGAGTATAAGCATTCAAATAGATTTCAAGATATTCAAGGTGTCCTCGCTGCACTTGGGCATAGCAGTTGCAGAGATCAGAGATCTTTTGAAAGGTTCAGCGTAGTTTTAGAACGAACACTGGTATCTTAGGCATTCACGTGTTCTTTTCATTCCTTTGGGCATCTTTTTTGGCTTCTGAGCTCATGAAGGACTTACAACAACGAAAATCTCGGTTCTTATCCATGATACCATTTTTATATAAACTCATCAACATTTTGCCTGCTACTTCGAATTTATTTCCGTTTCTATTCTGGTCTCACTTCCAGCTGAGTGAAGACCCCTCAAACAAGCCTTTATCACTTGGGTTTGATTTTCCTTTTAAATAGAAACCCTTTCCCTACTCAAAAGTTTCTCGCTTGCTCAATTATCCTTTATCTCAAGTGACGTAAGTTTATTCTTTATGATTTTTTTTTTGCTGTTAGGTTCAACCCTAATCATGGTGCAGGTGGGGGGGATTGGAAGGAAAAGCAACGCTTGCTTAATTCACCTAAAATATTTATAAACCCAAGGACAACGACATCAAAAGAAAATAAAAAAATCACCAATAAGCAAATGAATGGAAGCAGAATTACGAAGAATCGATAAAATAATATTTTGAGTAGTGCGTAAGTGTGCTTTTAATTATTTATTGTAATGATCCGTTAATTAATGGACAGTACACGAAAGAAAATAGCGTGTCGTGCCTTTGCCTTGAACATCTTAGTCCTTTGGGGTTTAAAGGGAGTTTAAAAAGCCAAAGGAGGGGGGGAGAGAAAAAATTGGTCTTTTGTGTTCTCATAAACTTTTAGCGCTAGCTACTCGTAAATATTTCATGCCAAGAAAGTTTGTAACATTTCAAAGGATCCGCGATGGAAATGTGGTAAGGGGGACGTTCTAACATGTGTTCTGTCAGGGACAACATACTCGTAAACTCTCTGTTTAATACTCGTGTCATACAGATACACATGCTCAGTGTTCGTCATGATCCTAAGTCAGCATATTCTATATAAATTGTCCTTCAAGATTGTTGCACCAACTTGCAAGGCTAGAACTTACAGTGAGGCAATTAATTTGTTGACACTACCACCAGGTATCGATTTTGTTTTATGCGCGTTGGCCAATATTGGAAAATTCAAGGCCTGTGTCACTTGATATTGATGTGGCGTTCCCTTCCTTGACACACATCACTGCGTAATGTTTCAAAAACTTGCGCGGCGGCGCGTCTTCTTTCATCTGAACGACATTTGTCCCCGTGATAATGCCGCTGAATTTGAATGGGCTTGGCTTTTTCGGAGGGTTTTATCTCGAACTCTCCTTATGATTTCACATCGGCGCACAACATCGTCCGCTGATGAGGACCTTAAAGAGCGCCAAATTCGTTTGCTGATCGAGAGCTCTATTCGGTCGTTATTAGGTTTTCCAGGATCAAAGACACACTGATACACTCGTGAGGCCTAATCATGTCACTGCCTTTTATACAGCACATTTTTTACGACGTCGTTATATGCAATATGTAGATTGGACAGTGGAATCTAAGGTTTTAGTCTCCACGGCAATATTTTATAAAGTACCTGGTGCATACACGAAATAGTTTGCTGCTTCCGACTTGAATAGCTCAGATGGTATACAATTTTGAGCTTTTAGCCGCTCTATCACCGTCGGGTGATGAACGGCAATTCCATCATTTTTGTTGTTCACATCGCTACTGCTACTGCTAAGTAGTTGAGAGTTGTCGCTCCTTCAGATCCAGTCTGTCACTAGGATTTCATCACCTCTTTTGCTTACAGTGGCGTCGTTATAGTTTTGGTCGCAGCAATCGTTCTTTTCATCTGTTCGGCACCGAATCGATATAGGGCGATTCTACTGCGGACTAATATTGTTATATCAAGTAGTGGAGTGCTTTTGGTAAGCTGGAATGAGGGTTGAACAACGAAGTTATAGAGTATCCGTTGCGACTGCAGTCTTTCGACATCGAGGTTTCGTAATGTCGAAACCATGACTGGAATTTGGCTACGTACAAGATGGTGGTCCGATTTCATATTGGAACTACACATCCTGTAAATATCTAGCGCACACTAGAAGCATGACTTGAATCAATCAATAAATGACATCCATTAGCTTGGGTATACTCGAATCTCGATGCTGGAATCCCGTGGTATAAATTACCATGTTACGCGACGCGGCGAATTCGATCATCCTCATTCCATTGTCGAGTGATGCATCATGGGGGCTGAATTTTTCAACAATCGGGCCAAAGAGGAAAACGGTCATACGCTCCTTGTTATATTCTTATCCTCCTAGGCGTGTGCAAATATCAGGTTTATGTTAAAGAATTTCATCTGTATTCGGAGTGTGGGTTACAATTTGCGTGGAAAAGTAGTATCCAGTAGGAATGCCTTTTGACCGGAACTTGAACTGCGGCTTGTCGAAGATTCATTGAGAAACAGATTCAATATCGTGATTCTTTCCTAAGCCGTACAATTCGCTTATGGAATACCCTGCCGAGCCGTTTATTTCTTAGTCATTATAACTTGCAAACATTTAAGACCAATGCACATCGGTATCTCTCTTTTTTTCCTCCTTAACTTCCCTTTCTTTTCTTTGCTGGCGCTGTGGCATTGTACATAAATCCCTTAGTGAAAATAGGAAAGGACCTCTAACGTAAGAGGTTTTAGCTGAAGAAGAAGGCTGCGGATAATTATGAAAAAGAGATCGTACTAAGCATATAGCTCTTTTCTTACTGTCGACTTTCAGACAGAGCTTTTTATATGCAGTTAGATATTTGGTTAGATTTGAGCGGTAGTCCTTGTAAATGCTGAGCCAAATATTGGAATAATCACGCTACCACGTATGCATGCCTATTTTGCTTCTGATAAGCACTTTTCCTAAAATATGTGGAACCTCTCACATGAGAGGCTCTTCTCCATAAAACGGGGGTGTTTCCCTTGCGAAGATATACTTGATATGAGGCGATCAGCAAAGATTAGAATCTGTTCGGATTCTGCTGGTGAGATGTTATGTAATAATGCCCTGGAGATTTATTGGGCACGAACTAGCCATTCTGCTTGGGTAGTGAAACCAGGGTTTGATACCTTGTCAATCAAAGGTCGTCTGAAACAGAGTTCTATAGGCGAACAGTGACGTCTCAAATAAACTTGTACAGGTCAACTCATTGTGGGTTATAAAAAAATTCTTAACTTTTCTAATCATCATATCATATCACTGCACTGCATTCCCATGGGAATATGAGAGTTTCCCCGAAGAGTCTAATGGACGAACGAGTGTTTAGTTGCCAAAAAGAGCAATCGGCCGAACCTGACAGTACATTTTGGTACATTTGGTCATTTTGGATGAGTTCAATGAGCAGCAGAATTGTTGAGATTGAACGAGAAGGCCTATACTTTTTCTCTCTAGACAATGTAAATATTTTTAAGGGAGCGCTATATACGAGAGGCTTGACAGTATAAAGATCATGAAGAGGGTTTGTCGTAGGCAAAATCAGAGTACATGTGCTGTGCATTCTTCTCAGGGGTAACCTATCACATCTTTGAGCAGTGTACGGCAGGTCTGTATTTTATCATCGTAATACAGTAACCCGGTCGGAGCTGGTGAAGAATGCATCTAAAGGTTTTTGAAATCTCTGACTCATCTTAGTCTTCCTTGACGGCAGGTTGAGACAATTGGCAATATTCCTTGTCTAGAAAGCGTTTATCTTGACTAGCACGGAACTCGATGTTGACAGCATAATCGGGAAGGCAAAAGCTTCGTCCAGTATTTTGTCCAAAGTCTGAAAATAAAATTGTTCATCACTTCGGTCAAATTACGACTGCTAAGCTCCATCATTGAATTTGTACGGCTCAAGTCGTTGCCACATTAATTCGTAAACCACAGACCTACGTGGAAAGGGGACTTTGTATCATTCTGAGGGTTTCATGACTGAGTCTGTGAATAGGTCTACATGAGAACAGGTCTGGAAATGTCGGTCATCACATAATAGTGAAAGTATTGCCAGTAATATCTAACGGCAAGAACATAGCTCCATACCCAAGTACGCCACGCAATACAGATAAGAAAGCAAGTTGCACTAAGTAGACATTTAGGATGAGTTACAGGGGGCTGAATCGCGGTGGAGTACCAAACAAGATGGATCGCAGTTGTTACCAGGAATTACAGGAATCAAGAATGAATGCTATTGCATGGTTTCACATTCAATTCAAGTCACTTTCTGCTAAGAACCTACGAGCTTAACTCGCTTAGGACTCTCGACATCGCTGGATTTTCAGAGTAAGCCAATCAAAGGATCATTTTAAACTTAAATCTTTATTTTAATTAAATTTTTAATTTAATTTAATTATCTAAACTTCATGTAACAAAAAAAATGTCCTGGTCACCTATAGTCCCTCTCAAATGCAGTATTGTCCTTGTGGTTTTTTTTCTAATCTCCAATCTGTCTGGAAAAATAGAAAATCGTTATATCCCATGGGTTCGGGGATCCCGAATAGTAACGAACATCTGTAGCCAGGAATTGCTTAATTAATTTTGGTGGTGTCCTTGTATCTATGGGTGGAGAGCACATCCATATAAATGCGTAGGGAAGTGAATGTTATGCCCTTGGCGACTGGCTTTTGATTCTGTAGTTGCATTCTACTTAGAGTTTTAATTTATCTGTATGGAATTTTACTATCAACGCTAAAACCTATAAGGACATCGCGATAAGAAGTTTATTAATTTTTTTGTCTGCGAGTGCACTTTCTCTAGAGAAATTAGGATAATTTGGGTTTTAATAGTTTTCCCAGAATTGCATTTGCCTTAAAGAAAGACATATGTTAGCCTTATCCCAATTAAATTCTACTAAACGTTGAACGGTCCTAAACACCATTCCCTCTTAATATGCAATTCTTTCTACTCACAGGCTCACATCACGTAACTTACTAGAAATTTAATTATAAAATTAATTTCCAGACAGTCATTCTCTCTTTTCCCCTCCCTTCATGAAAATATTCTCATGTCTTTTGCGGACCAACAAAAAGGAGAATGCAAAATACCTTGGTCTCAATGCGAGATTTTTTGAATATCTTATCCGATAGTCGGCATTCCGAGAGAGAGAGAGAGAGAGTGAGATTTTTTTTTGTATTTCCATGGCACTCTCTACTTTCTATCTTTTTTGTGTTCTTCTCTTGGTGTTATCCCAAAAATGGAATCTCCTAGGAATAATAATTTTCCGGGACAACGAAGAAGAAGAAAAAATTAAGGAAAATTCCAATAACACCCCCTGCTACCCGTGATGGTGCGTAGAAGAGACTAGGTGAAAGGAGAATGACAGGACGAAATCGAAATGATTGGGAACGGGAATAACCTGAATATTGCATGCTTTCGTATATAGTCCTTTATGAAGAGGGGAGATTGGAGTTTGGTAGGCGTGTTGAATCAAAATGTTAACCCATAAAAATTATCAAAACATAGAAGAAATCGGCAGGAAGAGAAGAAGCAGGGTAAAAGGAAAGATTAATGAAAATGGATATAATGACATGAATTTGGAGAATGTCAATATAGCACGAGCTGTGAGCCTGGAAGGAAAGGGCTTTTTTTTGTTTAAAAAAAAAGAGAACAGAACGAGTATACAGGGATTTGTTAAAAGGTGTACAAATGTTCCAATTTTGGAAGACAGTTTGCAGCTGATTCATATAGGTTTGGCTCGTTACTGGGACTGCACTTCAATATAGCGCTGAACTGGCTCTTTAACACAAACACCGACATGTGTCTCATTCATAGAAGAAAATGCAATTTGCGACGAGTGGTGTTCGTTTTCACTAAAAATTCAACCCGTGCTGGGAGCCATTTTGAATTGCTTGAAATTGGAATTTAATGGGCTTGGTCGCCACCAAGTGTCTTAAAAAAATCAGCTCATATTCCAAAGGTTAAGTTCTTATTGACAATAAATTACATCTGTTCTACATACTTGACAAAGTAAAGGTCATGGTGTGCTCTATAAACCCCGCACCACTGACTCTAATTTACACAATTGACATGGCATAGAGCACTTTGTTAGAGTTGAACCGCTGCAGTCGTTAAACAATCGTTAAACACCATTAGGGGTCCTATTACTGAACCTTGTGGCACCCCACATAAAATGGTTCAAATAACTTGAAGGGAAGTCTATGATGTTTTGTGCAACTTTTAGCTTTTCAGATAGCTTGCTTAAGCCATTTAACTTAATACTTTCCTCCAGGATGAGCCTCCTAATCGCTCATGTCCAGCATGCAAAAATGTCGATACTTTGTCCGACTCTCGAAGATATTAGTCTTATTCTCTATGAGAACTATTGGAATGGTATTCCCCATTTACTTCAAAGCGGTTGAGATTAAAAACGGTGTGGTTTGGGTTGACCTTCCCCATCATACGGAAGACGCCTTCATCGGAACCATAAAAGACAAGGTGGGTCTGTTGATACAAAATATCTCTATTGACGTTGTCAAGACTAAAACTGCTGTATCCAGTTCAAAAACCTGCTTGGGAAACGTAAATGAGGAAGGAACTGGAACAAATATTTTCGCTTCAACAGAGGCACTTAAGACAGGACCGTATTATACGAAGACAGTACCACATTTATTGATAGTCCTTCGTATTTATAAGAGCAATCGCATCCGAAGCTTGTGAAACCTTACGTGAAGAACTTAAGTTTCTCGTATCAGATGAGCAGTGGTAGGAAACGAACGTCCATACGTGTTGCTTTGTAATGGATTTGCTCCTGGCGCAGAGCTGTCAGAGCAAAATAAAAAAAAAAATATCAGGAAAAATTTCAATCCGTGAAACGTTCGGTTAATCATATTTCGAATTCCATAAATCCAAAACTAGCAAGTTTCTCCAGTAGGATATTCTGCCTCTACTCTTAGCGGTAGTTAGATTACTTACAGGCCATATGCTTAGAGGAGACCATGCATTGAAGCCGTGTCCTAGCAACAGTGACCTCTGCAAATGGTATTAAACGAAACCTTATGCAAGGATGCCGTTCACTTTTTATGTCTTTGTCCCAGCCCTGGGATGATGTTTATGACCTCGTAGAGCGGTCTGTTGGTTCAAGCCTGAAAATTAACATACGTGATGGTTGCAACTCTTATGATAGTATCTTGGCTCCGTGTTCAAGTATATCTCTGCCCTTGAATTGCTTGATATTCAAACAACGCCAAAACAGCGAGCCAATATCGGCTTTTTGGACGATGTGGACGTCCAGAATTCTTGAGGTGACCATTGAGCATTTGTTGATCGCGAAATAATTTCTTTCTAAAACATTCAGCCATGTGACGTTCACCTTTGTGAAGGTGTCATGGTGCCTGCATACTTTCTCAACAAAATTGGACAAGAAAGGCTCCGATCACAGACGTTTCAGTCAGTGTTTTCAGTAGCTCCCATTTTGGGATGTTAGACTTAGTTCAGAAGAGTTACGCAATTGTTGGACGAAGGTGTGCGATGATTTATGCGATGCTTCTGTAGACGATTACATATGAGTATGTACAGCCATTACCAACTATATCATCCTGCTGTTTACCACTACATCGTTCGTGGAAAAATGGAAGAAAGCGACGCGGCTTCTCATGTAGAAGACGAACCTGAGGTCCAGCAAAAAGGACGATAATATAGATGTGAAAGCAGGGTTGCCCTCTATAGGCACGACCATGACCTGCAAGGATTGAATAACGTGGTGAAATATCAATGCCAATGCTTAAAATTCTAAGAGGCCATTGGCTGATTTAGAAATGACAACAGAAGCTGATATTTTTACGTCTTTTTTCGATGCCATCATACCATCAGCGCTCCATAGATTTCCCCCGTAACATTCCGCAACTTCAAACCGTAATACCCGTCTCGCTATGAATGTTCATCAGTATACTCTCAAGCCCACTTTCCGACGTACTTTGAAATATCGTGAGTGGTTATTAAGCCGAACAATTTCCCAGTTTTCCTAGTCATTATAACCTTCAAACATTTAAAACCAACGTATATCGGTACCTATCTTTGTTTTCTCCCTAATTTTCCTTCAGCCGCGCTGTGTGCAAACATTTCAAGGGTACTCGTACCTTGACCCCTCAAATTAAGGTAACAGGGTTTGGTAGGCCTCAGATGAGTTAAGGAATGGTTCCATGGTAAAAGGAAAGTAAGTGCGGCACGCCAGACCAACGTTGAAGAAAACGTGATTAAGCTGTTGATGAGGAGGTCGAATGTATGCAAAATGTATTCTACTCGTACTTACTATTCAAATTAGTGAAAATAAAACGTTCATTTCGCCACAAATGATAAACGTTCCCAAGTGTTCTTGACTTCCATGAATCGAAATACGGTCTAGCAGTCTATATTTTGTATTCTTTCAACAACTCGGCCATCTAACTATCCTTCGAATAGAAACTCATCCTATCAGGGTGTAGAAGAGCTGACAAAAATCCATGTTGAATTGCATCCAGTTGCCATTCTGTTCATCCATCAATCCGCCTTGTGGTTGGGGTTACACAATAGACACACAATAGACACAGAAGGGTATGTAGGCACAAATTCAGTATGCGAGTAGCATTGCAAAGGTCTCTCACAGTGCTTCTCCTACAGTTGCAGCCACAGTTTTCTGAGAAGTCTCCTTGAGGGCATCAGCTGTTATTTTTCCTTGATAAAGGCACAAGCAAATATCAGGCTTATGATTGCGAATACAGCCTCGATGCGGCTTATAGTTAGACATTTGTTCACGCGACAAAGTCTGTCACAAATGACAATTCCGCAACCAAATATATGATATTCCCAACAATACCGTGGAGCTTAGAAGTCATCACCCTCACTCACGTCCAAAAATATTTTAAAAAAAAAAATATTTTTCCAATTAGCCGCTCGGGAACGAAGCGGACAAAATAATTACACCACCCCCACGTCATCACATAGTCCTTCCAACCACAACTTTCCTTCCCTTATGTCTTTTTACCATAATAAATTACGCGACTGCGGTTAAACATCCACCAACGTAATTCTTTCACTTCCGTTGAATGGTTGAACATTTCAAAAACGACTACACAATGCGCTCCACAGAGCGTGATACCCTTTTCTCTGACAAAAACCCGGACGGTTTTCTCTGTGTTGAAAACTCCTACATGACCGTTCCGTTGATACCGACAGTGTGTCCTAGCACTTTCATACATATTCGTACACATCCAACAGCGAGCTTTCATGAACAACGCTTGTGGGGTTTTCAATCGACGATAATTTACTGCTGAAAGGTTTCGTAGTCAGCCAGACGTTTTCTGGTTGACATTTCGGTATATTTATTACTTTACGTTACAGTGTTTTACAATATGATTTAAAAACAGAAAAGAAAAACAAAAAACCTCCCATAATCAAACCGCCCACTAACTACGAGTAACTACCTACCGTTTGTGTATGGAAAAGTTTTTAATCATCTGGTTTTGAGTGTGAAAATGAAAAGAGAAGTCCTTCAAAATTTCATCTCATACTCCTACTCGTCCGTTCGTTTTTTTTTTTTTGTTTGTTGTACTCCTCTACTGTCACTTCTACTTCAAATAACGGCTGTCAACTTATACAACGAGGTACACGACGAGGATGACGATCATTATGACGACGAGGACGACTACCATGAGCACGACTTCGACAACGCCAACGACGACGACGACGGTCCGATTGAATACTTCTGAGTGTATTTATCCAAAAAATCGCTCTTTTTTGTTGTTGTTGTTGTTCGAAATGAATGGATTCCTTTTTCTTTTTGAATTTTTGTTATCAATACAATAGACTTGGCTGATGGCTGGGGAACGAGTACGAGTACGAGTACGAGTACGAGTATATCAATGTATTATGTCATTCATTCAACTCAAAGTTGACAGCAGCTGTCATGTCAGTGTTACGAGTATGCTGAAGGGCCCGCCGACGCTATAATAATTTATGTAGGTACTCTTCGTGTACTTAGATTTTAAGCTGAAAAAGATTACTACCAACAACAACGTAACAAGGACGATTCGAGTTTGAGTTTTGTCTTTTTTTTTTTTCGTTTTTAAGTCGATGATTGAGTTAGCCCAGAGTGTTACAACTCCCCTCCTCTAATAACAAAAAAAAAAAAAAGGCTCGAAGGAGATTTTCAAGGCAGCATTTCGATAAATATTTGATGACATTGTCAATAATTTGGATTTAGGAACTTTACTTAAGCTAAAGAACAGGCAAATCCTTGTTGGCGGAATATGGAAACGTACTGAGAGAAGGATAATGGCCTAGAAAAGGGTCGTTAACAATTCAAAAGATGAACACTGAACAATTTCGAATGGAGGACGCTGATTTTGAATGAGATCCATTCAAGGTGGAAGGTAGACGGGTGTTGATTATTACAATATTATGAAACAGACAAACACTCTACATTGCGGGGGAGTTATGACTGACAGTGTCAGTCAAAATCCGTTGAAATATTTTTTACATTTTCTACACATGTATCTGCATTTGCTTGTTATATGTCAGATATCATGCCACTCCAGCTATCGCGGTCTTTTCCCAGCTACCTTCAGTTACGCACACGAAGTTGGTTGAGGTCCTCGTCCACTTGTGTACGCCACGTAATATGGAGTAGCCCTACTGCTGCTTTGTTCCTCTGGGTTGGATTCGAGAACTTTTCGGACCTAGCCGGATTATCCAAGCTTCTCCAACGAGGTCGGCATCGTTATACAGCCCTGAAACTTCTCCTTCATTTTCCATTGATGCAAATGGGATCGAAAATTACTCGAAGAACTTTTCTCTCGAAGCGCCTGAGAACACTTTCATTCACTTCCGTCAGTATCCAAGTTTCTGCGTCGTAAATCAGGACTGCGATAATACTCGTAAGTGTCTTGCAAACACACTTTTTAGTTACTCGAGAGACAGCTTTACAACTCAATTGCCTCCTAAGACCAAAGAAGTAGCGATTAGCAAGAGTGCTTCTTCACGCTGGTGTCATTGTCAGAGTTGATAGCGGACTCTCAGTGGATAAAGTACACTCACTACCCCAACATCTAAGCAGCATATCGTGAAGTTTTGACATAAACGTCGATGTTTTGTGTCCCTCCTCATTGACAGCAAATATTCTGTTCAGTTCCTCATAGGGCAGTTCTTGCATTCACCCCGAAAATCGCTTAAAACCTGCCACACTTTTCTTTTGTTAGTTTTACCAAAATCTTTCAAGAATAACTGGTCAGGCATAACCTGAGAAATTTGAGTTCTTATCTGAGAGGGCCATCTTAGCCGCTTATGCTTCAATAGTCACAAACGCTCCACTGACAGCTTGCCTTGTTCTATCTATTGTTGTCTGCATACGCAGAAATACGTAATTGAAACGATTTTTGACAGATGGCTCCTCCGTAGTTGTCTTGTGTTCACCTAACACAGCAAACAGAATTTTATATGCAATGTTGAAGAGACTTAGGTTCCTTATGATCCGAAAGATGCGTTGATTTATGCTCCGTATCCAATCTCAGCAGTTAAGAAATCAGGCCCAGCAACTTTATTAGACTTAAGCCTGGAAATTTCTGTCCTGATTTCTTCTTAGTCGGGTGGACGGGAATGCTGTCTATATTCATCCAGGTTGAAAGTTTCATTCTGCCTGACAATGGGATGGGGTTCGCAAGCCTGCAGAAATAACCTTTTCAGATTCTGAGCACCGACTGCGGCTGTACTATGAGGTTTTCTTCTCCATCCTTGCAGATTTCTGTTCTGGCTTTTTAGCCAGGATAACCTCGTCGCTGAGGCCGATAACTTGTATAACAAGCCTTTAAGTTGAAACAGCATTTTCCTGTCACAAACTGCTGCGGAGTTTTCGCGATATCTAAGTCACTCTACGCTTGCTCTGTGTGCATCATCAACATCGCAATTCCCGTCATGACTCATTGTACGACCGATACGGAACACGTTACCTTGTTCAATTATTAAGGGTTACATGAAGGACTACCACATCGATGTTAATTTTAGCGCTTTCACCAAGAAACAGATGAGAAATAGCTTTGCAATCATCGATATGCTGCTTCAATATACATTTTTGTGCGACATTAAAAAGCAACGCACCCTGAACACTACCTTGATGTAGTCCATATTTCAGGCGAATTCTGCGGTAATTTAGAATTTTTTCGTCATCATATAGGCATGCCTATATTATGTAGCATTCTAGTGTAAGTCTCGGGTATATATCTCGGGTAGGTAGGTAGGTAAAAGTGGCTTTTGGAAAGACTAACCCATTTAGGGCTACTGGCAATATATCGGTATAAGACTCCTGGAAACTATTTTCTTTTTTTCAAATCTATAATATGATACGAAGACATTTCGACGCGATATTTTGACTTCACACACCGTTAATTGTTTCAGTTTTCCGTGTCGCATTTGCCTTTATACAGTGGAGCAAGTTATTCCTTCACTAGTTAGCCATCCGAACGCCTCTCATCATCTCACTTAACAAAGCTGTGAGTCATTTAAACAAAATATTTGATCTGTTCCAACTGAATGGACCGGTGTCCATTCGTTACTTCGGCTTTCGCTAAAACTGCTGTTCCTTTTTCATGCACGACAGCCGGTAGAATGCTACCTCGCCCGAATTCTGCGGGATCTAAAGACTTAAGATAACTATTGCCTCTGACCTCTGCCCTAGCTCGCCTTCAATATATGCTATTTCGGCAATTAAATCTCTTGCGAGTATTTTCCACACAGTCTCAGAAATATTTTCTCATTTGCGGCTTTTTTTAAGTTGTGGGTACATCTTCAAAGGCTCTTGTTGGGATCACGCGTGAGTTTCGCGTTCCGAAACCGTTTCCTCCATGGCAATCTTTGTGGTCTTAGTTCGATTTCCAGGCGTGTCCGTTTAAATCTTCACCGATAAAAAGCATAGGGCGGGTTGGCATTCACCTTGGCCAGACTTGCGCTTATGCCACAGTCCCGTGTGCAAGAGAAAACTCTGCCAAAGGCATACTGAATAATGTTGAAGAGTATCTGAAAATATTTGCCTGACATGTAAGGAGTGATGTCGTCTGCGTTAGCTACCACACCACATCCTGCGTCTTTTGATTTGCTGAGCAGCCTTTTAAGGGCTCCTCGATGTTTATTTTTTTCGTCGGGTGAAGGTTAGGATATGCCATTACACAGACACTAGGCACCAAAACGGGCCCATCGCGATCCCTGTGTAACCAGCCTAATTTACCTTCAAATGGCAAAAGTCTAAACAATCTCCATAGTGAAACATCCAATTTCTTTGCAAAAGCCAAGAAGGCATTTGAAATTCAAGCTGTCTACTTCCTCTAGGTTTTCGAAAAAGTATTTCCCTAAAAGTATTCTTCGACTACGCGATATTGCCTCGCATTCACACAGTATGCGTGTTATGTCCACAACAGCTTGCAGATCACCGCAGAATCTGCAGATGTCCGTATCTGACAATTTGAGTCTCTTTGCGTATTGCCGCAGGAGACAGTGTCCTCTCAGGATTCCTATTACTGTCCTAAGCTTATCCCTGTTTAATTTTATTAACTTCCTAGACCTCTTGCCATCAAAAAGCGGCCGAAGAGCCTTGGATACCCTGTGTCCTTCAAGACTTGACCACCTTAGGTTGACAGTCTTTGGGATTTTTTCCTCGACAGTGCCCCTCACTATGCAAAGCGGTGGTTTGATATTGGCAAACTCACTATCGTCGAGTAGCCTCTCTTGCAAGCTCGTCCGCTTGTTCATTTCCTTCGGGCTAAGGTTGCATTTATAACTCTACGAGTACTGTTGAAAATTAAGGGTGCAGACAGAGTTATTTATGTCCAGCTTTTGAGGAGTGCTGATGATCGAGGTCTTGACGTTGTTGAAATGGTCATTGGGTCGTAACCTGGAGGGTAGTGCGGAGGTAAGGATGTTAGCAGTTTGACAGTCTTTTGCGATTAAGACTGCACCTGATATCAAGGATCCTTCAGGATGCCCTGCCCATTTTGGGTATAAAAACTACGGTTACCTCACTTCAGGCAGTGAGTATTGAATCCAGAGGTGAACAGGATATTTCTCACATCCTGAAAAGCATTGTGTGTGCAGTGAAGAATAAAATTGGGTCCTGGTGCCTTCTAAGGTTCGAAGCTGAAAGCTGCAGAATTGAGGCGGGTTGCTGATGCTCAGGTAGCAAAGCGAGTTCATAAGCACATTCATGGATCTTGCCTCGATGTCAACCTATGTACCATCCGAGTATCTGCCCACGAATTTTGGACGGACTCGAGGTGATTTGGATATGACTCGCAGTTCTCTCAAGTATTTGAACTTTTGGCAGAGAAGCTAGTATTCAAAATCGTTTTTTGCTCGCAATAGTGTTCACAGTCTTCATAAGAGGTTTCATCCCTTTCCACAGAATTCGCAGTGATCACAATGTTTATACTCAAACATTCGGGAGCATTTTTGCTGTTCATTGAGCCAGAAATTGCTGTTCTTAATGCATTTTCTGGAGTTTTCAGCAATAGATCCAGAAAAACATTATAAATATGTATCATGACCTCTTGACTGTCTAAGAATGTGTATTCAGTTGGATCTCTCTCTTTCACATTGATGTCCCAAACACATCCGAATGATCTTAATGTAACTTTCTTTGTAGTGGCAATTCATGTCAATTGTCTGACACATCTGTCTACCTTCTGAATCATATAAACTCCCACTCAAACTGAAATACTCGTACCATACTCTTCCATTCTCCATCAAAAACTTCATCTTCCTCCCAAAAACTGTCATACCTCGGCCACTTCCCCGGCTCCAAAGTCAACTACACTCCGTCAAGATCTTAATCTCATAAAATGTCAGTTTTCGCGTATAACTACTGTCAAATGTCGGCAATTTGCAGTGAAAATTTGCCTTTAAGTGGTGGAATGGGGGCTAAGAGATGTAACACTTTAATACTCTGCCCCGGGGGCTATTTTCAAATGCCCACCTCCATCTTTTCGCCGTGAAATAAAGGAAACACAACAAAAAAAAAACCGAAAACGATTTCTATATGTACAATTATCCCCATTGTTCGTCTGTCACATGCATACTCACGTACGTCTGCACACCTCTACAACCACTACCAACTCAAAAAATAGACAATTCTAAATGTCAGGATCTAACAAAGGTTCTTCTCTCCATGTGTAACTGCACTAAAATGTCGTTTCTTCTTCTTTTTTTTTTAAACAAAAAAATTTCCTAAAATATATAATGTCCTTCCATCCATTGGTTTTAGGTGGGTGGTTGGGAGTTTTCCTTTCGAAATTGGGGTTGCCTGGGTTTGGCTGGTATTCACTGGATGTCTAGGGGTGACTGAGGATTTTTGCAAATCGAATTTATCCCACAGCCCCCACAAAGGAAGAGAGAGAGAGAGAGAGAGAGAATAAAAGAAGAGGAAACTTTCACAAAGTGGAAAAAAAAATTTATGCCAGCCGTGAACCAACGATATAATTGTGAAAGGGGTGACTTTATGTCTTTCTTTCTTGTTTTTTACTACACCCCCCAACCCAAACAATTCTTTGTCAGTTTGTGTTTTTTAGGAACTTTGTTTTGTTGTTTTTATGTGTGCGTATTGTTATTGCCATGTTGGTTGTGCTGTTGGTGATTTTTTTCTGTTTGTTGGTAGCCTAAGGTTGGTTTCCGTCTGGCGGACTGGGAGAAATGGTAAAGAATTTCATTTCATCGTCAAATGAGGGCTGGTGGAAAAGGTGAACCATGTGCTAGAGAAATGTATGAATATATGAGAACGACGACGTAGCCATTTCATTTATCTAGATTTCATGTCCGGAAAAAGACCAGAAATGAAAAGTTCCCACCCCCACCTTCGCCTTTCCTTACTGCTTTTTCGTTCGTTCTTTGCATTTCTCGTTTCACTGGGTTTCGGTTCCTCTGTGTGCCGCCGCCGCCTCAGCCTATAGCTTGGGAAAGAAAAAAAAAAACAACAATTTAAGAACCAGGCCAAGCAATTCATTTAATTCCTTTTCAGTTCTTTCGTCGTTTTTTTGCTACTTTCCTTTCGGTTTTCTTTCTGTATTTATGTGGTTAATGTTGTTGGGATAGGAGGAACGAGGGCAGAAATACCTAAACAAGACCATTCCAGTATTTTTAGGAAGATGTTTCGTGCTTAATTTTTTTTTTCCTGATATTGCTATACCTGTCGTTCGTTGTGGGGAGTTTTCCTTTGAGAAATGTGGCCTGTTTCGTTCTATTGTTTTGTGTGAAAGAATGGTGAATAGACGAATGGGTAGATTAGTGAAACGATACGTGAATGAGGCTCAACCGCAGGATAATCCATTCATTTGCAATAAAGAATGAAGAAAGCAAAAGGAGAAATGAAAGAGCCAATGAGAAAAATAAGCAAATGGCAATGTATTCGTATTGAAGGGAAATTCTCGTTTGTTTGTCGTTACTCGATATTTGGTAGACTGTTTGCCGTCATGATGGGAAATGTCAAAAGGAAATGTCAGTGCTACGTTGGGCAATCAGAAACCAAAATTAGATGGGGTTGTTCGGGGTGAGCAGGCGTTTTTGAAGAAGATTTCCACAGATATGCCAGAAGGAATAGGCTTAAAGGGTTTCCTTTAAAAAAACATTCGCCAGCTAATTCTGATTAAAAGATTAAGATGTTGCTGTTGTGGTATGAGGATAGAAGGGAATTTGAACCTTAAAGCTTGAAAGTGTATCTTGTGGTTAGGTTTAACTAAAGAATTCAGTCTTTCTGAACAACATCTTCGTGGATACTTTGTATGCTCTATAATTAGAGCTAATCGGCTTACGAGAAAATTGATAAATCCGTGTCGATAGTTCACCCATGCGTTTCCGAGAGGATAAGCTGATAGAGATATCACCATTCTTGTGACAATGTCGGTATCAGCTGACTAGTATTTGCTGTGTAATTCGTGGCTGTGATCGCAGTTCAATGTACATATTTCTTTGAGAGAACGTTGTTAAAGCCATGCATACTTCCTTCAGATGGCAGTGTTATTGCTATCTCCATGGGACTTCCTGGTCTGCTGAATTATCCATCATGCGTCTGATGTTGCATCGGATTTTCTCCTAAAGAGTCGTACAAGTGCAGAGGCGGAAAGAGACTTCTTACTGCGTTTGAACTTAAGGGTTGTCTGGTAGGTACATGGAATTGAACATAACAAGAGAGAGCCCACCTCTACCTATTCTTCGCAGAAAAGTCTAAGCAAATTCGCATTGCGCTTGTACCAGCATGAAAGGCAAACGTATATTTGCCTAATGAGGAGCAACGGAAAGAGAAGCTGATCAACCATAACGAGGACACTAGCGCCACATCCCCGAATTAACTTCATACTTTTATTCTATCTAGCGTTCTGATGTCATCGTCAGACATGGTGTCAATTGACGATCTATCTCTTTTTAACCGGATGGCGACTGTTTATCAGTGTGTCCAGAGCGGAGTCATCCAAACTAGGAAAAGCCTCTATGCAGTCAGGTCAAACCGAACTTGTAAGTCTGTTTAAACAACTGTAGCGCCGAGTACCAACAACCTGCTCCGAGCATAAGTCAGACATTCACAGATTTAGTGCTTCACGGTCTCATCATTACTCTCACAGCAAGAATTGCAGGATTTTATGTCACTTTGCCTAGCAGACAACGCTGTAATGGCCTGCTAAAATGCTAGTAAGAAGGCTGCAGTCCTTCCTACTCAGTCGCTGGCAGTTTAAAGACTTTGGGAAGAGTTCGTTTAGTCTGAAGGATTTCTGCATCCTAAAAAATTATATGATCTACAGTTATGCTCACAAGAATTCCAACTTTTAATCTAATGTATGCAGCTCCAGCGTGGGTTCGGGACTTACATAGTAGGTTCATCAAAGAATGCACAAGCCGAACAATAGCTCAACGAATCTCTTCATTAGGATTGAATTCAGACTTATTGGTCTGAGACTTTGATCAGACTCCTGGTTTGACTATCTTTTTAGAAGATGTCAACCTGACTTTACCATTGGCAAACTCATAAAACCCTCACCACTTTCAGCGCTAGTTGCTAGCCCGAGAATGTTAGTCTTTCTTGAATGCAATGGGATATTAGATCTCCGATAGATAGCACCTACATTGGGGCTATCTGTGCTCATTGCGTTCATTATGAATACAACTGCACTTGGCATGATTTCCCAAGTTGGAGATAGATATCGAAATCAGCTGCTCTGTTGGTCAGTAGGAATGAATATTGGATGCTATACGAGCGGATTAGTCGCAAACAATGTTTTTACTAAGTACCTGAATGTGCTTCCATATGCCGTGAGTACGTGGACCAATTGTGGTATAAATGTCCGGCTTATGCTCGCTGCTAGTAATAGTCGCTGATGTGGTGGTTGTTGGTACTGTGGGCACTCTGCCTGACTGAAAAATATTATAAAACGAGTACAATAGACTAGTTCTTTGTCTGAGCACTCTATTCCTGCTTCACCCATTCTTTTGTTAGGTAAAGAAACTTTAATTTTCGCTTTATTTCGACTCATCTCTCGTGGAGCTCTTGGCTTTTCGGATGCTGCCGTAAGCTTTATCCAGACTAAAATCATTTTCTAAATCACTGTGTAAAATTTGACCGAATTTCCATCTGTTTTCACCATAATAATACCCTGCGAACATGGAGAAGGGGAGATTTTTCATAAATTAAAATGCTCATTGTTATGGAGCAGTCGAATGTATTAAAAAAACAGATTCTTCAGCAGTTTTGGGGTCTTAATGGATTCAACGTTCGCTAAAGGTCAGGGAACATCGTACAAATGTTCGCCCCCTTTCTCAGTGACACCAACCTCAGTCGAGGTTTAAATTTGTCTTTATTTGAATATGTAAATACTTGTTGTTCTTAAAGGGGTTCGACTGAAAGTTCGATTGCACAAAATCCATAGAAGAATATTTGTGGAGGCAAATTCGTAAAAACGTGGAGCAAATACTCGTACATAAGTGCGGTGACATAATGTGGAATGTTTTCTTGAGTTAAAACGGTTACAACCAAACCCGGAACAACAAGTCGATAAAATTAAAAATCCTTATTAAGTACACGATGTATGAATTTGTTTAAACTGAGAATTAAGAGTGTACTTACAATGTTTTCCTTTTCCTCTTGTTTCAAAGACCACACTACAATGTAGACTCCCCGTGTGGATATTTCTCCTAATGGCCACGCTATGGTGAAACATTCAAAAGCAAAACAATATTGTCTCTCATCAAAAATGCAGTCATCAAACAGCAATTGCAACAATGACTCCGACAGTGTACTGGATAGGGGGAGCGAAAAGCGCGTTCCATAAAAATTCCACTTAAACCATAAAAGTCGTACTCAAATTTGTACACGAAAATAAGAACATAAATCCACATGAGCTCTTAGAGTACCTCCACTTTCATGTAAAGTACAGTGGATCGTATTTGGGTTGTGGATTTCCGTTTTTTTTTTTTTTCGTATCGTTAAATCGGTTTTTTATGGCACTTAATGCTCGTACGCCATTAAATGCAACCGACAAGTTTGTTTATATTTCCTTGGCTCTATACACCATGGCTTTTGGTTGGTTAGGTTGGGAGCATTTCCCAAGGATGGATGGTTTGAAATTTTCATCAATCTCATGCTCATTCATGGTCCACTTTAGAAAATTGTCAAACAGTGAAGGTGTTTTAGTCCTTTTGGTCCGTACTCGTAAAGTAACAACACAACTAGTAGTGCCATGTAGAAAGTATCGCAACAGTTTACGTTCAGTAACGGAACACCATGTGTGTTTAACAGAAATTGAGATACAAGAAAGTTTACAAGTTTGTAGCATCCTTAACTTTTTCCTTTCTTTATTTAACATACACAACACCTGTCACCCGTGTGTGCGACTTCCTGTCGAGTATGTCCTGTGAGTTTAACCTGCAACTACTGCCATATCCTTGTCGCGATATTTACAAAGTTCAGCTACGTAATTAAGCAAACAGATGTGCACAAAGCTAGAAAATAAGAAATAAATATAAGGACAGTACTACCAGCATGAGTACTCGTATAAGCATTAGTATGAATATGAGTCGCTTTTAGAGCCCCAAGGATTTAGATAATTATCCTTTCTCATTCAAAGTGTTTACTTCTACTTCTACGGATACTGTGTTTCTGTTTATTACTAAAACTGCGATTGAATTGCCACAATGCCCACTGGGCTACTAGATGAGTACCAGCTTGGCATATTTTCTATCTTGATATACTTGCCTATGCCCATGTGGATATATGTACTTGTACTGTCCTTTTTGTCATTGCATGCTCATGGAATGCATAGAGAAATATATATATTCTGCTATAGTAAGTTCTACTCGGTGTCATTGGCAGCGTTGCCAATTTGAAGAGATACATCAGGTAGTTTGGTATTTGTTACGCTGACTCGTTATAAATCGGAAAGTTGAGGGGCTCTTTGATTGCTGTTGAGCGTTTGGATTCTGTAATCTAAAGGAAGTCTCTCCTTAATGCAAATCATATTCTTTATCATATGACCAGTTTTTAGGAGAATTTAACACGGTGAAACCATGATAACACCTTGCGAATTCACCGAGAACATGTAGTTGATTTGATAAAATTCAGAGTTATAACCAGTTTTTGGGCTATCCATAAGTATACAAGGATTTCTATTTGAATGGGGTAGATCCTTACGAAAGCAAGGAAGAATATACACAATATTCTACGACTGTGAATGTGAGATCGTCGTAACATACCTGCTTCTTTTATTTTTGAAGCAACACTTTCCTGTTTCGATATCTCAAAATTCGCATGATTCTCATTGAAAAAGTCGTTAAGAAATCTATAACTGGAATCATGTTTCTGTCTCTACTGACAGTATTCTAATTGTCCTCGACCGCAGGACTAAGTTCACAGTCGTTATTGGTTATTAGGAAGTTCGTATCGTCTCTAGATGTTCTCATCGTCCCTAGTATTGCGTTGGGTCGGACTTTTGAGTGACTGATAAGAGATACATTTGTGCATAAGACATTCTTATATACTCGTACAAATGTGCTTTTAGGCTCTTGATTGTGTTTGTTATAGTTAAAATGCCTTAGCACTGATAACGTGGTCCAAAGACCGTGATCTATGTAAGTGATCTATGCTCTGTTCTTAAATATTGAATAGTTTTCGCTAATTGATCCCGTTCAAAAACGTTTTCTAGGTATGGATTTGTTCTGTGACGTCGTGGCTACCCACCTTGAGAATAAAACTGTCTTCTGTGAGCTCTATCACATATTGTCTGAGTACATTTTACCCCGTGTATCCGATGATGGAGACTGTACAGGAAGCCAGCTAACATGCATTCCATCAAACGAGTTCAGGCTTCGCCGGAATTCTATGGTGGATTTCCAGTAGTCATAGTTAATCCAGCAAGACATATTGACCTAAGGCCCCTGCTAGACTTACCTCGTAGCTCATCATGTTCTCTTGTTGGTTTACTTGTCATGCCCGTTGGTACAAGTAAGTTCGTAGTTCTATAATCAGCAGATTAGAAAGACTGCCTGGTTTTCCAGTTAATTAGGATGCATCGTTTATTGGGATACGGTTTTTCAAGATACGAGTCAAAGTGGCAACACTGATCCTTTAATACAAAATCATCATGGCATTCTACAATATATTTGTATGCTGGTCGATCCTAATGTGTGTCATTTGGGAAAAAAAAACGAAGAGAAATTGTTATTTTGTATTTCACCAATTGAAGCTCCAGCATTGCTTGAAGCAATATTGTTTATGGCAGAGAAAACGTGCATGCCAATTAGGTCATGAAATATCCCCCTACCTTGTGAGTGTGCCTATGTGTACCCTCTTGCTCTCTACGTTCTATGCTTTTCTATGATTGTTTTGCAATTTATTTTTGTTTTTTCGTCCTTTTGCCTTCCCATCGAATTTATTGCCTATTTTAATATTTATTGTGCACCTGCTATGCATAAAAACTACTAGGAGGGCCGCGCTTCGTCTCAAGACTGTGCTCAGTCTACGGAGGTTTTGATTTGTTGCATGTGCTTCCAGACACACACGCAATCAAAATCAATTGTTGACAAACGAGGGTAGAGAGACATCGCGTTGAGACTTTGTTATGTGTGTTGTATTTGTATGTATAGGTTGTCTGCATAATTTAATTGCATGGCATTCATTGAGGTTGTTGGTTTGTTTCTTTCTACTTTTAGTTGGGAATTGTGAAAGACCAGATAATAAAATTAATTTAACGACATGTGTCTGAGGAGAAATGAGTTAAAAATAGACTGCCACAGGGGTCAATTGTAGGGCCTTTGCTTTTATTCTTTAAGAAATGTTGTTTATGTGTTTGCTTATGCTGATGCACTGCGTCATTCTTTTGAATTTTTAGAGTAGTGGCTTGAGATAAATGGTGATATGTTAACCCGATTTTGGATCACAAGTCATGCTCCGTTATTTAGAAAATAGAGCAAAGCAGTGTAGAGAAGTCGGCTAATATGAAGGTACTTCCATATGGGCAGAAATATGATACAACTATCTTGACGCAGCTTGGAAAAATTCAACCAGGATGCCATTAGTATTTATCTGACTGTCAATGTTAGTTTCATCTTGCTGAATCGGTGCGGATTCAAGGTTGTTACGGAAGGCTCCTTCAAGTTTGAGGAAATTGCCTCTCCATGTGCTAAGAAAATTCTTATGCTTACATTACTTAACTGCAAATAATGCTACAGTCCGAATGGATTTAGGCTGATCCTTGGTTAATCGCCTAGGCTAAGGTCTTTTTTAAGTTATGTGTTCCACCTAAGACAAGGTCTTCGTCTGTTGTACCAGATCAGATGGTCAGGTTCGAGTTAAATTCGATGTCTGAAAGCCCTGTGTGTCAGATTCTTCCAAAACACATGGCGTAGCGTTTTATTATCCTTTACGACTTTGCAACTACTGCGGTCGGAGTCTTTCTCGAAATGACACTTTACTTCAAATTCAGCAATCCCTCCTCGGAGATTTTCCTCTTCAGGAAACGATGTGGTTTCATCATGAAGATGAAGATGATCTGTTGCTAGAACTACTACCTGTTAGATACCATATATTCGTTCGTTTATACAGCACAAACGTTCGCTCAAACTACGTATTCCATTTTATATTCATCTGTTAAGTTGGGAACCACATGAAGATGTTCATCATCATATCATCCACGTTAAGCGCTTCAATCTGTCATGACCTTCGAGCCCCTATGGCTCCTATAAGCGAGACTAGAACGTACTTTGGCTGCGTACGTCGAAAGGACCATTCTACTTGTCAGTTTTATTCTTCATCTTTTGACAAGTTGTCTTACGCAGCCATAAAAGGCTGTTCTGGTTTTTCACACTTCACATACTACGCCGGCAAATATTGTCGTTGCTGAAACCATGCTGTCATGTTGTGGGCACATGCGGCGTTGTCTATGATCACTATATTTTATTGGCTCTACCTGATAGCGGTTGGTTTGAATCGATGGGACTCAGTCTGCAGAGTGGTATTCCCAGCATCTACAACGAGGTTTTCTTCTTCATTTCTATAGGCTTCGTGCATTGGAGTCTATCAATATGTTCCTTCGTCTTTCAGAGAAGCCGATGTTCCTTCCATTGTTTTTGGTTGTGGACCTCCTAGCAGCGCTTGCTAAATTCAATTTTGAATTCGCTGCGTTCTGTGTAAGTTTCAGATCACAATGTAATCTGGGCGGACTCCTGAGGACCTTGAATATCACCTACGTCCTCTGTTAGGCTGAGCATAACTATATGTAGGGCATGGTTCTCCAGGTTGCAAACAGATCAAATTAATGTCTTTCTGCCGTCCTTCAGCAGTGGGGATAGTGGACTTCTTACTGGCATCTTAACAGGGGACTTTGCCTTTACTTAATATCTAAGTGTGCTAGAAATTAGTGACACCACCTCCAGCGACGCTTGCTGTGAGAGTGATGGCGACACTGCGGATCACTCCCTTTGTGAATGCGGTTTTATTACGTGATGGGTGCTAGTACTGAATGCACTGATGTGATTACCCATCTTCTTCGGAAGACTTAGAAATTCCTAGAAAAAGCCACCATTCTACATTGCGTCTCGTTTTGTTGGGTTGAAAAGGCATTTTTCATTGAAACAGATGTCTGGTTGTGGTGTTCGGCTGAATCCCTCAGTTAGAGAATTTTTTTTTACAGTCTCTAGAACTTTTTCCACTTGTCTACGACGCCTAGCGATTGTGAGATGAACGATGGGTAAACTTTTTGGCAGTCTTCTACGATTTTAGTAGGTTTTCACAGGATTTGTGCCTTGGGTATGACAGAGACGTGGCCCGAATCATTTGCAGCAGTTTTATTTCCTGGAAAGTTAAAATTTCGACTGAGTACTCTGATAGACATTCAATGAGATACATAAGTAGTTTCCCTGAGTTGTATTAAGAAGTACTCTGGTGTCCTTGGTGTAAGCAATCTACTTTAAACCTGCCATACACGAATAATTATAGTAACTAGCTCTACTAAAACTGAAGGAAAGACCACGTGTTGAGATTGTTCTTGTCAGCAACTGAGCTCAATTAAAGGATGAAGAACTTGAAGGCGTGTTAGATGAAACTTATGACTAGACCTCAAAGCTAGTTACCTTCTATGTTGACGCTTGCGTATTTAGATTTTTTTCCAAATTCGTTGTACACTTGCCATGGTGCTTCCAATCAGTATAAGTTAATAAGAGAATGCAACTTTAGATTCATGAAGTGATGGAGCTTTACTATAAAACCTTCGCGGATTTTCTATCCATTAATCCTCCCTTAATCGACAATTTCGAGCAAATTTATAAAAAAATGAAAAGGCTGCTTCAAAACTTACCTTTTATTGGTTAGCTGTTAGTCACTATAGGCTATCAGGTCATGTATGTCTATTCCAGAAAATGACTACCTGTACCTAAAACACAAAATACAAAACACAAAACCATTCCAGGAACCCCAGCTAATTCTTAAAGGAAACATCCGATTAACTTCATCCATCAACTTGAAATTTTTTATTTCCATCATAGAACAACTTAATGCTAGTCACATACTTTCCGGACTTGTCCTCACAACATCCGCTTTCCATTTCCACCATCGGCATCACCTTATTCGTATGATTCTGCTCCTCGGCTATAAATTTCCTAGTGATGTTCCTCTCGTACTTGGTGTTCGCTTGCATAGCTCTCAATAGGCGACTTGTCGGCGTACCCTCATAGGGATTCTTAAAGCTAGACAATGGTCTTGATTGCCTGACTCCCCGTTCTGGACCCAAGTCCCTCTCGTCGACTGGAGTGATCTTCACCGGCAATGGTATGGTCACCATCGTTGCCTCTGGATAATCTGGTGGTGGAGTCTTGACGACGAAACGCTCTTCAGTCGTTGACCAATTTGGATTACCATCTCCACTGCACTTCTTTTGTTCTAAAGCACCTCTTGGCTCGGCGGAACCTTCCATTTTGAACTTTTTAAAGAGACACACCACTATCATATGCAGCATAAGATACACGATGAGTAGAAACAATGCAAAAAGCAATGCTTGGCCCAAATGATGCACTATACTCGAAGGGCGTATGACGAACCATATTATGGGAAATATAACAAACCAATAGATACTAAACACACAAATCAGAACTTTGTTCCTTCGAGAAAGTTTTGCCATTTTAGAGATGGCACGATGTGCTCGTACACTGTGACAGTCACACACGAGTTAAAGGTCGAAGTTGGCCGTTTGTGGAGTCGCTGCGGAGGAACCTGTCGTTTCCGTTCGACTTTCAAGTAAAACTGAATTTTTTCCAACGAAATTTTCTGAAAAAAAAAAAATATCTAAAATAAGCGCCAAAGTTCGGGAAGTTTGTTTTTTCTGTCGTCCAGCTCGTACTCGTAGATGTGGTTTGCAGATAAAATTGTATTTCAATTTATGTAACTAGTAAAAGTTAACCACCACAGAGTAGAGAGTGATTTGAGATAGGGAATAAGGCCACCATGGATGTGGCTGTAGCTGTGGCCTTGGTGCATGTTTTTACCCTTGGGTCACTTCTGGAGAATGTCTGTTATCAGTTCAGTCAGCTTGGGAAAAAAGTTTGGATAGTAGTTTTTGTTAGATGTACAGTGGGTCAACAAATGTTTCTTTGTTTTTGAATAGAAATGAAAAGTTGCATAAAGGGGGAGTAGATTGAGATTGAAAAGTGTGTATTGTTATGACTAATGTTGACGAAGTTTTTTGTTTCTTGCATATTCGTATTATCCCAATTGAGTTAGATTCAAGTAACATAGATACGAGTGCACTTATAAGTATACGAATTGACATCCGTTGAGCTTTACTTCTAGAAGTCTCTCTAGAAGCATAGGGTAACAGTTCGTTTTTCCGTAATGAGCTTCAAGTATCTTCGACTTATCCTCGTCGCCACGCCTACTTTTCTGACCTGTTTTCTTTCACTTCAGGTTAAGAGTTTCAAGTACCCTGTTCCCATATGGCACAGCACGATTTGGCCAAATAGCTCTCAAAATGGTATTCTCAACGGATTGCTCTATTAATTCCTACAAAGCGTTCATTTGGTCGATGTACTCGTAAGATGATGTAGAGCAGAAGTCTGTTTGATCAAGGGTTGAATGCATGTCTGATTCTGTTCAAGATTGTCTTCGCTACCACTCTCGGTTGGAAAATACTATTTTGATGGGTCTTTTGTGAGGAGTGAGGAGTGGTTGAAGCAGTATCTCTAGCTTCTTAGCAAAAGTCGGTGAATAATGATAATTTTCCTGGAATACATCTGAATTTTCTGAATCGAGTCAAGAATTTTCTGTGTTTTTCTGCCTTAATTTAAGAAATGTTTTTCCTGAAAAAGCCAAGAGTGGTTGGGATATTTGAGGAATACGGGAAAGTCAAAAGGACCGAGTAGTGAAAGTATGGATTCATATGCACATGAATTGGACATGAAACCTGAAAATGAAGGAGATGTGTTATATTTCAATTCAAAGATCCAGAGGCTTGCATTTGAATTCAGGAATCACACTCAGAGCTAAAGGGATAATCTCACAGTCATTATCCCTATCGAAGTTAGCTGACTAACTAAGCAAATAAAGCCGAAGGTTAACATTTCACAAGAGATTCAGTATCGGAATTTAAAAAGAAACAGGATCCTTCGGAGTTTCCAAATACGTATTTAGTTTCACCAGCGATTGCCGAGCCTCTTGAAGCAGAACTATTCAACGATGACCAGCCAATTGTCTTGTCGCTCCTGGCTTGCTCTTTTTCTTAAACAAAAAATTGTTTACATCTATTAATTGTTAATCGTTAACTACGAATTGAGTTAGTTGTCAGCTACTTTTTGCTTCGGTCGGTTAACATATCATTTGAACTACAACTACGAATAATTTAATTGCTAAAATTAATCGTCTTCGAATGATTGACAACTACTCAATTAAGTTGCAATTACAATTAATTGTAATCATGTAATTGTTAGTTGATTGATCAAAACTAATTGTTGCACTAATGTAGACATTATCGTTGACGAAAGAGTTATGGCATCCATAAGTGTGACTCAATGATTCTTATCGATTTAAACCACTACACTTTCCCAGCGATTTTTGCCTCCAACGTACTGCCCCTGTAACTTATAGCAAGGGCTTAAGACTTGCCCGGCGAGTTCAGCACTCCAGTACCTTTATCAAGAAGGAGTCATTATATTGTTGTTGGCGAGTTTTGTTCGAATCAGTTGGAAACTCACTGGTGGCCCTAAGCCCCCTAAGGCAATTAAGGCTTTTGAATACTCGGAAGTAAAATTTAATTTTCGTGGCATCTGACGAAATTTCTCCTGCGAAGGTGAGTGTAGAACAGACAGACGCTGCCGGAAGAAGTCACATTTCAACTGTGCTGGTCCTCCCATAGTACTCATCAGCCTTGAAAGTGCAGTTAAAGCCGTTACTGACTTTTTGTAGGAATGCAGTGTTTAGAATTTATTTAGGCAGGTATTAATAGTGAAGTGATACCGAAATAGGTAATAAAAGGTGGAAAACCTCTTCATGCCTGTCGGCTCTAAACTGTATTCTTTCTCGTATTTTCATACATGCTTTGTAACAGATTTATGATCCGCGAGTATTAAATCTGTTCTAGTGAGAGCAAACGCCAAACTCTTGCAAGTATATCGTTAACGTGGAGTTAAACTTCTTCTAAAGCTTTCTGAAGAGCCATCACGGCTATGTTGTTCGGGAAGTCGGTAATTAACCCTGTTTTTTGGGAATGGTAGATGCTAAATTTCATCTCATTGTATAAAATATTCCACAGCAGGGCCCTAAGGTCGATCCTTGTGGCATACCGCCATATACGCGCAAAGTTAAGCATCCAATTTTGTTTTTGAATTAATTTTTTGCTAAATAAAAAAAATTGCTTTTGAGTGATGGAAATCTTTATTTGGACCTTTACAATTGTTTCTGTTAAGCTAAGTGTTGATACACATTTGTGCCGGTTTTATCGCATTTTTCGTGACTCTCCGCAAGATTTCCGGTGATAACTGTTCGCATTCCTGTTGAATATTCTCCTGAAAGACTGCGATTGTCTGGGGCTTGTTGGCATAAACCCACGACTTCAAGCAGCCCCAAAGAAAGAAGTCTCCGATGGTTTAATCGGGCGGTCTTGCTGGTCATGCCAAATCTCCAAAACGGGAGACTACGCGACCAGGTGGTAACCCTTCCCTCACAATATCCATTGTGGCTCGTGCTGTGTGTGCAGTTGCATCGTCTTCTTAAAACCACACTTTCACCAAGCCCCGCTCATCTAATTCCGGCAGTAAGAAGTTGTTTATCATGGCCCTGTAGCGTTCGCCAGTAACAGTGACCGTGTTGCCAGTGGCGTCCTCAAAAAAATACGGCCCAATCGCTTTGAGTGGATGTAATGGCTCTTCGTGAATCACACCCGGATTTTCAGTGCGCCACAAACGAAGATTTTGCTTATTGACGTAACCGCTTAAGTGGAAATGCGCCTCGTCGCTCATGATGATTTTCGACACAAAATCGTCCTCTTAGTTGTTGAGATTGAGGATGGCTTTACAGTAATTCACACGCGACTGACGGTCAGGAGGCATTAATTGATGCACTGTTTGCACTTTGTACGGGAACATGTGTACGAAAGACTCCTAAGTCTTTCACTAAAATTGCGTGGCCCGTCGTCTGGTTGATGTTTCTTCGTTCTCAGCGACATCGGCAGCCACAGCCGCGATATTCCCGGCCGAACGACCAGTCCGGTGGCGACCACGTCCTGTATGGTCTTCTGTGGTTTCACTCTGTTCGAGCGCCGGAATATTTGCCCAGTTGGCGCGACACGATTAGGAAATCGACGTCGAAATGAAATTCATGCTGCGTTAACAACACCGACCGATTATTGGTCAAAAACATCGACACAAGTATTCCACGCTCTTGCGGGGTATAGCACTCCATTGCTTGTCTGTTTGTATACTGCAGCTGTCTAGTTCACAAATGTCAAGTATGACTGACGTACGACGACCGATTGTGTGATTCATTTTGCGCCACCTTGTTTTATTTATTTAACAGAATCTCTGTAGTAGGAGCGTATTTTGTGGTGCCACTTTTCTTGCCTAGATTGAGCTATCGATCCTGAGATATGATGTGAATTGTGATGCAGGCCATGAACGTATCGAGTCCGGAAGCGTTTGCAAAAAAAGCTACATCATAACATTTTCGGCTCTATTTTATCCATAACGGATGTTGACTTTGGATGCTTCATATGACTGGGGCATAAACCTTCCCACATGGCTTCAAAGAAAGATGTCGCACGGTGACAAATCGTACGATCTCAGAGCCCAGCTATAATCACCATTTCATTAATACTCGCTCAAGAATATTTTCTCTCAAAAGATTAGTGATTTCAACTTTTGTGTGGTACGTACATTGACATGCTTTAAAATATCATTGCCCACATCGATACCTTGAAGATCCAGCCATAAACATTTAAACAAACTCGCCTTAGCTACGAAAATAAGATCCAGCGTTGCCCTATATCCAAAAACCCCAGCAAACAGTAACAGGTTGTTGTGGATATATAGGCCGCAATTCTGGTTACTAATGAAGACTTGGAGATGCAAATTTGCTTCATCGTTCAAATGGATTTTCCGGTTAAGTTTGCCAAAGTTACGAGTCTGGCAATGCCCGGTATAAGGTCAATTGAGCCTCATGTGCCATGTGATCCAATTCTTCATGAGAAATTCCGTAGAGTGTTGTTTGTTGTATGTCCAGTTCCCGAGATCGATGTGGAATCGACAAACCTGGGTTTTCAACTACCCTTCGAGTAACATGAGCAATATTCCCGACGAGAACGATTTGGTTCCTCATATCACTAACTTGACCAAACAAATCAAATATAATGTTCCTAATATATTATTTTCCACTTCTGTGAAAGTATTTTAAGGCGTTAGATCCCTTATGTTCGATCATATATTATACCAACAGTTTGATTCAATGGCTCGTCATGCCGAGAATGCCGAGATCAGCAGGAATTTTCAATATTGTGCCGCTTTACTGTTGGCTTTATGTACTCGTAATAGTGAAAAGTTGACGTACATCTAAGTCCACCCAGTACGCAGCTCTGAGGGCAAAAAAGTGACCACCGTTCATGTTCGTTTCTTAAAAATATTCTGTGATCAGTAGCCAAATTTTGGCTTATATCGATCGCACCATTAATGCGATGTTTTCTAGATTATGTGTGCCCGAAGTGCATTAGGTTTGTACAGCAGTTCTCGGAAACTTTGTCGCGCACTCTCTATTTTTAGATTCTTACGAGTACGTCTGAGAGATGCACAAGATCAAAATACAAAAATAGCATTTTCAGACAGTGAGCTATTTTTGTTTACACTTTAAAGCTCTACTGCAGCTCGTAGGCATAATACGTCGACACTAAGGTCTCACCTTATGAAGAATTGTTTTGGGCATTTCAAAATTAAATCCTCTTTTCAAGTGAAAGTAATGAAATTTTGTTTTATATCGATCGCACTATTAATGTGATGTTTTTTAGATTATGAGTGCTCGAAGTGCATTAGGTTTGTACAGCAGTTCTCGGAAACTTTGTCGCGCACTCTCTATTTTTAGATTCTTACGAGTACGTCTGAGAGATGCACAAGATCAAAATACAAAAATAGCATTTTCAGACAGTGAGCTATTTTTGTTTACACTTTAAAGCTCTACTGCAGCTCGTAGGCATAATACATAGACATTATGGTCTGACCCTAAGACGAATTGTCTTGGACATTTTCACATTAAACCCTCTTTTCAAGTGGAAGCAATGAAATTTTGTTTTATGTCGATCGCACCATTAATGTGATGTTTTTTAGATTATGAGTGCTCGAAGTGCATTAGGTTTGTACAGCAGTTCTCGGAAACTTTGTCGCGCACTCTGTATTTTTAGATTCTTACGAGTACGTCTGAGATATGCACAAGATCAAAATACAAAAATAGCATTTTCAGTGACAGTGACCTATTTTCGTTGGCACTTTGAAGCTCTACGGTAGCTCGTAGGCATAATACATCGACATTAAGGTCTGACCTTATGACGAATTGTCTTGGACATTTTCACATTAAACCCTCTTTTCAAGTGGAAGCAATGAAATTTTGTTTTATGTCGATCGCACCATTAATGTGATGTTTTTTAGATTATGAGTGCTCGAAGTGCATTAGGTTTGTACAGCAGTTCTCGGAAACTTTGTCGCGCACTCTGTATTTTTAGATTCTTACGAGTACGTCTGAGATATGCACAAGATCAAAATACAAAAATAGCATTTTCAGTGACAGTGACCTATTTTCGTTGGCACTTTAAAGCTCTACGGTAGCTCGTAGGCATAATACGTCGACACTAAGGTCTTACCTTATGAAGAATTGTTTTGGGCATTTCAAAATTAAATCCTCTTTTCAAGTGAAAGTAATGACATTTTGTTTTATATCGATCGCACCATTAATGTGATGTTTTTTAGATTATGCGTGCTCGAAGTGCATTAGGTGTGTACAGCAGTTCTCGGAAACTTTGTCGCACACTCTCTATTTTTAGATTCTTACGAGTACGTCTGAGATATGCACAAGATCAAAATACAAAAATAGCATTTTCAGACAGTGAGCTATTTTTGTTTACACTTTAAAGCTCTACTGCAGCTCGTAGGCATAATACGTCGACACTAAGGTCTCACCTTATGAAGAATTGTTTTGGGCATTTCAAAATTAAATCCTCTTTTCAAGTGAAAGCAATGAAATTTTGTTTTATATCGATCGCACCATTAATGTGATGTTTTTTAGATTATGAGTGCTCGAAGTGCATTAGGTTTGTACAGCAGTTCTCGGAAACTTTGTCGCGCACTCTGTATTTTTAGATTCTTACGAGTACGTCTGAGATATGCACAAGATCAAAATACAAAAATAGCATTTTCAGTGACAGTGACCTATTTTCGTTGGCACTTTAAAGCTCTACGGTAGCTCGTAGGCATAATACGTCGACACTAAGGTCTCACCTTATGAAGAATTGTTTTGGGCATTTCAAAATTAAATCCTCTTTTCAAGTGAAAGCAATGAAATTTTGTTTTATATCGATCGCACCATTAATGTGATGTTTTTTAGATTATGAGTGCTCGAAGTGCATTAGGTTTGTACAGCAGTTCTCGGAAACTTTGTCGCGCACTCTGTATTTTTAGATTCTTACGAGTACGTCTGAGATATGCACAAGATCAAAATACAAAAATAGCATTTTCAGTGACAGTGACCTATTTTCGTTGGCACTTTAAAGCTCTACGGTAGCTCGTAGGCATAATACGTCGACACTAAGGTCTCACCTTATGAAGAATTGTTTTGGGCATTTCAAAATTAAATCCTCTTTTCAAGTGAAAGCAATGAAATTTTGTTTTATATCGATCGCACTATTAATGTGATGTTTTTTAGATTATGAGTGCTCGAAGTGCATTAGGTTTGTACAGCAGTTCTCGGAAACTTTGTCGCGCACTCTCTATTTTTAGATTCTTACGAGTACGTCTGAGAGATGCACAAGATCAAAATACAAAAATAGCATTTTCAGTGACAGTGACCTATTTTCGTTGGCACTTTAATGCTCTACGGTAGCTCGTAGGCATAATACGTCGACACTAAGGTCTCACATTATGAAGAATTGTTTTGGGCATTTCAAAATTAAATCCTCTTTTCAAGTGAAAGCAATGAAATTTTGTTTTATATCGATCGCACCATTAATGTGATGTTTTTTAGATTATGCGTGCTCGAAGTGCATTAGGTGTGTACAGCAGTTCTCGGAAACTTTGTCGCGCACTCTCTATTTTTAGATTCTTACGAGTACGTCTGAGATATGCACAAGATCAAAATACAAAAATAGCATTTTCAGACAGTGAGCTATTTTTGTTTACACTTTAAAGCTCTACTGCAGCTCGTAGGCATAATACGTCGACACTAAGGTCTCACCTTATGAAGAATTGTTTTGGGCATTTCAAAATTAAATCCTCTTTTCAAGTGAAAGCAATGAAATTTTGTTTTATATCGATCGCACCATTAATGTGATGTTTTTTAGATTATGAGTGCTCGAAGTGCATTAGGTTTGTACAGCAGTTCTCGGAAACTTTGTCGCGCACTCTGTATTTTTAGATTCTTACGAGTACGTCTGAGATATGCACAAGATCAAAATACAAAAATAGCATTTTCAGTGACAGTGACCTATTTTCGTTGGCACTTTAAAGCTCTACGGTAGCTCGTAGGCATAATACGTCGACACTAAGGTCTCACCTTATGAAGAATTGTTTTGGGCATTTCAAAATTAAATCCTCTTTTCAAGTGAAAGCAATGAAATTTTGTTTTATATCGATCGCACTATTAATGTGATGTTTTTTAGATTATGAGTGCTCGAAGTGCATTAGGTTTGTACAGCAGTTCTCGGAAACTTTGTCGCGCACTCTCTATTTTTAGATTCTTACGAGTACGTCTGAGAGATGCACAAGATCAAAATACAAAAATAGCATTTTCAGTGACAGTGACCTATTTTCGTTGGCACTTTAATGCTCTACGGTAGCTCGTAGGCATAATACGTCGACACTAAGGTCTCACATTATGAAGAATTGTTTTGGGCATTTCAAAATTAAATCCTCTTTTCAAGTGAAAGCAATGAAATTTTGTTTTATATCGATCGCACCATTAATGTGATGTTTTTTAGATTATGCGTGCTCGAAGTGCATTAGGTGTGTACAGCAGTTCTCGGAAACTTTGTCGCGCACTCTCTATTTTTAGATTCTTACGAGTACGTCTGAGATATGCACAAGATCAAAATACAAAAATAGCATTTTCAGACAGTGAGCTATTTTTGTTTACACTTTAAAGCTCTACTGCAGCTCGTAGGCATAATACGTCGACACTAAGGTCTCACCTTATGAAGAATTGTTTTGGGCATTTCAAAATTAAATCCTCTTTTCAAGTGAAAGCAATGAAATTTTGTTTTATATCGATCGCACCATTAATGTGATGTTTTTTAGATTATGAGTGCTCGAAGTGCATTAGGTTTGTACAGCAGTTCTCGGAAACTTTGTCGCGCACTCTGTATTTTTAGATTCTTACGAGTACGTCTGAGATATGCACAAGATCAAAATACAAAAATAGCATTTTCAGTGACAGTGACCTATTTTCGTTGGCACTTTAAAGCTCTACGGTAGCTCGTAGGCATAATACGTCGACACTAAGGTCTCACCTTATGAAGAATTGTTTTGGGCATTTCAAAATTAAATCCTCTTTTCAAGTGAAAGTAATGAAATTTTGAAATTTTGTCTTATATCGATCGCACCATTAATGTGATGTTTTTTAGATTATGCGTGCTCGAAGTGCATTAGGTGTGTACAGCAGTTCTCGGAAACTTTGTCGCGCACTCTCTATTTTTAGATTCTTACGAGTACGTCTGAGATATGCACAAGATCAAAATACAAAAATAGCATTTTCAGTGACAGTGACCTATTTTTGTTTACACTTTAAAGCTCTACGGTAGCTCGTAGGCATAATACGTCGACACTAAGGTCACACCTTATGAAGAATTGTCTTAGGCATTTCAACATTAAACCCTCTTTTCAAGTGGAAGTAATGAAATTGATGGTTTGACGGCTCGAGACGGATCTTGGTCCCGGTGGTTTGTTTAGAAATGGTTACCTTGGGTTTTTGAACGACTCCAAGCGGTGAGCGAATGAGAGATTTTGTTAAAGGCAAACGTTTCCAATTTCGGATGTCATTCACAGGCCAAAAAGGCGATAAGGTCAAAAATTGGTTTTCCTGTTTTTTTAGTGTATTTTCTAGGAATTGAACCCAGATCCCTGTCATAGTAATCGACGAAATTTACTGTGCCTCTCCACCTATCTTGCGTCATTCTGCAAGCATGACCATAGTCGGTTTGACTATGTCTATGACTATTCTCAATAGGTTGCCAGTTCTCGTCTCGTTTTTTTCACCTATGCTCCTAGAAAACATCATTTTACTCCCTGTACGTATCATCGTTACAAACTCGTATGTTTTTTTTTTTAGAAATTTTTACATGATAACAGGTTTTTCCTTACCACTACCGGACACTATGGACATTCCTTCATTCACGAGTATTTGCATTTCCTGCTATTTACCTAAATCACTTGCACAAGATACGAGGGATAGTCTTCTTCCTTAATAGCAGCCAATTCCCCTTTCCAAGTGGGAAACATAAAGCATCATTGCAGACCATCAGATGGACAGTTTTGATTTGCATCTATGGAAATCTTTCTCAATTGTTTCCTTTCACCGGCATCCTTATGTCAGTAGAGATGCAGGATATTACGAGCTCTATCCAAAGTGTAGTCGTCATTAGTCCTTGGTTGTGTTGAGTTGTAAGTCTTTTTTGTGTCATTTTTCTTAAGGGGATTTACCCGACCTTTGAATTTCAAAACTGAAGACAGTTGGGGTTCCATTGTCTGGGTAAATTGGTGTACATTTTAGGATACCCAATGCAGACGTTGTGTGGGGTTTCAGACGGATTTCTCTCGGAAGATGATGCTATTTTTGTTTTTTGAAATTTTCAAGTTTATATTGCGGTGTAGTAATCTGCAGCACTTGAGAATGCTTTCAGTAGGATATACTACAATTTGCACCATTGCACTGATGAAACTTCGACAACAAATTGAAACAACGAACAACAAAAGACGAGTACCGAGTACTATCCTCTAAAGAGTTGAATTGGGCATCGATTGATGTGGATGCAGGTCGGCTTAAACAAGGAAAAGAGTTACAGGACTGAATAATTAACGAAACGAAACTTTGGTTGTTATTGCGGTTTTCGAAAACTTTGCTAAAGTTCTGGATATTCGATGCGTCGAAAGGTGTTCAATTTGATACCATTCTGGGGCTTTGGATCGAAATACCGATGAGAATAACCGTGAAACTTGGTTGTCTTTTCTTAAATTGTTCAAAATGGATCAAAATTTGTTTAGATGGACAAGTGATGGAAAACCAGCGCATTAATTACGATCACTTGTGACATTTAGGTTTGATTTGGCTCCTTGAAGAGCATATGATTGATAGGGCTGCGAGTCTAACGAGAGCCTTCAAAGTGGTCAAAAAGATTACGTCTGTTTCTACAGATGCTGTCTAAATAATACATTCTCTAGTCCCTGTGGGTCTATGCCTCTTATACGCAGACAGACTTCAAAGCTTTAGTAGGTATAGCACTTGGGTTTTCATAGACTTTTCATACCTTTCTTTGATTTTCGTGGTGGAGTCTTAGGGAACAACGCTCTTAACCAATTCAAGTTGCTTTTGTGGTTTAGTGGCGTAGTACTTTCTGTTGATTGTCCTTAGTTGTTGTTTCAATAGGCGTACCAGCGCCAGCCCGATGTTGATGTCATCAACGTATGCGAGGTGTCTTGCGAATGTTTTGAAGTATTAGAGCTCTGATGTTGTCATGTTAGTCTTGATCAATCCTTAAAATTGAAAAAAAAAGAAAAAAGGAAATTTAGGGAGAAAGAAAAGAGAGGCACCGATGTACATTGTTCTTAAATGTTTGAAAGTTATAACGACCAGGACATAGAAAGTTCGGCAGGGCATTCCATAAGCGAGTTGTATGGCTTAGGAAGGAATCATGATATTTTAGAGTACTTGAGGGTGTACTGATTGAGCATTCATAGCGAGACGGGTGTTACGGTTGAAAATTCGAAGGGGCGGAATGCTACTGGCGATTTCTATGGAGCACTCGTGGTGGAAATAGCGTCGGTGATCGATGGTGTCCATTGTCTGCGTGAATCCTATCCAGCAGGTGCAAAGATGTTTTAGGCGCACCCGACTTGATGTGGGCATTGTACTACAATTTCGGGTGGAGAAATGCTTTATAAATTGAGGCCTGATCAGAGGAGGTGAAGTATTTCTTACATCGCTTGAGGAAACATAGACATTTCGCAGCATTTTTGACGACATCGAATATGTTGTCATTCCAACGTAAGTTGTCATTGACACACATACCGAGAATGGAAAGTTTTTCGCTTTCGACGATGTAAGTGCCATTCGTGGACAATAGCTGGATATTTAAATTTCGCTTTATGACAGCAGCCAGCTACACTTTTGATAGTTCCCCAGATCAGGGACGTGGGTCCGGAAACAAATACGAAAAGCAGAGAGTACTGTCGTCAGCAAAGGAATAAATTAGATAAGAAGTAGCAGACAAGAGATCGTTGATGAAAATTAAAAAGATTATCGGACACAGAACGGAGGCCTGCGGCATATCATTTTATTTTGTTAGTATCAGACTTGAAGCCATCCAAGTTGAAGTAAAGAGGCGCTATCAGTGTTACAGAGAGAGTCTGTAAGTCTATAAGTCTTAGTTCATCAATGTAAGGTGGTAAGTTCATATCACCAGTCTAGGAGCAGCTCGTACAGCTTCTACCTAGAGAATGTGCGTTTTGTAATAAGGTGACCAAATTCGGCTGTCATATTCAAAAAGAGGTCAGATAGGGTTGGAGAATTCCGTGGACCAGCGTTCGATAAAGCCCAGAGCGGAGTTGGCTTCTTGAATGATATTATCTATATGAGAACGAAAATTGAGTTGCCTATCACAGATTACACCTAGATCAAGCAATTTATTGTAGTTACCAAGGGGACATGTTGATTTAAGACTGGGGTATGCTTTGCTCTGCATTTTTTCAACAGTGTGCTCATTGAAATTAATTTGACACCACGTACAAAATCTGTCCAGATCATCTTGCGGTAGAAAACAATCAGCGGGAGATGACATGTGTCTCAAGATTTTTGATACTAGAGTCGACATCATTAATTGTTCGAATGAATAATATAGGCTCGAGATGGCTACCTTGAGGCACTCCAGAAAAGTCTTTAATATGGTTGGGAAACCCTGGATCTGAATAGAACATTGGAATGTCGAATCCATGTATAAAAATTGACTGAAAGCCTAGAGCCTTAAGTTTGAGGAGTATGATTTTATAAGAGACTTTGTCAAGGACTCTGATGAAATTGGTAGCAATCACATCAAATGCTACTCCACATTCAATTTGACACGAATTCGGTAAGGCTTGTAGCTGTCGATCGTCATTTTAGAAATCCGTGTTGATTTTGGGAAAGGATAGATGCAGTTACTGTCTGCATCCTGGAAATATGTATATTTGTCGTAACGAACATATTGCGCCTTGCGAAGATCACTCAGAAATTCAACATTAGCACTGCCCTATACATTCTACCGAAAAGGACCCTTTCTCCAACTGGACTTGGGATCGGCCGTGGCGGTATGGACAAGAACTTCGAATAATAGCTTCCGGTTCCTTTAAATGAAATACGAAACATAGAAAACATGAAAGCATGTCTAGTCTTCAGAGTATTCTTATCATCTTCTTGGACCTCCAGCTTTGAAGACACAATCAAGTGGATCTATTATTTTGTATAGAGGATTATTGTTTGTCGCCGCTCTTTACCATTTTCAGCATCGACCACGACTTTGCTAAAAGGTGTGCTTGCCTTTATCGTCTTTGTAGTCTTCTTTTAGGGCCCCTAACTTTGAAATACGAGCTTTCCTTAGGTACAATCAGATAATGATTTGAGAATTTGTCAGCTACTTATCCTATATCCTGGGTGCTGCAAGACTGTCTGGAATGGATCGCTATATGATTTATTTGGTTGAAGTGTTGATTACCTAGAGAGAATCAGAGACTCTTTTTGATGATGTTTCATCCCATAGCAAAGTTGTTGTGTCCCTGGCCATCGTGCGGAATCTGTGAATTGAACCAATATTTCCATTAAGGTTGTCAGGGAGATGTTGAGAAATATCTCCTTCAGATAGCTCTTTAGTCAAGTCATCTTTTGCTTCAGGGGATCATGGAGTCATATTTGGAAAAATTTCTAGAAAAAGCTGATTCTGCGAACGTACGAGTAGATGTCCCATGTTTTCACCTTTCTCGTCATACTTACTCGAGGGCTTTTGTATCGTATCTGCAGGATTTTCCAAAAGTATTCAGCTGTGCAGTATGAATTAAGGGTTGTGATGGAATTCTGCTTATGAGCTACTTAATTACTAGAAAATACGCTCAGGTCTCAGAAGCTACCCAAAATCTTTAACGCAATTGGTGAGGCAATTCCTTCAAATTTGTTGTGGACTTGTCCTTTTTTCCGGTGCTATTTTGATGCCTTATGGCTCAGCATGCTAACTCCTAATTGAGTTTAAATTTATTTGCAAAACATCATTTAAAATAGCCCAAGTCGAAGAGCAAAAACCAACTCTCTGGTGCACTTAAGTTCGGGCAAAATCCTTTCATTCTACTCCAAAGAACAACAACTATCCTGTGGCTGTTGGTTTTAAAGTTTGTCTCATTAAATATTTTATTTTATAAACTCTTTGGATAGAAACCAAACCAAACCGAAAGTAAGAGCAAAAGCATAAAGCAAGCAATTTATATTACCATGGCATCCGCATTAAATTCTGCAACGTGATCCTGCATCTCGTGTGACAAGCGAACGTTTAATTAAAACTAAAAGTCTAGCGGCAAGCAGGAGACACCAGTCGGTCGGTGTACTAGTAATCAGCAATTCAGCACAGTCACAAGGCGGCTATCGTCTCATTATGATTTTTGGTAAACTAAATCTTTCAGCACTCTCGTTAGTGTGTGTGTGTGTGTGGATGACTTATGGGGGGGTGGAGGATGGTTAGAGTTCCCATCGTTGTCTATTGGTCTTTGCTTAGCCTACTGACGGTGCTATAAAATTGTGAATAATAATAATTTTGGTGGGGAGGAGGACCAAGAATTATTGCCACAGCAAAGCAGTTAAGGTTACGGTAATTTGCATTCGGAATTCATTAGTAAGCTGATTGCCGAAATACGAAATTCTAGACAAAGATAACGTTGAAAGGATGCAATCGAGGATACGAATATTCTACTCGTTTGGCTTCTATGGGTATGTACCATTTCTGCAGCTGTGTGGCATGGCAAATGGAGTAGGAATAATTTGGGAGATTTAATTATGTTTACTGTTGTGGTAAGTTCCCGGTGCCGATATTGGTTATGCAAGGATGCAGGAGGAAGTCGAGAAGTTCAAGGAGTGGCCTAGTTTTTCCAAATGAGAGTGAACCTGAATGGTTTTGATCTTTTATATGAGTATAGTGGACAGATTATGTCCTGAGGTGGGATGATTGCATTGTATGTATAATTAGAAGTAATTAGGTGAATTTAATCCTTCCGAACACTGCATCTAGAGACTGTAGAACGCGTTCTTTGCTTCAGTGTCGGTAGAAGTCAATGTGAAGTCTTTGATTAAATTGACATCTACAGCTCTGCTTAGGAGAGATCCAAATAAAATTCCGTGAATTCAGTCTTCTGTCCGTGTTCAGAGAAGTTTTGTACTCCTAAAGTACAATGGTTTGGAAGTGGTGGTAGTACGAAAGAGTTTAGTATCTTCTAGTCTTGCCAACATAGAGGGTGTAACTAAGATTGTCAGTCTTCAATCAAGACGCTAGCGCCTGTGAATCTTTATCGAGGCATTGAACCATTTAGGGGCATCCGAACGTCTGACAATTTCGAAAAGGACAGCCAAATACGGTATGATATATAAAATAACCGAAGCAGCGCATGTGGAGAGATATTTGGAATCAGTAATGCATCACCTAACAAGTCACATCAACTGGCACCATATCCAGCCAGTTCTTCCTTTTGCTGTAGTTCTTCTTTCGGAACAGGACGCTTCCTCGAGATGTCTAGAGCTTAAGAGATATCACCAGATGCTGATACAAATCCTTTGTAGAACTGCTAAGATCTGATCAAGTATATGGCAGGTTTTTCACATCACATGATGGCCTGTTTAAGTGCTTGTTGGTCCCATTTTTTTGGCAAAGAGGCGACAAAAACTTGAGCTCCAATTATATACGACTGAGCAGCTGCTCTGGCAGATTTTTCAGTGTCTTCTTTTGCAAGTGTGCTTGTGTGACTATTTTTATTCTGTCGAAACAGAGCACATAGACAAAGAACTAGTCCTTTGTACAAGGAAGAAGACTTAAAAGCCTTAAGGGCTACAACAGTACGTTGATAGGTGATTTTCGGAAGTGGTTTTGGAAGGAAACTTAGACACAGAGCTCGATAGCTTTCACTTGACAACTAAAATGTCGCAGATTGTCCGAATGATAGAGAATGATTATACTTACGGCTCCTACCCCATCTGTCATTTGTGAAGCGTCAGTATACCAGTGGATTAAGTTACACTTTGAGAAATGTGAGGATGAGTCCAATAACTACGATTCAGAAACATAACCTTAAGGGGGTAAATGGCCTGAATTTTTCTCGGTCTTCGCCGTTCTTCCTGTATTTTTCAGTAATTCTCCACAGTGACTGCCCGCCTACTACGAATTCTGTACGTCATTCTAGCAGTAGCATTTGTCTTTTAGATTGTGTCTACTCGAAAGTGCAGGTCGGCCTAGGTGTGATCGACGATTGGTGGAATTCTGTCAAAACTGAGGTTGTTCTCTTTACGAGAAGGAGGAAGCACCATCCAGTTCTCCAAAGAAGTTAAGTATTTCGGTGTCATCCTGGATAACAAATTTCTCTGTACTAAACATGTTGCGTCGAAAACCTCTTAGGCTGTCGGTTTTCTGGCTGTGGAATGGCGCTGCCATGGGGCCTGTCATCGATCCTTGGTTCTTCTATGCGTCTGTTGTCTGGTGGAACAAGCTTTCACAAAAATATCATTCGTCACTGCTCTTCTTACCAGCCTCTGGCTTGCTCGCCTACTGTCCTTTAAAACTCCTGCTGTGGAAAAAATTCGAAATCAACTTCTCTGTGACCAGGAATGGAACGTGACACTCCATTCCTCGTTAGGAAAACTTGCATCTGTCTTCTAAGCGGAGATATACACAAGACATACAAAGCCAAGCTCTTAAATCCTTGCTGACACATCTTAAGACTTCTAAACTAGTTCGAGAATGTAAGACTTCACTGAACACAGTTGGAAGGCTGAATTCACTGGGTATTGTCTGGGTTCCACGTCAGAATGCAACCAAGGGAAATAAAATAGCCAATGAACTTGTGGTCCCTCAGCGAGCAAGACTGTAGTCTGCTTACCGCTATTGTGGCAGGAACTATGCTGCTGCTAGGCACTTAAGTGTGCTGAACGTAATTGATACAACATCCTACGACACTTACTTTGAAAATAATGACGACACCGTGGAGCACTACCTCTGTGAATGTCGCAGTCTGTAGGGTTCTCAGCGCTGACGTGGTGGGTGCTGGTACTGTAGGCACTCTATCCCTGGAGTGATTACTCATATTCCTCCGACCATCTGAGAAATTTAAGTAAAAGGCACATACAAGGAGTACAATGGACTGTTCTTTGTCTGAGTAATTTGTTCCAACAAACAAAACAAAAAACATTTGTCCATCGCTTCGATCTCATCGATCTCACACGTTTCGAAATCAATGTTGTCCTTTAAAAGGGTTTGTACTCCACTCTTCTACTAGCATTCGTCTTTACATACAGAGTCGCCCGATTAGTCTTGAGCACTCGTCATCGACTAATAGGTTTCTAAACAGTTTGTTGAACCACTTCCGATAGCTTCGTGACAGCATCGTAACTGATATTTTCTGATTGAGGTAAGGGAAATGTGGTCGCCAAAGGCTGTTGCGATTGTACCTGTTCGACAAAAATCCTTTTCAGCGTGGCTACTAGTTCAATAGGTAGTGCTCCGAGTCGATGCTGGTCCATATAAATGTTCGGACGTCTGAAATATTGAATACACGTTCTAGCATTGTGATCAAACTGGCCTGTCGTTAGGAGGCTGAGACTGAGACTGACGGTGAATCATTGCATGCCTCAACAATCTTCAATCCACTAGCGAAATTAATCACCTTGTGTCCGTTACCATGCTACTAAAAGGGTCTCACATCCCTATTCTGGGAATCAAGTAAGGAAGTGCGATTTTTACGTCGGGATTGGGGCATATAAGGCTGACGTTGGCGAACTTATCCCTGGTGCGAATCGTCTCCTCCTTCCCTTATATTTATATCTAAAGCACATGACTTGATCCATAAATTTTGTATCATCCTCTTGTATTGTCCGGTACTGTTCTGGATCGCAGTAATATCCGATTGTAGGCCTCAGTGCCTAGTGCCTCTCTAGGCGTTCGGAAGGAGCACTTTGAGAGTCCTCACAATCGAAGTAAATACGATAGATATTCGAAAGTCATTGTGCTTACCACGTTTGCATGGAGAATCGCCTGAAAATCTGAGAGTGATAAGGTACATGCTTTCCAAATTATATTGGCAGTCGTAACGAAGTAATGTTGCTCTTAGTTAGATGACATTTAGTTATCGAAAGGAAGGTGGACAGAATTGGTAAACAGCGTTCAGAGTTCCGAGTAGATGTGGTTCTCCACAACTGGCTACAACAGGAAGCAGCACTGAATTGTAGGTCATAAAACGTCAAAACAGCTTACCCCAAAAGAAGAACCATAAAGACATTAACTGCAAGCAGAGTTCGGAATCAGTCCCTCATATCTGTGCGATGGCAAAGCTGTTGTTTTTTTTTTTTTCAAAGTTTTGAAGGTTCATTGCTATGACTTGTGGTTTCAGAGAATATAATCCTCAAAATCGTTTCCTAAAAACTTGTAAAACAACTTCATGTCGCTGATATGCAACGAACATGTCCCCAAGGCTATCCATCCACCCATACACTTCAGCATAAACTTTTCCACTTCAAACCACTTCAAACCACGTCTCCACTTCTACTTTATTACCCATCAAACCTCTTCAAAGAAAAAATTTAAAAAAAAAAAACAAAAACCGAGGGTTCATAATCTCATAAAATCAAATTCAGGAAATTCGCCCCCAGCCGGCCCCAACAAGGGCTGATTTTCTCCCTCTTGGCAACAAACACGGAGGCAAAAGTAAAGGCCACACACAAGGAAAAGTATTAAAAATGAATCACGAGGGGGAAATGTCCTTTTTTCCATATGATTTGATCCTTTCTGCCATCTTTATGTTCGAATGGTTATTGCTGATATAATCGTTGGGGGTACAGCCCCTTACATCCATCGAATCCTTGATGACGCGATGGATTTTTTTTTTTTGCTCTTCTCTGTTTCCAGTCCTGCTGCCCTGGTTTTTGCATTGCGTATCCGAGGCCGAATACAAGTTTCAAGTTCCTGAGTCGTTCATTGATCTCCGTAGAGTACAGACGTGGTTCGGCTTATGAGTGCACAGTGATTAGTTTAATAAATAACAAAGAGATATTTGAGGAAATTTCCATACGCTCCAATTAGCAGAGTGTCAGTGTGTTCGGCCAGCATATCATAGGTCGTGGGTTCGAATCCCCGATTGCCATAGACATTTTTTTTTTTTTCTTTTTCATTTTTATTTAAAATAAATAAAAAAAAAAAAAAACAATTAAATTGAACTGTTAGTAAGTGTTGTTTACTACATCACGTGATGAAGTGTGGGGTGCGGTCCGCTATGCCAATAGCGGGACCAGCCGAAAAGTCAGGCGAGGCTTCGAGCGGTTCAAGCCAATCAGCCATGTTAGCAGAACCGAAGATGAAGAGAAAGAGGAGGCTGAGGCCCACTCTTAACTTGACACAACGTCCCTCTCTTACAAAATCCATCGCAAAGCTGCCTGGTGGATTAAGGGAGGAGACGACATCAACTACAAGGGCAGCAATAAACAACAAGTGTCATGGGTCGGAATATGACGAAGAAACACATTTGTCAGATGGGGGCAAAGGTCGTTTCAAGGGAAGCGATAATAGCTTCGCAGCTCTGGCAGTCTCAGAGTCGGACGACGAAGAGGATGAAGTCCAAGCTATAATGAGCACCATCAGGCAGCTTGAAGAAAAAGCACTTGCCATTAAGGCAAAGTATACAGCCAGGCGTGAAAAGGAGCAACAAGTATGCTCCCAATCACAACAACAACAACAACAACAGCAAAAGGTTGCAAGCCAGCAACAGTTAAAATTACAAACGGATAAAATAAAACAAAAACATCAGCCAAAACAGAAGACACAAACACATCAACAAGAAAAGCATACGCAGCCGCCACAACAACAACAGAATCTGAAACAGAAGCAACAACAACAACAGAACCAACAACTACATCAGCAAAAGCAACAGCAGCAGAGACAACACCAGCAAGAGCAGAAAGCCACCAAGCAAAAAGTGCCACCAATCAACACTTTTAAACTGGAGTTAAAGGACACTATTGATCTGTGTAAGTCGGCCATAGGCAACAACTTTTTTATAAAACGATTGTCACTAGATAGGCATGCGATCCACTGTAACACAGTGGAGCGCTATTATACAATAAAAAAATTACTGAAGGATTCGACGACGGAGTTCTTCTCCTACACCCCGAAGGGGGACAAGCTGCAAACAATGCTGCTTAGGGGATTAGAACCGTCGACTGATCCGGGGGAGCTCCTTGCACTGCTGAAAGAGAAGAAGTGCGAAGGGCTCCAATTCGTGGGGGTCAAGCCTTTCACCACAGCCAGAGCCAAAAGGGAGAAGCGGCAACTGCCGATTTTTCTGGTCCAGCTAAGTCCCACCAGCAATCTGGATGGTCTAAGGAGTATTAAAGTCCTAGACTACCAGGTTGTCCATTGGGAAAAATTAAAAAGGAGCGAAAACATTTTGCAATGTGTTCGCTGCCAAAGGTTCGGGCACGCCGCGTCGAACTGCGAAATGCAGCCTCGATGCGTGAAGTGCGGAAAGAACCACAAGTCCGAGGAATGCGCTCTGGGTAAGGACGGAACGTCTGAAAAAAGCCAACTCTCTTGTGCTTTATGTAGGAACACGGGACACACCGCAAATTATCGGGGTTGTCCCAAATTCCAGTACATCAAAAGAATAAATCTGGCCCGGCAGCAGAAAGTGGAAGTGAAACGTCCACCCGTGCATTTGCAAACTCCAGCCGTTACTCCCCATGTTACCTACGCCCAAATGGCGGCAGGTAGGGGAAATACGGTACAGCAAGTGAAGGTTGCTTCTCAGGCCCCAGCGCCCAGAGCACCGGAACCAGTACCTGACATGCTAGCTATCTTGCTCTCTATCCAGGGGCAGATGGCTCAGCTACAACGTCATTTAACTGAACAGACCGCGCGGGTGGATCAAGTATACGCTCTGCTGCCTGGCCTAACGCACCTTTTGCCGTAATGGGTACGTACGTGGCGGAGCAAACCCTGAAGGTCCTTGCTGTGAATGTGAATTCACTGATAAGGTTCGAACGACGAGCCGCACTATTTAAGTTGCTTAAAGACCAAACCCCTGATGTTCTTTTGGTTAGCGAAACTAAGCTTACTAAGAGACACAAAATGAGGCACAGAAGATACAAAATAGTACGGAGAAACCGACCCAACTCCATTCAGGGAGGTGGCGTTGCAATTCTCGTACGAAAAGGTATACATTTTAAAAGAGTATACAGTCGTGTAGTACGTAGGTTCCAGGTGCTGGAAGCATGCATCGTGTATATCCCTCTCCGTAGTGGAAAGCGGTTGTACATGGTGTCTGTCTATGCACCTAAGGCTACTCAATCCACAATATTTATCTCAGAGCTCGAGACACTTTTTCGATTCCTGAGGCTGGAATTGGAAGACAACTATTTTATTATCGGCGGAGATTTCAACGCCAAACATAGTGATTGGGGAAATAATACACCAAATACTAGAGGGAACCTACTATTCAATTGGTGGGGTCAACACAGTATGATGTATCGACTCGGGCTTAAGGCGACGGATAGTCCGTCGTTTCCCAGACACGGGTCTTATTTGGATCTTCTGCTGTTCGACTCACGAATACAACTGACATGTACTAACCAACAAACTACAAACTGTCTACGCACTTTCGTGTATGACAGTGACCATTGCGGTCTCAGCACCAAAATAACTGTTCCCAACGAAATTGCGGAATTGGATGAGTTTGTCCAAAGGCATTCCTACAATTATAGTAGGGTGCGTTGGACACACTTCACCAGAACACTGACTAGAGCACTCTCCTCGAATTCGCTCTACCCACCGTCCAACAGAAATCTGTCAAACGAGGAGATTGACAGGTATCTAAGACTAATGGACGAGACAATCAAACGAACAATGGACATAACGATACCTCGGTACCGACACACTGACGAAGAAGACCTATTCCGCAACGCAACTATTGACGCACTGCACCGACATAAAAGTAGACTGCTGTCAAGACTAAAAACCTTGTACAGACAGTTTACTGACAGACATAACCCGGAGATCATGACACTGAAGTCGTCGATTAAAAACCTCCAAACATTAATAAAAGAAAATTACAGAGCATCCGTAAATTTGTATTGGAACAGTAAAATTCGGGCTGTAAACACCAGCAACCCGAATATGTTCCCGCAAATAAATAAACTATTTCGGAGGAAAGATCACAATGACCTTCCTTGTCTTAAAATCGCCAGAACGACGAACAACGAACAAATACTGGTAGCAGCGGGCATAGATCCAAATGAGGCTGTTGATGATGACAACTTCTTTGTGATCGAGGATCCGCAAGAGCAGGTAGAGGCTATAGGAGCGACTTTCCAGGAAGTGTACAAGGCGAATGTTATCATTGGCCCGAACCACGATCTGGAGAATCGAGTCCTTGTGCACAATTTCTACCTTCGAAATGAAATTGTGAATTGGCGATTCGAGAGCTCGGGTTTCACCCAGTTCAGTGACGAGAATATGGCAAATAATGTCATCACCAACGATAGGGCACTACCCCCGTTCATTTCGAAGGAGGAACTCCAAACGATCTTCGAATCACTTAGAAGTAAGAAATCAGTGGGAACCGATGAAATACCGAACATTGTGCTTCGACATCTCCCTCTAGAAGCGGTAAACATTTATACCACCCTGTTTAATAATGCAATGAATAATGCACATTATCCAGCGCATTGGAAAACTGCGGTGGTACATCCCATCCCCAAAAGGGATAAAGACACTTCCAATCCGGCGAATCTCCGCTCGATCAGTCTTCTTCCAAACATCAGTAAGGTGTTCGAAAAGGTTATCAATAGAGTCCTGACTAAGTGGGTCGAGGACAAACATATAGTTCCGGATAATCAATTCGGTTTCAAGGCGGGGCATGATATCATTCATGCTGCGTCGAAACTGGTTTCTGATATCCAATGGAACAAAAGCAAGAACCAGTGCACTGGTGCCTGCCTGATTGACTTGGAGAAGGCCTTCGATATCGTATGGTTAGAAGGACTCTTTTTCAAGCTGGACAGGTTGGGCATTAGTAAACCACTTCTGTATATTCTCTTCGATATGCTCTCCAGTAGACAGTTCATCGTGAAGAATGGCGATGCGACTTCTGCTGGAACTTTTAACATTAAAAACGGTCTGCAACAAGGTGCGGTAAATTCGCCGATCCTATTCAACATTTACACGAGTGATCTGATAGGTTCACTTCACCATGCCATAGCGTACGCAGACGACATAATCGCGTACAGATCAGGTCCAAAGATTGAGGTCATTAATATGCTTTTGCAGCGTGACTTCGACAAAATTAAGCGATATTGCGATGACTGGAAGTTGAAAATCAACTTTCAGAAGTCGGAAATCATTCTGTTTAGGACGCCTTTGTCTGGGGCCTCTAGGGATACCAGAAAGAATTGGCGAAAGTTCTCGATCGTGGGACAGCAAGGGCAGCCACTTGCTTGTCGAAATGTAGTCAGATACCTTGGGATCTGGCTAGATCAATTTCTGTATTTTAACAAACATATAGATGTTGCTCTGGCCAGAGCCAAAGGTGCTTTTGCCCTTACAAAGAGACTGTTTTATAACAGCCAACTCGACGCGAGGGTGAAGGTAATCTGCTACATGGCCCTTATCAGGCCCATGCTTGTATTTGGATGTCCCGTGTGGTTCAACGTGAGAGCAAGTTTATTGGAAAAGATTCGGGTGTTTGAGAGGGCTTGTCTTAGGACTTGTCTTCGCTTATACAGAACACCAGAGTCTCAGTACATAAAATTCTATCCCAATGAGGTCTTATACAATAGGGCGAACCTAATAAGAGTGGACAATTTCGTCATTAAGTTGACTCGAAGGCACGTTGCAAGAGCAATGACCTCATCGAACAACCTGATCTCCGGGGCTTACTACCCCAATTATATGTATCACGAGAGAGTTCGCTTTGACGGTTTTATTCCTCCAGAAGCGTTCCTATATTTAGATAGCAAAGGTCTGATCCAGGACAGATTGGCGGTGCCGCTAATCTTCCACGTCGCTCGAACAGCTGCGGACAGGCGACTCAACTACGACAGAGACGTCGCACATGGCAGTGCAGAGCGTCTCCGGTTCAGTAGGGCGGTAGGGAGTCGCGACATGAGGGATGTTGCTCGGCAGCACCAACAATTTTGGTGGCTTGTTGAAAGGGAGGATGCTTCGTCGTCGAACTCCTCCAATGATAATTAGCTTCACGTGAAGCAAGGTGGGCCAGCCAAATTTTTTTTTTTTTTTGTTAGCCATGGCCGGCTTACATAGTTCTAGGTAGGTTTAAGTTAGGTGTTAAGAAAAAAAATATACAAAAACACAAAAAAAAAAAAAATGTATGTATACATATGCTTATATATTACGTATATAGGTATTATGTATATATATATATATATGTATGTATGTGTATGTATTAGACGTAAGTAGGTTAAGTAGTTTAAGATTTATTTTTAGGTAGTCTATAAGGTTTTAGTTTTAAGTTTTTATAGATAAAAAAAAAAAGTCCAGACACTAAGTTTTTCTTTCATTTTCTTAGTTCTAATAAGTGTTAAAATAAAAATAAAATTAGACTGTAAGTTACGTCGAAAGACATAGATTAAGTATTATGTTTAATTTAGAGTGCCCGCATGGGGCCAGTAAGTTACAATAAGATTATTTTTTAAGTTAATTAAGCTAATTTTTAAGCGTTTTTTGTTTAGCATATAAGCGTAATTTAAGTTATAGAAATAAAATGCATTAAAAAAAAAAAAAAAAAAAACAAGTTTCAAGTTATGGCTTCGGGAACATTTACGGATATGTTTGTGCGACCAAAAGTGAAAGACTCGAGCACAGAGAAACACATGATAAACATGAACTTTGACATCCACATTCATTTTTTCGATTTTTTTCTTTTAGTTGGTCTTGGTTTTATTTGTTGAACACAGCATCCGTACCTACCTACGTACAGATCCATATCCAAGGATTCTTTTGTGAAGAATTTACCAATAACTAATACAATAATCGGAGAATGTGCACTTGAAGATGGGGGCAAAAAACGAATGAATTCTTGTTTTTCGCTTCTTCATTATCATCATCGTCGGGGTTGGTTGGATGAGAAAAAAAGAGAAAAAAAAGAAGAAAAGCACAAGGTCAAGGCATTTAAGATGTACTCCAAGGAAAATTGTACATTTTACTTCAATTTCAGGGTTTTCCTCCTTTTCTACTTAGTTCCCTGGTTCTCACTTGAAGAAGGTAGTACCTATCGATGGCTTTTATCTAGCGAACAATAGAAAATTGCTGAAAAGGTCAAGAGAAGAGCTGGGATACGTAGAAGAGTGCAGTTTTTTGTTTTTTTTTTTGTTTCACTCGTGGGTACTTTGGACAAATAAATTGCCGTTTTGGGGCTCATGGAAGTTGGAGGGCTTTTTTTTTTTGGCAAAGTGATTACTAATGGAATAGTAGCATCGTCGCCATGAAGACTGCTAGGTGGCCATTGTCTTCACAAAATGTTAAAAGGTTAAATGAAATTGATTCCCTGACCTTTGCAGTGTGAGAAATTAATCCTCCAAAACCATTTTGGGTGATTTTCGCGACTCTTTGTCCAAGTGATATCCATGAAATTAAGACCACTTTCTGGGTAAACGAGACAAGGACAATGGTTACGTTTGGAAACTGCAACTTCGTCGCAAACCTTCTGTTTGTTCTTATTCAAATAATGCTCTTCGTCTCAGGGGAGATGCCTCTACCTTATAAATTTGGCATATATCAGCTAAGTGATGATTCGGAACGAGCATCTCAGACGGAACGATCCACCAGGTATGAGACGTGCTTTCCTGTTGAGGTAGACAAATGCGCCAGATACTCGTATGTCACAAATTCTCATCAAAATGTCAAAGACTAACATCCCTATGAGGCCATTTTGTAAGTTACAAACATGAACAGAACACTGCACTCGGAATTGCCAGTTTTTGTTTAAGTTCATTGAAAACTACGCCTGATGTTTGGGTTCAATTCCCATGTTATGCACCGAAAAGCACTAAAAACACACCGCTCTTTCGATGAGTCTCTCATTCACTCGCTGTTCGAAATCGGAAAGAAAACGTATGCCTCTCCTTCTCTCTATGCACAGTGAAAGAACTATTTGAAGGCCGAGCTTTCGTGCGAAGCAAGGTTCTTCAGCATCTCATTACCGTCTTTGTTCAAAATATGTGTTGCATAAAGATATGGACTGTCAAAGTATACATAAAACATCGGCAAGCCTCCAAAAATCCAGCGGTCCTTAACGGAAACGATAATGCGCGGCCTAGAGACTCTTTTTCGTATGAAAAATAGAAAGGTTTGGGTAGTTTGCAATATGTAAAGTGCGGAGGAAGAAACCAGCTATCCTACAAGATCGACTGACATTTGCATCCATTCATTTAGGGAGCTTGCGAAGCCGGAAGTATTATTTCCATTTGGATGTCTTGAGTGGTAGGAAGGCCTAATATTTAATTCAGCAGATTTTCTTGAAAGACAGAGCTGAACTATCTATCTATCTATCTGAACTCCCAGCCTCAGTAATTTGAGACAGAGAATTTAAAGATCATTCAGAGCCATCTGCTGTTTCATTTACATCTCTTTTTACCGATTCGCGGCTGCAACAATATGGCTTAAGTGGGGGACAGACTGCTACACTATGTTCTATACCACATGTCTGTCACTACACTGCCACGTTAAAAGCTCGTATACCACGAGCCATACCTGGTATTGAGATTCGCATTTTTTTGGTGGTATACCACTTTCTTACTGATTGCAGCGCCATTTTCTCTCTGTTGGCCATTCTGCGTAGATTCTTTGACAAGCAATCACAGTGAAAAAGTGTTTCAGCATTGTTTTTGTACAATGAATTCGGAAGAGAGCTACTTTATCCAAATGCGAAAGAACACAAACGTTAAAATATTGTTTGTAGTATTCAATATACCAGCGCTCTGTCAACAATCGATTCGCTCAAGAACAAAGCGACAAAATTAGCAACCGAAATCCGATTCCCATTCCCTCTGAATTCCACCGCCCGGGGATCACAGTGGGTCTACGCAGACCTAAGTGCGATGAGGTATAAGGTGCTTTTGACTCCAGTTGCAACATCAAGCCGCAAATCGCCTGAAAGACATGTGTTTTGTGCTAGATGTGTCCTGTCCAAACAAGTATGGATGAAAGAATAGAGGTGTAGTACCTGCAACAGCAATTATTATTGTGCTATCGAAGGCGATCAGGGCATAGATTTTAGTTAAGACCAGCATTCCGGAAGCTCCAAAGCAACATATCTTCAAACACCCTGTCGATCCAGATCCAGGCGCTGATCTGCATGATTCTATTCTGATGCAATGTCAGTGGATTAATTTGAAAAGTTGGTGAGATTGGTGGAGAGGCTCAGGCTACTACACTTAGACGTTTAGTCAGCGGTTGATCAGTTCTAATAGCTTTACACTTGCTCCAGATAAGGCACTCTGATTGAATACAGTTAGAACCGAAAAAGATCAGCAACTCGCACCCCAGCTGATACCAATCAGTCTCTATTAGCCGTAGCGGTCTACATTTCTTCTGTTTCGGTCAAAACTAAGAACATTTCTGGCATTTCTGGGGCTAATAGCTTTCCCAAGAGCAATGTCCAGATAAATCCGGCACAACTATCAGCAAATATTGCAGCTCTGGTAGATGGAAATCGGCTGAAGTGCTTAAATTCACCAGTAAAACTAAGTCCAGAGGTGGCCTCCTCTAGATATAAGGTCTGAATGCAACTGGCGGACAATGCTATTCCTCTAGACAGAAATAGGATGTCGTATTCATGGAAAAAGTGGAAGGAAAAGGAAAAAAAAGGTCCCACTACGCAGATCAACTGTAGAAGCAAACCAAAGTTTACATCCAAGTGAAAGGCTGCGGCCTAGATATTGAAATCTTCAGAGTGAAATGCTTTAGGCAGCTAACTCTTGAGTAACAAAACGACTATCTGCCGAAGTTGGCTCTTCTTTTATTGCAGATTCATGCAAAACTTCTGTCGAGATCATCGGCGCAGCTGGTATTTGTCACTGCTATTAGTGGCGGATACAGCGCCCTATGATGACTTGGTACTTGTGTCATACCTCCAGGGTAGATCAGCCCAATGATTTGTGAACTGATGTAAATCAATCTCCTACTGCGGAGGATTCACAGGATTCGAGTAAAGTGCATGTGGGTCGTGCTCTAACGTCCTGGTAACTACAATAGTTTGATAATTCCATCGAAAACTGTGTCCTTTACCATGTCGTACGTACAGCCTTGTATTCAGGTTCACATGGATTATAGACACTGTCGTCTTGTAGTCGACAGATATCTGTTACCGTTGGCAGTTTTGAGTGTGAGAACCATTAGGCGGGCGATAGTGTGGTCTCTTTACCGAACATCGATCAAGACGATCCTTGGCAAGTGGTTCAGACCCACAAGAATGACTTGATTCCTGCTAAAGATCATGGAGAGTATGGTCAAGTTTATTGTGTACAAAACTCTGATGACAGAGGAAATATCTTTCAACGTCTGGAAGGTAAAATGGAAACCGGCACTCGAGAGAGTTGTCATTGTCCTCATGGATGTCTTCGACAACGCAACCTTTGAAGCCATGTACAAGAGCTTGGACAGATAACATGGCATAGAAGAACTACTTCTCTTTTGATTGAAAGTGCTAATTACTGCAATTTGGTAGACTCTTTGCAGGAAGCAGTTTCACTGTCTATACTCAGATATGTTGTCTGTCAGACCACACCAGCTGAAGACGTAGTACATGCTGGCTGACTAGAAGTATTCTTTCCGTTGATATCCTACAAAATTAGGAGAAGGCTTACTGGTTGAAGAGAATATTTTCTGTACGACGATGATATCAAAGCCAAATTTTGCACCAGGAAGCGCTGATTTCTGTAGAAAATGGTGCTCTACTGGTGCTCGATTCGTTCAGTTAAGTGACAAAATTGTTAAATTATTCAAACGACTGACCACTGACCTCAGTGAGTTCTGGGGCATTTCTGCAACGATACATAGTTTTTCCATTGATCATAGTTGGTATACCAGTCTGGTTAAATTTAATCCCTAAATCATAGACTGACATCTACATACTCGCATGCCTGTATCCATCGTTAACGAGTCTAAATAATTCAATTATTCATATCACTCAAAGCTGGTGCACAGAACATATGCATCCCTCCATCCTAATGAAAAAGCAAACAAAATATCAGAGCGCAAACACTAGCCAAACTTCATCCGGCCTTCATCCCTTTGGATTCGCATTTCATCCCCCCTAGTCACATCTAAATAAAATATGCACACATAACACTAACCAAACAGCAGGACCTACATTCCAACGTGCAAATTGCGAGCAAACTTTCATGAAGGATCTCTGTCAACCTGCCAGTAGGTTCTAGCAAGCGTTCTCTCTATATCCCAAGTCCATATGGAAACTTTACCGTCAATTAGTATTTCGTCCCTTGTATCAACACAAACGAAATCTGCTTCCAACCCTAGAAAAAAAAGGAAATTCACAAAAAAAAATTCAAAAAAAAAAATCCTTTAACCCTCCAAAGCCCGACCAGGCCTTTTTGGTCAGAGAAAAACAAAATCCTTGTGCAAACCATTTGGGTATTACGCAGGGGCTACCCCTAAAGGCAAACGGCAGACTAGTGTGCAATGGAATACACGTACACCACACCACCACCACGTACAAAAACTAAATTTCGGATGTATCTAGAGATGCGAGTGTAGAAGAGGAAATTTAAATGAAACAAGATGACAGAATGTCATGCGTTTTTAATGTCCTTTCTCTGAATTTTAATAATTTTTTTCCATGTTTTGGGTTTTTTTTTCTGCTTTTTTCTGAATCCTTGCACCTGCGGTACTCGCGCTTGGCGGTTTTTAATTCCTTTTATGCCAGGTTTTGTTGGTGTTTTTGTTTCTTGTTTAAACATTTAAAATAAGATCGTATGTTTCAAGGAATGAAATTAGCATTCCCTGCTGGATTAAGTGCTTTCCAAATGGGTATGGCCGGGTTTCCTTTTCTTTTTTGGTAGTTTTCTTCCTTTTTTACTTGTCCTGCATACTTTTAGATAAATCGTACAAGTTAAACGAGAGGTGGATGGACGTTGCCAAGGATAAGGAATTTTACGTTTCGTTTTGTCGCAGATAAAATGGAGGATTAATGTTATTTTTAATTTGCAGTTTCTTATTTTTGGCAGGGATCTGAAGGATTCAAAAAGAAAAATATGTGGGACCTGCAATACGATTTGTTTCAGTAAGTATGATAGTTGTTGTCAGAGTAGTAGTAAACAGTGAGTGTTGAGGCAAAGTGGGACGAGGCGAAACTCTTGGTGTTAGGTGCTTTGTGAGTATTAATTAAGAGACGTCCTTGTTGTTGTCCTATTCAATTTGATGCACCACGAGTTTGAATCTGAATCATCTGAACCTCCTTCATACCAAGCATACTGTCACATTCAAATAATTTTATACTTGGACAACTCTACAGTTCGAGGTAAACTTGGGCGTCAACCACTAAACTGCTACATTTAGTCTGCATCGAGTCTTCTTCGATTGCGTTGCCCCTCTAAGTAGGAATAGAAGGCTTTTCACTCCGGGGTATTAATATTCATCTGCCCTTCATGTCCGGGGCCCCCGCCCAATTATCAAGGCATTAATCACGTTGTCTAGTAAAAAGCGGGAGTCGGAGCAAAGTACTGGTCTTATCGTAAACATCTTCAGATGACGCTACCGAAGGTTGCTACGATTGCACTGGTTACAAGCGGCCGGTCATAGGTCTTGTTGGCGGCAGGACCACCGGTAGTCCATACCGGGATTTAAGTCACGGTACCATGGGAGTCAGGGGCCCCCGAATCTCAGTCCGGGCCTGACTTGTTAGAGGTAGGCCCCCTTGTGGGAGCGTCATGGTGGCTGTGGTTTAAACCCAAAATCGCGGGAAGAGTTTCTGCCCAATGTACTGGATGCTATGACCCTAAGATCAGTAAGAGGTTTTAGGTCGGCCTCGACTCATACCGAGGGTGGAACTTGTGTCTCCAACACAGTTCCGGATTGATATCAATGGATTGACGGAGAGCGATGGGAAGGGTTTCCGCCCAATGTAGAGTTGCAACAAGTACCGCGTGCTGTGACCCTAAGATCAGTAACAGGTTTTAGGTCGGGCTCGACTCATACCAATGGTGGATGTTGTGCCTCCAACACAGTTCCGAATTGGTATCAATGGATTGACGGAGAGCGATGGGAATGGTTTCGGCCCAATGTAGAGTTGGAATAAGTACTGCGGGCTGTGACCCTAAGATCAGTAAGAGGTTTTAGGTCGGCCTCGACTCATACCGAGGGTGGAACTTGTGCCTCCAACACAGTTTCGAATTGGTATCAATGGATTGACGGAGAGCGATGGGAAGGGTTTCGGCCCAATGTAGAGTTGGAATAAGTACTGCGGGCTGTGACCCTAAGATCAGTAAGAGGTTTTAGGTCGGCCTCGACTCATACCGAGGGTGGAACTTGTGCCTCCAACACAGTTCCGAATTGGTATCAATGGATTGACGGAGAGCGATGGGAAGCGTTTCGACCCAATGTAGAGTTGCAATAGGTACTGGGTGCTGTGACCCTAAGATCAGTAAGAGGTTTTAGGTCGGCCTCGACTTATACCAAGGGTGGAGCTTGTGCCTCCAACACAGTTCCGAATTGGTATCAATGGATTGACGGAGAGCGATGGGAATGGTTTCGGCCCAATGTAGAGTTGGAATAAGTACTGCGTGCTGTGACCCTAAGATCAGTAAAAGGTTTTAGGTCGGCCTTGACTCATGCCGAGGGTGGAACTTGTGCCTCCAACACAGTTCCGAATTGATATCAATGGATTGACGGAGAGCGATGGGAATGGTTTCGGCCCAATGTAGAGTTGGAATAAGTACTGCGGGCTGTGACCCTAAGATCAGTAAGAGGTTTTAGGTCGGCCTCGACTCATACCGAGGGTGGAACTTGTGCCTCCAACACAGTTTCGAATTGGTATCAATGGATTGACGGAGAGCGATGGGAAGGGTTTCGGCCCAATGTAGAGTTGCAACAAGTACCGCGTGCTGTGACCCTAAGATCAGTAAGAGGTTTTAGGTCGGCCTCGACTCATGCCAAGGGTGGATCTTGTGCCTCCAACACAGTTCCGAATTGGTATCAATGGATTGACGGAGAGCGATGGGAAGGGTTTCGGCCCAATGTAGAGTTGGAATAAGTACTGCGTGCTGTGACCCTAAGATCAGTAAGAGGTTTTAGGTCGGCCTCGACTCATACCAATGGCGGATGTTGTGCCTCCAACACAGTTCCGAATTGGTATCAAAGGATTGACGAAGAGCGATGGCAAGGCGGACCCTTCCTCCCATGGATGTATGAGCATCCCGTAAACTTAAGTCTTCCCGACAGGTGTTTACGTTCAAAACCAGAGACTATGCGCTTCATGTCCTATCCATTCCAGAGGACCTTTGTTTACCTCTTTGCCCAGTTCGAAGTCCTGTACAGCTGTTAGAGTTCGCTATTATACGAGTATCTGCTGCAAACGAAACCAAACATCACTCGAAGAATCCTACGTTTTAAAGGACAGGATCGGGATGAATAAGGTGAGATGTATATATATGGTTGGTTTCCTTATAAGTCTAAATGAGATAGACTTTTTAGACCAAAGAAACAGGGATTGGCAAGTGTCTGATTTCTCATAGAGTGTCACTATCAGAGTAAGAACCGGAGCTGAGGTAGTCAGACTAACCTCAATGTTGTACCGATCTGCCTACGAGTATATTGTCCGTTTCGTCAATGTTGTGCGATGCTTCTTGGTGACTGCAACTGTGACAGCTCGCTGCCTTCTGCCAATGATATCAATGACGTCGGTGAAAGTATTTGACTTTTAGAACGTCGTATCTATGGACTTTCGAACAATTTTCTCAAGCACTATACGAATAGTAAAAAAGTCACTGAACTGCGCATCACCTTGTCGCCTCTTTAACATCAAAGGTCTCGGTAAGATTGCCTCCGATCTTTATGAAACAGCGAGTGTTCCCCTCCATCATTCTGCAGAATCTGATGAGTTGGGTACGGATGCCAGAACAAGACATAGTTCTGTATAGCTCGTGTCTAAAGATGCCATCACATGTGGCCTTCAAATCTGTAAAGATGTAGTGCCTGCAGTGAATACATGTATACTTTGTTATTCTCTAGGATGGGTCGTAGTGTGAATATTTGAACTGGTCTTCTTTCTGCACTCTCTTATGTTGACCACAATAATGTCCTGCGGGACAACTTTGGGAATGCTGTAAACATCGATAGCTACTTCAGCTGGTGCTCATCGAGTTTAAAAAGGCATTTGACAGTGTCAACAGGCAATTCAATTGGTTTGCTTTGCTCAGGCGGAATCTGTCAACTTTCTTACTAAGATATCGCTACAGTCCGGGCCCTTTTTCACTTGTGTCCGCTCCCTACGATGCGGTAATCCTCTTCTGCATTTTCCTTTTGACGCTAATTCGAACATTTGTCAGGGCGTTGCATTGAGATTTATTCAGTCTACGTGTCCCCCAAGCATCGAAGCTGTTGTATTCGCCACTACTTCAATACCTAGGAATGGCGTACGACAAGGCTCTAGTACTGTGTCGACCGATGATGTGACCCAAACTAGCCGATGAAGCACAGCCTCCGTTTGGAATTTTGTCGAAAATATGTCAGAGCAATAAAATCAACCTACAAACCATGTTACAACGGTTTCGTTCCAACATCATGCCTGTGGTGATATATAGGTGCAGTACTAAGACAGTAACCATCACAATCATAAGAAGGACGCAAATATTGATTAACAAGTACTCGTACCATACCTACGCAACATCTTAAGGATCTTCTGGACACACGGTGTCTTTCCTGAAGAAGAGCATAAGTGATCCAACGACTGAAGTGGTTGCGGCTTACTTAAGCTTTCCAAAAAGCAATCATGTCTCGAAAAAGCTGGATGAGATTAAAGTTCGCTGTGCAGTGACTCTTCGACTTTGACTGTTGAGTCGGGTTTTGTCCCGAATACTAAGGTCATATTCCCTACAAAGCTAATAGTTACAAATCGATTGGTAGTCGCGGAGTTAAGTTAAAATATCCGGAGTCCTAAGAGCTATCCTTATGGCACAGCGCCGGTAACATTGTACACCTTATTTTCCTTGCCAGGATCGTAAGGCCTTTATTCGCAGAGTACCTGATTTTCACTTTAAGGAGACAGTCCTATATGCTGTGGAGAACTGCTCATATTACGTTGCTGCACAAACAGTATTGTAATGAGAGTGTATCTCCGGATGCTTGCCTTCTAATTCGTTTCATGTTCTCGTTAGTAGGGTGTGGATTGCGTTCCGAGAGGCTTTCTGTCATTACTGGGCTCTTAGGCCTTCTTGTAAGCTTACCTTGTGGTAAGTGGGATGTATCGCTTGTGAATTGTAGTGATGGATTCGGCCAACCGGAAGTGCTTAACGATCTAATAGCTTCATGACATTATTCACTACATGCTCCATTATAGTGTGGCGATTTACACAACCTTTTCAACTTCAATTACGAGTATCTCACTCACCTCACTGACAACTCGCTTTAAGAGAAAGTGTACAAAAGTACAGGCCCAACTAAGCAACCTTGTAGCACTCCAAAAACTTTAATTCTGTTTCTTACATTCAAAAGCTTCATTCATAGGTGTCTGCATAGAAATATCATATTTCGTCCTTTAAGACACGTTTTGTCGTCCTTTTTCTCAGGAAAATTAATTCAATTTTCAATTGAACACTACGTGCATTCCAGCACAGCACTCTGGTGCAATATTTTTCATAACTCTCGCCTCCAAGAGCTTCAAATTATTTACACAACTAAGACAACACACGTAGTTGCAGTATAAACGACATAGGGACAGGACACCCAGTTCGAACTACTGTCCTTATAGAGGTTTTAAAAGTCACGTCATACTTTGCCTGCAACGAGCTGCTCTCAGTTGGAGACGGAGAAGAAAAACAAAATCGTCTGCAGGATTTGAAATAACTTTGTCGACATATGATTCACTTGATAGTCGGATACAAAACTCATATATGGGTCGCACAGAAATCCTTGTATACGTACCATTATTGCAATTTATCTAATGATAGCCTTACAGAATTTTATCCTCGTTTTACTCTTTCAAGATACTCCTTGCCAGAGTCAGAGGCGCACCAAGTGCATCAGAGTAATACCAGCAGAAAATGTATACGACGAGCAAATACCCAAGGGGATTGCGGAATGTTCATTTTGTACAATCTGTGATAGGATTCGTCCAAAAAGAGGATGTTCCAGGAGACCTAAAAGGACCAAGACAGATAAACTCAAGTTAAAGGGGAAAAAAACCAGAGAATTTAACTTATTTGATGTGAGCGCTTGTGTGGTGTTTAGAACGACAGGATGCATGACTTGCCCAGGGTTATTCTTCATCTAAAGTATTGCACGTCCAGGCAGAAGTTATTCATATACATATGCAGGATGTGATGGATCCATAGATTCATAGATTCTCTATGCATGCTTGATGCTTCTTTTAAACATGTAATCAAGTTGTCTTGAGGGATGTGTATTTAAAGAGGGAGTTTGGTTATTCTGGAAATACCATACACTTACGAGTACGGTTGGGTATGTGGGCATCCTTTAAGAGAAGAACTTAAGTGGTCTTTAAAGGATAAAGGGAGTAGACAAATTAGTCAGTGTTTTACTCAGATCAAGAGGTGATATTAATAAATAGGAAAAGTGCCAATGAATTACTCAACACAATTTGCATTATACGAGTACTCTGGAATTTGAATTTAATCCTTGTGGGGCATCACATTGGTCACTTGTATTTGAATGGAAATTCTCAGAAATTTATTGTCTCTATGGAAGAATGTTTAAGTGTTTGCAGTGCTGCGAATACTCATTGAACATCTTTACAATCCTCCTGGTGTTAATTGGAATGCCAATAAAAAGGCTTGCCCAGGTCATCTTGAAGTGGAACTTGTAGAGTCTAAGTGCGAGCCGTTCTTCGCTAGAAATTTGTCTAGCTATTATACATCGATTCCTAGCTGCTTTGGTCACAAACAGCGGCTCTGATGATTTCAACACCAAACTCTAAGTTGGTTGTGACCTTCCTCTATATGGATCGCAATCCGGTCCTGGGCTAATGATATTGTTTGCAGTCCCTTTCATCCTGTAGAAATGGACGAGTTTCGAGTGATATTACTCGTAAGTGGGCGGCTTTGAAATCGACAAGAGAGGATGGTCTTACCCAAGATCTGCCGTAGTCTTAAGAGTTGTCCAAACGGTCTTCTGTCGGAGAATCTTTATCGTATCCACAATGCGGTATACAGGGTGTCGTATGCAGTACTAAGCAGACTAAGGTCTCTGTAGTTGACACAGTTAATGGATCTTTTTATTGTGGATCGACTAAATCATGCGGAGATTCCGTTGATTTGTCTAAATCTGAGAAACGAGTTGGTGAGTGCTCTTCTGAATGAATCATTCTGCTTAAAATTGGAGAGTTAGTCTTCATCGTCACGAAACAATCTGCAGAAGTAGTCTTCCATATATTCGCCTCTGAGTGATTGTCTAAAGCGTTAAACTGTGACTCTGGATGTCGATTACAAAGCATCTGACAGACTCTTGGCACAATGCTTTGTGCAATTGCTTCGGTAGAAGGTCAGGTTAAGTTAAAACAGAGATGTGATGCATATGCCATCACACAAACACTAGGCACGGTCCCATCGCGATCTCTGTGGAACGTGTTGAGGGCAAAAACCTAAACAATCTCCATAGTGAAACATCCAATTTCCTTGCAAAAGCCAAGAAGGCATTTGAAATTCATGCCGTCTACTTCCTCTAGGTTTTCGTAAAAGTATTTCCCTAAAAATTGTCTTCGAATACGCGATATTGCCTCGCATTCACACAGTATGTGTGTTATGTCCTCAACAACTTGCAGATCACCGCAGAACCTGAAAATGGCCTCATCTGACAATTTGAATCTCTTTGCGTGTTTCCGCAGAAGATAATGTCCTGTCAGGATTCCTATTATTGTCCTAAGCTTATCCCTGTTTAGTTTTATTAACAGGGTAGCCTTGGATACCCTGTGTCCTTCAAGCCTTGACCACCTTAGGTAGGACAGTCTTTCTGATTTTTTTTTCCTTGATAGTGTCCCTTACTATCCAAAGGGGTGGTTTGATGTTAGCAACCTCACTGTTATCGAGTAGTCCTCCTCATTTTGCAAGCTTCTTCATTTCCGTCTAAACCGCAGTGTCCTGGTACCCAGCACAGCCTCACCCAGTTCTGACTGCATAATGCTTTGAGCACTATGTGACAGCCCCTGACTGTATCAAAATTGATGGTGGTCAATTCCAACTATCGATTACGTCTGCATTAGCTCAGCCGCCATGAGGACAGCTAGAACCTCTGAATCGAAGACGCTGCTTGCGTCCGGCAGTCTCATAGAAACTCTTAGTTCTGGGTCTTCTCAGACGATACTAGAACCTGTTCCTTCTTCTGTTTTCGAACCAAAGTTGCAATGACATTCATACGGAATGTCGAAGCCGACCATGGGACGAATTTCATTTGTTAGAATTGGACTGGCTGACAGTAGCTCCGCTAGGACCGTGTCGTGTCCGAAACTACTGCTCTTGAAGTGATCCAAATTAGTAAGTCGTATCGCACTGTTTTCATCAAGTTTTTTGGTCTGTAAATTAAGCGGTGGTACGGAGCGCTTTCCACCATACTTACCACCAGTATACCATATAGTCAGTGCACCATTGCAGGTATAAGCTTCGGTAGAACTTGTGGACAATTTGGAGTACGCTATCGGCGAATAGGCTTCCCGAGCTAAATCTTAGGGATGCGTTTGAAATTGCTCCAGACTGCAGCACTGCGTTGCAAGTGGTCTGAATAACTTAGTTACTCGCTCACGGGTTGGTCTGAGCTTGACGTAACTCGTGCAACTCAGCCCGAAGATCACTTTGCGTGTGCCTGTTTGTTTTGTTTTTCAGAAGGAATGCTCGTATGCCCAGCTTCTTAAAGCCTGAACCTGGAGATCATGGATTCCATTTTGTTTTCTTTAGTAGTACTCTATGTTCACATCATCATTTGTGTAAACAGCAGAGTCTACTTAGGCAAGACCTCTTACTGTGTGTTTTTACCATGCCCACCTCGTTGGTAATTTCTGCGGACTGCTTACTCTTCTTGGTTCGACATCACTGAATATTCATCCGTTCATATTCCGCAAAAGATCGACTGCGAAGTCTGGAATTATTCCTTTTAGGAGGCTTCCAAGAAGTCTCCAGCTATCAGATGGATTTGGCAATCTTATTCGGCTTAGGTCTAGACACTATTATCCGTACTTTGGCAAGATTTGGCTAGTGAGCTTGTTACGGATTACCTTCCAATTGAAATGGTTTGTGATACTCGCTAACAGATAGTTGTTCAGCAGCGCTATTTACATTTTTCCCAATATCTACCCACTTTTCTGTATGTGGAACGAAGTGCTTACTTGGATAAGGATTGGACGGTTTTAGTCGTATGGTCGAATCAAATTCAACGGAACATCAGTTCCTATTCTGCCTTCGTTCCATACGAGTACCTTAGTTCTATTTTCGGCCCTTTGTACATGATATCGCCAGACTATTCCGATCTGGATTGTCTGGAAATTCGTATTCTTCTTCCGGGTGTTGATTTTTGAGTTATTGCTCCAGGTTTTTGGATGGTTTTGTCATTTCTTTTCTCGACTCAGGCGATTCTATAGCCTTACCGTATGGTCGGATGTTCAAAGATCTTTTTGTTTCGCCATTTCACTGAGCTACCACACCGTACATATTTTAGTTGCACGTGTTTGAAATAAATGACTTCAAGAACCGCATATTGGACTTATGATGTCAAACTACGGTTGCGATGTAATCTTTGCTAATATGCCAGGAACCTAAAGCTCTCGCCAAATGTTTCCTCTTACAGAGATAGTCCATAAAAATTGCTTCGTCTCTGGTCAATGCACAATAAGATTGCTGAGGTCCCCTGTCGATCAAAGGTTTTTTAGAGCAGTGGGTTAACATCCATTCGGTTCATATATCCTAGCCATCTCAGGCAACTGATGCACACTAGTCTAACCATGTCGATGTCCCTGTATCACTGGTAAGGTTCGCTGTTATACGAGTATCTCCTTCTCTTAAGCTCGTCAACGCATATGGGGCTAAAAATCTTTCGAAAACTCCTAAGTTCCAAGCTACGAGTATCCTAATCCTTCTTCGTTAACATGCGTGCCTCAGCAGCATAAAGCAGGACTTGGATGACGAGGGCATAATATAGAGTCCTTTGTGTGGTTTCCGTTTGATTTCTTATAAAAGTTAATAGCGGACCGGGGGTAGACAAGGGTACCTCTAGGTTTCAGTTGTCTGTCCGATTCGTCAATGTTGTGTGTCCCTTACACTTGGTTTTGCCATCATTCACAGCTTAACCAATTTGTGCCTCTGGTATTGGCTTGCGTGTTTCCTACAACTATTCTATGACAAAGGAGTCAGATCACCTCGTTCAGTTCCTCTTTGACATAAAGGGTCCGCCATCTAACGTTTTTTTTTTCAACTAGTGTTTATTTCGTGAATGGTAACACTTAGCTCATGTCTGATTTGACAGATAATTAGTTTTACCCTTCCGGTTAATAATAGAAGATAATTTCATTCAAATGGCTGCGTCGGCTGGCCATGCAGTAGCCTACACGATTGGTCCAATTTTTAAGCACATTATCGATTGTGTGCAGCTGTATTTCACCAATGGCTTCACGAATATTGTCCTTTAAAGCGTCAATTGTCTCTGGCTTGTCGGCGTAACACTTATCTTTTACGGCACCCCACAAATAATAGTCCAACGGTGTCAAATCGCAGCTCCGAGGTGGCCAAACGACATCAGCTCTGCGGCTGATAATGCGATCTTCAAAAACAGGGCGCTAAACATCGAGTGTAGCTTCGGCTGTGTGGCACGTAGCGCCGTCCTGTTGAAATCAAATGTTGCCAATATCCTCCTCTTCAATTTTTGTGAACAAAAATTCGTTCAACATGGCCCGATAACGATCGCCATTGACTGTAACGGCCACTCCTTGCTCATTTTCGAAGAAATATGGCCCAATTATGCCTCTGGACCAAAATCCACACCAAACAGTGACTCGTTTTGGGTGTATCGGCTTTTCAATGTATGCGTGCGGGTTTTCTGTGCCCCAAATGAGCTTCATCTGAAAAGATGATTTTTTTGGCAAAATCGGCATCTTCTCTAAGTCGATCGCAGGCCCACTTAGCGAAGTGAAAACGCATTGGATGGTCAGTTGGCTTCAACTCCTGAACCAATTGGACTTTGTATGGCGTCATACCAAGGTCTTTATGCAAAATTCGTCTCAATGTTCGTCTCCGAAATGTTCAATTGTTGAGAACGACGGTGAATTGATGTTGATGGCGCTTCACGCACACTTTCTGCCACAGCAGCAATACTCTCGGGTGCACGCACTGTTTTTGGCTTTTCACGCTTTGGTTTATCGATGAGGATGCCAGTTTCTTTCACTTTTTTCACAAGATAACGAACATACGGAGCTGACGGTGCTTCTCTTCTTTCAAAATCCGTACGCAATTTTCGCACACATTCTGCAACATTACCATGATTTTCAAAGTAATGTCGCAATATTTTCCAGCGTTGTTCAAGCGTATACACAACCATATTCGTTCAGCGGAAGGATAAAACTAATTATCTGTCAAATCAGACATGAGCTAAGTGTTACCGGTCACGTTAGATGGCGGACCCTTTATAAGAACTCAGTGAAATGTCTCCCGACTTTAATGGAGTAGCAAGCATTGTCCATTTTCATTTTGCGCTTGACAAGGATGCTAAATCTAGAAATACGGGGCCTTAAATCCGACAAAGAGTGTATGAGTATCAATCTGGACTTCTTGGGTTTTCTCTAGGATCGTGGACTTACTGACAGGTGGTCACGTGGCTCCTTTCTTGTGAATCAAGCACATAATTCAAGTGGAAATAAGTTGCCTTGGAAACGAGTTGAGGTATGTTCTCTACCAGGTTATAGACTTGTCTATACAGGGACTCTCCTTTCTGGATTCATAATGCAAGGTATTCGTATGAAGCGCATACACTCTCCTGACTGTAGATGCGTTTATATCAATATTTCATCGAGGAAAGTCTCGTGCTGAACATCCTTCTTTGAACAACTCCTCACCTCCAAGGCATGCCACATATGGATAAGACATCTCATCAACGAATCATATTTTATATGGGTTCTGGGTGCAGGACCGAGTCAATAAACTATCCTCTGCCACCCCATATGTAAGTCTTTCAAAGCGGATCACTCTTTAAGTCTCAGTCCTAAGTCCTCAATGACATTATCGATTTGAATTCAATTGAAACGAATTCAAACAGCCTAGATATGGTGCACATGTGGATGTGTGAATCTTCAACTCCTGTCCTCTATGAATATTTACGTATTCTCTTTCCCATTTCTTTCGTCTATCCATCTATTGGATTGAGTGCAAGAAAGATTATGGGTAAATTTATGTACCAGGCCGGCTAAAGATAGAGTTCTAGTCTGGTGCTCTATAAGGGTTGCATTTCTCTGGAAACCTATGTACGTGTGTATGTACTGTCGATGCATTTGCATTTTAATGAAAACATGTCTACGACACTTGAATAAATATCTCTGACAAAAGGGAGCAGTGGGGTGATAATAAAATATTTTATGCAGGATGCGATTTGATGCATCAGTACTCGTAGATCTTTCCTTTCATCCTTAAGTACTCGTATCTGTACACATCTGTGAATGCCTGATGGTGAAGAAAGGATTTGGGCATTTGAATAGAGTGCAAAGAGTGTGCAGGAAGTCTGTTAAAAAAAAAGGAGAAATTATAAAATTAGGACTATCCTCCTGCTACTATTACTCGTAATTCTTTATTCCAATCTACCTTTGAAGGACAATATAGTGGTTCCTGGTTAAGCTTAGGGATTTCGTAATGAAGTGAGAGACGAGTAACAAGACTACAGTGCTCTTCAGTTCCTTGCCTTGGGAATGGCCTTACGGTCGATAGTTAGATGCCATGGCCGCCGGACCACTCTATGCATTTGATTCTTCATAAACACTGAAACGATTTTAATTCTTGGCCATCCTTCATAGGTTCATGTGCGGTTCGGAATATGAACAAGGCCGCAGATACTTCCTGAAGCATCCATTGCTGTTTATTTATGTAAAAGTGGCTCTCGTACACGATGTTGTGTCCATCTATCATCTTCATTTGCCAAAACAAGCCGCTACATGCTATGTTATTCTCAGTGTATTAGTCATGTACATCGCCTCATCCGCCTCTGTCCATATTCGGGATCCGTAAAGGTTTAGTGATGTATCCACTCTTATTGTACCCACCCTTGTACACAAAATTTTCATTACACCACTGAGGGCCTGAAAAGAATAAGAAGCTCAACGGAGTTAGGCGGTTTCCGTCGGAGTTTCCTTTACATCAGATCACCCTAAACAGACATCGCACAAGTAGGTAAGACTAAGTAGCTTAAACGCTTCTCTCATTGCTAGTGTGTTCGGCTGAAATGGACAGAATTATCTGTCCATTTGAGCCGAAAAAATATTTGATTCATCACGGACTACGAGTATTCCTCGAGCTACCAGTATGAGATGGACTAGGGGGGTTATGTTGAATTCAATGGGTTGTATGCAGCAGGTCGTGCATCCTACGATTAGACGAAACAATGTACTCGTACTTGATGTGACTCATAAGTGAGGAAGAACGAACTATGGCAGGTAGACACATCCAAAGACCAAACTTTGTCTACTCAATGTTTACAAAAATACTCGTAGACAATTTTTGGTTAAGTTTTGGGTCCTCATGAGTAGGGTCCTCCTTCTGGCGTATTGCTCAGGAACAAATTAAAGCTTAAGAAGTCCTTAACGGATTTGCAATCTATTTATTTCCATCTTTTGGATGAATACAGCTCGAAGTTTTTTCCAGGACACCGGGATATAGGGGTAGTAGAGGAACAGGCATTTTAATTTAATAGCCATTCACCAAGAATGATGCTACTGGCGCCTTATAGGATGAAAAGCCAGCAAATCTTTCTCTGTTTTTGCTGATGTCCAGTAGCGTAGTAGTTTTTGATTCTGGAGAAGACTAGCATCGTCCTTTCAGGCTTTGAAAACACGAGTTCGCATTCGTTTGTATCTACAGATTTGTGTTGAATATCTCTCAAATCATAGAACAATGTCTAAGGGTTTGGATTGTATGAGTCCAATAGAATTGCAACAAAAGTTTTCTGAAAATCGTAACAAAGTTCACTGTGGTAGTCTACTACTGGCGCCTTATAGGATGAACAGCCAGCAAATCTTTCTCTGTTTTTGCTGATGTCCAGTAGCGTAGTAGTTTTTGATTCTGGAGAAGACTAGCATCGTCCTTTCAGGCTTTGAAAACACGAGTTCGCATTCGTTTGTATCTACAGGATTGTGTTGAAGATCTCTCAAATCATAGAACAATGTCTAAGGGTTTGGATTGTCTGAGTTCAATAGAATTGCAACAAAAGTTTTCTGAAAATTGTAACAAAGTTCACTGTGGTAGTTTTTTCTACTGAAACATTCCCTCAAGCTTGAAGAATCAATAGACCCCCAATTTTTACAGCCAGTCCGCCAACAATTTGTCGACTTATTACATTTTTTCACTCTTCTTCGGGAAATATCAGAATATCTTGAGTTTATCAAATCATATATCACACTTCGTCACATGGTATAGCCTGTCTGTGCAAGCTTCCTTAGGAACCGTAGCTTATGCAGACTGTTTGGACTTTGGTGGCGTATTTTACTGAAGACCCTTACATAGGCAGATTCAAAGTGATAAGATTTCGGAATTGTTGCATATCCGAGGGTAAGTCGCTTGAGGCCACAACAACATCGTTATCACTGAAGGAAATAACCCTTGCTCAAGCAAATATTATTTAACAAGACTGTGATGTATGCAGGGTGATTTTTTTTGCTGTTTAATTCTTCAGCGATCGACGCAGGACACTCCTCCAGTATTATGGATGTCCGTACGTCTCATGTGTTTAGCGTAAGTACCTGCCATGTAGGCTTAAACTTACGGGATGCCCATACATCCATGGGAGCAAGGATACGCCTTGCCATCGCTCACCAAACATTTTCACTGTTTCAGATACCAATTCGGAACTGTGTTGCCGGCACAAGTTCCACCCTTGGTATGAGTCGAGGCAGACCTAAAACCTCTTACTGCTCTTAGGGTCGCAGCACCCAGTACTTATTGCAACTCTACATTGGGTCAAACCAAGGGAAAACCCAAGGTAAGACCCTTCCCGCGATTTTGGGTTTAAACCACAGCCACCATGACGCTCCCACAAGGGGGCCTACCTCTAACAAGTCAGGCCCGGACCGAGATCCGGGGGGCTCCTGACTCCCATGGCACCGTGATTTAAGTCCTGGCAGGGACTACCGGTGGTTCTGCCGCCAACAAGACCTATGACCGGCAACTTGTGACTGATCAAATCGTAGCAACCTTCGGTAGCGTCATCTGAAGATGTTTACGATAAGACCAGTACTTTGTTCTGCCCCCGTTCATTATTAGACAACGTCATTAAAGGGCGAAGCCTTGATAATTGGGCGGGGGCCCGGATGTCCGTACGTTCCGAAGAGCCAACATCGACTCGGACCATTACTTATTATCCCAAACTATGGCAAGACAATCTAATGCTACAATCGCAAGAGATCGCCAAGTCCTTTTCCGATCGAGAGTCTCTTAATCTCTTAAGAGGTCCAATGCCGCCAGCATCAAGCATCGAAGACCATTGGAGGTGCCGCTTCTGATGTGCTGGGTTTCACTCGTCCACCCTGGTTCAATGATGAATGCCGGCAAGCACATGCAGCTAAGCAAGATGCATATAAAGCGGCGATGCATAGAAGGACCAGAACTGCTCATGACCTCTAAGAGCGGAAGAGGAGAGACAAACACCGGCTTCTCAGGAGGAAGAAGAAAGATCATGAGAAGCGCGCGGTCAGGGAAATTGAGAGATGCTACTCCAGGAATGAGGTTCGGAAGTTTTACCAAAATGTAAAAACAAACTCCGAATCGAAGCCTGTAGAAATGAACAAGGGAACATCGTTGCTGAGGATTTGAAAAGACCATTTCTGCAGACTGTATAACGGCGACGACGTACCAAATACCGCTGTCAGGCAGAATCAACCTTTCAACTTGGACGATGATGACCAACAATTCCGTCCACCCGACCTCGACGAAGTGAAGATAGCTATATCTAAGCTTAAGTTCAACAAAGCTGCTGGAGCGAATGGCCTGACTACCGAGCTCTTTAATGCGGCACGCAATGACTTGGTAAAGAGCCACCACACCAACTCATCTGTAAAATATGGTCGGACGAAAGTATGCCCCATGAATGGAACCTCAGCATTGTTTGTCCGATTCTCAAGAAAGGAGACCCTCTGAACTGCGCCAATTACAAAGGCATCAGTCTCCTTAACATCGCATACAAGATCTCATCTGCTGTATTGTATGAACGCCTGAAGCCGTTCGTCAACAACCTAATAGGTCCATATCAGTGTGGCTTCAGGCCAGGAAAGTCCACCCTCGACCAAATATTCACATTACGGTAGATCTTGGAGAAGACCCATGAGCTTCAGATCGATACACACCACCTATTCATCGACTTTAAGACCGCGTATGACAGCATCTATAGAGACGAGCTGTACAGAGCAATGTCTAGTTTCGGCATCCCTGCCAAACTCGTCCGTCTGTGCAGGATCAGAAAACCCCAAAAGTCTAACGGGGTCAAATCGCACGATCTCGGTGGTCAGTTCACATCACCTCCACGTAAGAAGACCATACCTTCGAATCGCTTGTGCAGAATTTCCAATGTGGCGTGAGCTGTGTGGCACGTAGCTCCGTCCTTTTGAAATTACATGTCGTTGGTGTCCATACCATCCAATTCAGGCCAAAAGAAGTTGGTAATCATCGACCTATAGCGCTCGCCGTTGACGGTGATGGCCTGGCCAACGTCGTTCTCAAAAATCCAAATCCACACCAAACAGTGACTTTTCCTAGATGCATTGGACGCTCTTCGTTCTCATGTGGATTGGTATCGTCGAAAATTCTACAATTTTGTTTGTTGACGTACCCATTCATCCAAAAATGGTCCTTATCGCTGAAGATGATTTTTCGCTGAAAATTAGGGTCAGTTTCCAACTGCTTCAGAGCCCATTCAGCGAATACATGTCATTGCTGCGGTCGTTTACCTTCAGCTCCCTGGGTCAGTTGAATTTTGTACGGGTGCAGGCCCAAGTCACGACGCAATACTCGCCAAGTTGTTTTCTGCGAAAAGCCGAGTTCTTATGAGCGACGCGAAATCGACTGCCTCGGATTCTCCTGCACACTCTCACGGACAGCGGCGATGTTTTCGGCAGATCTTGCGTTTCGTCGACCTACGGGTGTTGATTTATCGTTTACTGAGCCAGTGGACTCAAATTTATCCACCACACTGCGAATAGTCCTCTCGGTAGGACGATTGTGGCGACCGTAAAATGGGCGAAGCGCGCGAAACGTTGCCCGAACAGAGCGCCCATTTTGATAAAATTTTTTTAGCATTTGCACGTGTAGTTGAACGCTATGTCCGTCCATGGTGATTTGGCAAAACAGACTGAATAAATGACAGCGAATTTGACAGATGTAGCTTCAACAATATGGCCGCTGTCAACTGTCAAAGTTCGGAAGTCCCTATTGGAAGACCCTCTAGTAAAGGGCTTCCTCTTCAATATTTAGTTTGGCAAACTCACCATTGACAGAGTAACTTAGTTGATGGCCGTTATAGAGAACAGGAATGACAATGCAAAGGGCATGTCTTTCATCATCGAGCAGAAAGGTAGACATAGTGTGGGATTTGTGTTCTCTTGAAGAAGAAGGCGGAATGAGTTGTGCAACTGCCCGGTTCCTAATAGTAAACTACAAACTCACTGATACACTAACAATTCAACCACATTCCTATCCCATTCTCCACTCTGTGGCACAAGTCAAGTGTCATGAAAATGCCTAAAATTAAAGAACAATCATACGAGGACCTACATAATAATAATAAAAAAAATCGGACATTTTAATTACACAAACAGAGAGTGCTGTGTAAATCACACATCCAGAGCAGCACCACTAATTGGGGTCATCTGCTGCAAACATTGTTGAAATGCAGATTCGCATTCATTGAATGAGCAAATGAGTCTAGGCAATGCAAACAATCAAGGATCCGCAAAAAAACAACAAATATACCTCCAATGAAATTATAATCAAAATTCCATTTGATTTCGAAAATAAAAAAACAGCAATGAAATTCCAAGCGCGTTAACCCTTCAAAAACATTTCAATTAGCGCTCTGGGCAGGCAATCAACATGCAGCAGAGAAAACGCACTCGCCACCCCATATTATCATAACTTCATGAGTCGCTGAATGTGGTTTTTCTGTTTGTTTATCGGTGATTTCATTTTTTTTTTGGTTTGGTCACTCATCCTCCCCGGAGATGCATACAATTAAATCATACGAAACCATTGAGACCGATCGAAAGAGCATTTTTTTGTACAATATGCATGCCTCAAGCCCACAAACGCATATGTAAATGGTATCCTTATGGATGCTTCTACATTATTCATATTTTGTTGCATTTATGTATGTTCCAACACTTGCAATAGTCGCCGTTGTTGTCAGCATTGTCCGCAATGTCAGCGTTGTTGGCGTTGTCAATGCCATTGCCCCGGTTGTTCTCAACGTCCTGAACGTCCTCAATGTTCTCGTTGTCGTTCTTCTCCATCAAAAGAGGCAAAAAGCAAAGGCAATTTTATTTCGAATAATTTTTCGATTTCTTTCGCTTCGATTTTGCTTTCTCTGGGGTGTACACGCACTACCAAAACTTCGAACTGAGGTCTGCTGTTCAGAGTAACAGAAGGCCTTACTTTCCGCATCCTGTGGCAATTATTTCCAGGATACATTATATTTCCACCAGATATAGACATGGTTTCATACACATGTACGAGTCTTTTCCTTCATAGCCACACTTATTAACAGTATGGTGCTATAACGTATTAAACCACCCGGCACCATCGCCCACATCCCTTGGAAAACACACACTACAGTGTTTCATTAGCTTGAAAATTGTATCAGCATAAAATCATTTAGCGGCAACTAGGGAATGGGACGACACCCAGAGCCTGCGACCGAAGCATCCTTCACCACCCACACTCTCTGTTAATCCTCGAAATTAGGACAAGTAGGCTCAGAAGCAGGAAAACATCAGCCAGAACCAGCAGCAGTACTCGTATTCTCTCCTCTTAGAGTGCTGCATACTCGTACAATGTTGGATGCTCGTACTCGTACATCTGCTTTGCCTCTTCAATATTGATCGGTGGGTGGGAAGACTAGCATGACGAGGTTGATGAGGCTCCGTGAATAGACAGGGTTGAGATACTATTACATAAGTGTTCAATGGGTTCACTCTCGTTTACTTTAGCATGCCGTGTTATACCACTCATTATAGGCAGAGACGGCTGAACCTAATGGCAAATCGTTAAAAGAGCGCAAAAAAGAAAAAAGATTACAAATAGATATAAAATTCCCTCTGCCAGAATACGGATATGTATGTACTTTCGTCCCTTTCGTGCTATCGGTTCTTCCTCAATCGACTTCCTCGCAGAGTTAATGGTTTAATTATGTATTTTACTTTATGTATTCATCTCTATAGTTTGACTGCGTGCGGCGGAGGATAATCACCCAATTTTTCGGGATATATCAAGAATAATGTTACGGATACTCCTCCTTCGGATAGACAGATAGGAGGGGCTGAAATCGCTACTACGAATACGAGTGCTTGTGCAAAAGATTCTCCCTAGGGGACTAGAAATTTATCCTCCTTGTGATTCGTGATTTGTGTCGGGGCGGTCTGGGGTGACGAAAGGATGCATTAAATTATGTTAATGGGCAATGGGGGGGATAGTCCGATGATGTATTGTACTTTAAATGTCGAATACGATGACATGAAAGCCAATATTGGGTTGTTTCTGAAAGAAATTCGAAATTGATAAGAAGTCGTTGAAATAAGAGGCCGAATTCGTAATGGAGGAGTGCTATTAAATGACATTAAAATGATTTGGAGTCAAGTCCACCAGATCGTGGTCGTTATGTCAGTTCAGCGGAAAATCAGAGAACACATGTCTATGAAACGATTTTAGACCAAAAATTTCCAGCTCACTGAGAGACGACTTATCGTGTAGTCTCTTCACATACCGAACTGACTCTTATATCCTTAGAAGGTCATCTCCACCCAATTTAAATAATTTGAAGATTCATCACAGGCTGTTTACAGCGATAGTTCTGAAAAGAAACATCGGCACGCGGCTGGGATCCACTGCGACATTTAAGGCGTTAACCGACGCATCAGAATTGTCTTTCAAACCGGGGTAAAGGATATCGGCGGGAGGTCAGTGGTTGTCTGTACTCGGCAATTAACAGATCTAGAATTGTAGGAACCTACAATGAGACTACTTACTTACTTCTCGTGCAGTTGGTCCTCTACTATGTACTAAATCTTTCCAGTTATCGTTGCCTTTGGGTAAATGTCTCCAGTTATACACTCTGAAATGATAGAGCTTCCCTTCCACTTACAATATATATTTGGGCCACCAAAGGCCAGCGTCGTTTACCGGGTGCATAAACAGGATACTTTTGGAGCTGGAGAGTTTTATTTTCTGTCAGAAGGGACCACTCAGTCAAAGAACAAGCCCTTTGACCTCCTTGTATGTTCCCTTTACGCTGCCTGATACTGTAGCACCCACCATATCAGTGTCGAATATCTGCAGCCTGATGTGAGCGTATTCCAGACTTTCCAAGGGATAGTGCTTCACTATATCTTCTTATTTGGAGAACCGTTACTATAGCGTCCGCTTTAGTTCAGCCTTCTCAACTCCGTTTTTAGCGACTTCTGGTGTGCCACAAGGCAGCCATCTAGGCCCCCTCTTTTTCATTTTAACTTAACGTCGTTTTCTTCGATTTGCACTTCGTGAACTACCCTGGAATGACATATTTATCTTACCTCCCTATCGCGACCGCCTCAAACTTCTTAACATGAATACCCTCGAAGAACGCAGAGACGTAGCTGACATTCTCTTCATTCATCGACTGTTCTTCAGTTCTGTGGACTGGGCTTCCCTTTAAAATTCTATTCCTCGTCTCTTCTATATCTCAACCCACCGCACCTCTTATGGCTCTAAAGAACCAATCTCCCGCATGCTCCGTAAGCTCAACTCAAACCTCCCCCTTTTTGATTTTAACCTGAACACTTCTCGTCTTGAACTTGATCTCCTCCACCATTCTCTTACTTCCTAACCCTTAACTCTGCTTGCATTAAGTCAAATAAATGGGGGCGTTTGCCCCAACCAAAATTCACAGTGCTGTCTTTACACAGCAAACGTCGCAGAGAGTTATGACTCTTATGCCCAGCACATTTAAGGTCTTACCAAAATCGTAGTGCTCCGTCCTGCAGTCTTCCTACTGACGGACATCAGAAAAGCAGCTGACTTCTTGGATACGTCGGGAAGTATTCACTATGAAACTCAACTATCAATGGTGGCCTTAACCCAGGACGAAGACAGGCCTATCGTAGGTTTGGGTCCTGAAAATCTTTCTACTGAGACTTGCCTAACAAGTTCATCGGCGCTTACGTTTTCCGTGATCCCATTGTGAACTGGAATCCAGGCAAGACTCAGTAAATTAAGCCTTCCAAGTGCCTTCAGTGAAATCTGGTATTCTCAAATTATCTTGGAATTCGTGAGAGGGTTTAGCAAAGTCTTAAGTGCAGCTTGGCTGTCGTAACAGATGCATATAGTATGCTTCGGCCCTTACACCGATTCTTCATAATATACAAAAAGGTTCGTGGCCATCAGGAATGCGTGTATCTCAGCTTGGAAGACAGACGCAAGATTGCATCAAACGGCATGTCCATAAGGGCAGACCCAAAAGACACTCGGCGCGCAAGGTTAACAAAACCCCATTGCGTGTTGTACCAACGATCAGTTCTCTTTAGAACGAAGATGGCTTTGAGAAAGCAGCCTATGATGTAAATATCAAGGGGAGGGAGATCCAACAACGCATCTAGATCAGATCTAGGCTGAAAAGCATTTATGCAACCGAGACAGACTGTTGTCTGGAGTATGGTACTCAACCAACAGTGACGTACTTTCGTGAAAGCTTGTTTTGATAGACAATCGACACATAGGATATAATTCGCCATATCATAATCGTGTTGATCCAAAGGACCCTCCTCGGTGACAAATCACACTTTTTTGCGAAAGCTCCATTGCATTGTCAGCAGCGCCTTAGAGGCTCTCGAAGATATTTGTTATCCGGGATGACACTCAAATACTTGGCTTCGTGGAAGAATCGGGTGGTGATGCCTATAAGCAAGATGATGATGAGGCAAGACCACTCAGTTTCCTACTTCTCGTATAGAGAACAACCTCAGTTTTGAGAGGATTGACTGGAAGCCCATTTCTAGTGTTCTTTATTTGGTGCCTCCAAAACTGCGAAGTAAAACCCTTTTGGGGCAACCATTTGACGTCTAGTTTGAACGTCTTTGCCACTTAGTTCGACATCTCAGCTGGGTTCGTTTCAAAACCTTAGGATCTACATGTATCTTAAGGGACCGATACTCACTTTTCTCAGACCGTCAAGCGAGACTTAGAATCGTTCGAGAAATCTTGCGTTTAAAACGCCAAAGAACATCTTGATCTGCCTTCTCTAAAGTTCATGGTTCTGCGCCATAGGACAAGACTAGTTTGATAACGATGTTGATAAGTGTTTTTTGGAAGAGTGCTACTCTTCGCCTGATTTCTGAGAAGCCGAGGTAGACTAAATCCCTATCTACCTCGAACTCTTAGCTTTCTATTGTGACATTCTGTTCAATTTGTTGATGCTGTACTTGATGTTAGATGACCGTGCATAGCCTGAACTTTCAAGGCATCACATCAAAGCTATCGGTGAGATTGTTTCCAATTGTTTACGGATCAGTGAGCCTTCTCCATTGTCATTGGATATGAACAGCTTGCCTCGCGAAGTCGATAAATTGGCGAGTTCTTGGATTTTCTCTAGAATCTACCGCAGTGTGAATAGATGGTCAATTGTGGACTTGCTCGTTCTAAAACCGAATTGTTAGGGGCTAATCTCAAATCGTTGACAAATGAATATATTCTGAAGATTGTGAAGGCGATATTGAGGTTCCATTCCCACACCAAGTCGTTGAAATAAGTTTTAGTGTGCTCTTTAACATCTCCCACTGACTTTAATAGCTCAGTAGCTAGTCTGTCCGGTCCGGCATACTTGTTATGCTCACATTTAATTATTTCTACTCTGCTTCATTGTGGTCGAGTGGGCGAGTATCCTATCTTGAATGGATCTTTTTCGCTGACAGGCGGAGTTCATACTATCGCCGCCGCCACCGACTGGTCTACTACTTATTTTCCTTGCAGATCTCGATAGATTCGGGTTCTTTTTGGTTGGTGTAGCTGTAATCTTCATTAAATCATTGGTTTCGTGGTCGTGTTGGCTTGAAATCCAATATAACAGTTGCGATGTTTCCAATGGCTTCTTGGCATCGATCATAGAGATCTTCAGTTCCTGAGGAACATACGATCGGCAAAGTTTGTAGGATATTGTGGCTTGCTGGAATTGCAAAATCTGCTTTAATGTAAAACTTTTATGCATGGTGGACTTTCCTGTCTATCCTAATATGAATAAGTTGCAGAGTTCAGAAAGCTAGAAGAGAAAATGGTTAGGTAAGGAATAATTTATTAGTCCGGCCACCACGATCCATGTTAACAAAGAAAATGACAACCACAGGGTAATGTTCGATTCAACGAACAGCGTAAAAATAACTCAACGAGACGCCATGTTGGTTTATACCAGTCAGCGAGGGGACCAATCTGATGGATGATCAAAACACAGTGGTGGCGGACATGAAAAATGAAGTTTGAGGCGAAATTGTTACTGCCGTTGGGACTTCAGCAGCTTTAAACAGCCGCAAGTAAGAAAATCTGTCGAAGATACGGGCATTTTTTAACAACAAATCGGGAAGAAAATAAAAACCGACGTTTGAAGGGCAGATGATTTTCCTGGTAAGAAGAGTTCGATCAGAGACACAAAAGACCTCAGTCAAAAGGAATCAGAATCATTGAGGGTTTTTACTTCTGGGTTGAAATCCTTCGAGTCTATTGAATAAGGCTCATACCGTGATAGCGGAAGGCAGCAATATGTAAAATATGTAAACTTTTACAAACTTAAAGGCTTTGAGTCTATATGTAAATCAATCAATACATGAAGTAAAATGAAAAAAATTTAGCTCATACATGAAATCTGCTCAACACTCGTGCTTTCAGGTTTGATTAGAAGAGTCATGTAACCACAATTAACGTGCTGTCATAACTCCAGGTTGACGCCGCTCACTCCCATCCTTATCGTACAACACCCTGTCAAGGAATGTGTACCATAAGATACAGTTAATTACGTTATATGTTTCAACTGTTTATAATCATAAACAAAAGAACGTTATACAATATCGTTCAACTTCCCCCATAATATGAGAGAGAAACGAGATGAGAAACTAAAATTGGTTTTGTTTCCTGGGTTAATCTTGTGTAAACAATTTGAACTAATTACAGCCATGTTCATTTTTTACAGCAACAAAGGATCAACTCCCATGAGTTTGAAATCAGTTAAAAACTTGCCCCAAGTTACTCCGATTTTTATTGTTTTGTTGTCGTTTTTTTTAGCAAAAACAAGAACACTCAGCAGAAGAATGGAAAGTTTGTAAACTTTTTCTTCTTTTCCGTAAATGAGAGTACAAGTCATTTCCATTATTTGAATTGTCCTTTTGACGCCATTTTCTGATTTAACCAGCTAATTAACAGCAGACTTAAATTTCGTTCTCCCCCAGATGAGCTTACTTCTGGAAGATTGTTCAATATACAGAATTTTTGAAAATTCTATTCGAGTGGTGCACTCGGAGTAGTTTGTGAAAGGTTGGGAACGGTTGGGAACGGTTGCTGCTGCTAGTCCTGCTCTTTCCTCGAGAAGTATTTTTTCTGCATTTTCTTACATTTTTTGTCGTTTTCATTACTTTTTCTTTGGTCGTTTTGTTTTGTTTCTTTTTTTGTGAAATGAAATGAATGCGAAATAGCGGAAAACTAACAAGCCATTTGTTCGAAAAAAATTCTAAGGAAGCAAGACGAAAATCTGAAGTAAATGAGGTTTGCATAGTAAAATAAATATACTCCTTGATTTAGGAGAAGAAGGAAGTAAATGCAAAGGTTGGGAAGGGTTCTCGGAACCGATCCTTCAACGGTTGACTGGGCTTCAATTGGCGTAGTAGTTCTAGGGCAAGAGTCTTTTTTTTAATTTTCCTTTTTTATTAAAAACATAATCTTATATGTTTGCTGAGTGAAATAAGGAGTCGGAAGAAGACAATTTGGACAGACAAATAAATTGAAAAGGACTAGCGTTGTAGGCAAAATTTTCTTTTATGGATGGATAGGGAAGTGAAGCCAGTGCTTTATTCGGCAAATCCTCTCCCAAAAATCGACTGGGACTCCTACAAGCACGTCAACGGAAAAAAGGATCACATAGGTAGAGCAAGAAGAAAACCTACTATTCATCCAATGAAAATATTTAGCTTCCCGAAAACTGACAACAACAAGCCCATGGACTTTCATAGATGTTGATACTTCTGCAACCGAGCTGGTATTGCAGCAAGATTTATTCACTAAATCACCATCTTGTTATGGATGAACAAAGACACATGCGATGACTGGACAATAATCTTTAGGCGTATCCATATGGGTTCAACATCTGTCGAAAAGGTTTTTCTGTAAGAACAGCCATATGTCCTGGCTAATTTGAATGAATTTCGGGGCAAGATTTCACATTTTTTCATACACTTTGAGCTGTACAAGACGACGACGGTCAAATTCGTGATTTAGGAAAACGATACCGCTGCGACGTGTTATGCTTTTTTTATGATTAGCGAACGCTTAAGGGATTTTGTATTCCCTTAAAATTGTTTGCACACATCACGGGCAATGGAAAGTTAGGGAGGAAAGAAAGAGAGATGATGGCGATGTACGTTGGTTTTGAATGTTTGTAGATTATAATGACATTGAAATAAAGAGCTCGACAGCGAGCTGTACGTCTTAAGAAAGAATCACGATATTTCAGAGTACGTAGCCTTGAGGGCATACTGAGGAGCATTTATAGCGAGACGGGTGTTACGGGTGAAAATTTGAAGATGTAGAATGCACTGGTGGTGATAATAGCGATTGGTAAAGGTAAGATAGGAGACATTTCGTCGGTGTTCTAGTGATTGAGTAATGCATTAAGTATGAGTTTTATTGCATTGTTTCGAATCTTATGTAGCAGCAACTGCAGAGAGGTCTTGGAATGTGGATGTGGGTATTGTACTTCAATTTTTAGTTGATAAATTTCTTACATGTTGAGGCCTGATCAGAGTGGGTAGAATATTTCTGACATCGCTTTAGGAAATCTCGATATTTCGTAGCATTTTTGACGACATCGAATATGTATTCACACCAACATAGGATCGAATTGACGCGCAAACCGATGACTGAGTGTTTAAATTTCACTTTTATGACAGCAGGCAGCATTGTGCTTCAACATACGCTGACGTTCCTGTTCTACAGCCAAAGAGTAGGTACGTGAGTCCATGGATGAATATGAAAAGCAGAGAGTACTGTCGATATCAAAGGAATATACTGAATTAGAATTGGCAATGTCGAATAGTGTTAGAGATAGATCGGAACCCTGTGGCACACCAGCATTTTTGTGGATGTCATCTTTGAACCCGTCGAATACAACTTGAATTGATCGTTCCGAATGGTAATTTCCATTGAAGGAGACATTCCTCGACCCCAAATGCACGCATTTTCAACAAAGGAACCTGATGACCAACTTCTGCCAAATGTCTTTGGAATACTAAGTGCAACTGTCTTGCATTCGCCAGATTGGTGTAGAATTTGGTTCCACTTTTCAGTGAGACTTATTACTACGAAACCATACTACCAGTCATTGAGAAGTTTTCGTGTTTCGAGAGATGTTGGAGAGAATGGGTCTGTAGGAGGAATATTCACCTTTTTAGGAACGGGCTGGCAAAATGCTGTTTTCCATTTACTTGGAAAGAAAGAGTGATGAAAGGCTTATGCAGTGGCTTTGCCAGGTTTCTAGTGTTTTTTGATGAACGAGCATTGTAGTATTTTTTGCCTTAGTCTTGGGTAGTTTGATTTCTGAATTACTCACGCTTAAGGAGGGCGTTGCATGTTGGTTTTTCAAAGATCGTGGAAATTATTCGCTCATGAGTAAACACAACTGTCAATGGCATCTCCAACCTAGAATAGAGGCTATTCTAGCCAGGGATATGATCATATTTCACGTGATCCTATTATGACCTGTCAGACAAGTAGACTAGGAGCTTCGACTATAGTCAAAGAAGCTTTGTATGTGGTTAAAGTTTGAAGCAGGACCTTATGATCGACTTAGATGTTCTCATCGTGCTGTTGGTTTGGCTTTTTGTCAACTCTGTAGAATTTAGTGGGCAGAATTTTGAGTTTGGAGAAAAATTTTTTTTCCATATTTCCACATATAGAGTGAGAATCGAACCCAGATTTCTGGGTTTTTACAACTGCATCGCATCGATCTAGTATATGCCATAGCTGCAGTTGTTTTACTCTTGTCTATTGTTCTGTGGTTTCTTACTTTCCTATCCACTTCGATTGCGTATGTGGACGCCTCAAAGGCATGATCATTTTTAACTATCAAGTAGTGACATCTGAAGTTGTCATAAGTACTGTATTCTGGACTCTTCATTTAGATTCAACTATTGTGCATTCCTTCTCTGGCTTAGAATCTGTCCAAATCAAATTTTGACTACAGAAAAGTTGATTTCGGAATTCGGCCAGGAATACAATGCTACTGCTCCCACGATCCACAGCTTTTATGATCGGTCTGTTCAAAGTAAAATGGTCAATGGAATGTACTGCTAGATGGTAGATAATTCAATAGTTGAAGAAGCCTCGAACATTAAGGTTTACAAAACCCAAATGCGGCCAGAGGAGTGAAAATTATTCTGTAAATAAGAAATTCACGATGGTCTAATTTTTTTTAGAGTCACGGTTTTGACCGCATTTATCCCCAGTGTGTTCATCATTCCTACATTTCTACTGAAGTACATTTTTTGCAAAGATCTTCGAAATATGAGCGAAGGGTATTGAGAAAGGGGAGTTATAATTTAGCTTATAACACTAGTCAGGCTCGTGAAATTTCGATAAATCACATATTCTACAATACGGACCCTACGAGTGCACCCTGTGGCACTCCAATATTAATACCAGGAACCCTAATCTGGTCATCGACGATGATTTGAGATTGATGCTGTTTCACAACAGCTTTACGATGATTGGTATCAACCCAGAGTTGGAGAAATCTTTGGCATTCCTTAAGGGTCTTAGGCAAGACCAGTTCTCTATAAAAAGCCAACAAAGAACAAAACCCTTCTGATCTAAGGACAATCATCAAACAGTTTTGTGTCAAAGGCTTACATTAAAAGGTGACTAAGAAATACTCGTACTACCCAGGGATCGAATAAAACACAACACAAATCTGAACTAAAATATGGAGCGACAGCTGAAGTTTGCACAACACAGGCATGGCAGTCATTAATCCAATTTGCTTGTTAAGTAGGAAATAACCGAAATCAAAAATTATAATACTGCCTAACCACACACGCATGGCTGCCATCAGGCAAAGGTCTCATTATGCTTCTTGCTTTCAGTTCTTTGGTAGGATTAAAATCATAATAATGGAACCTCCACCTCAGTCATCCCCTGACAAACTCCATTAGATTTCCATTACTGATTTTCATCCAACTACAAAACAGTGTTAATGCGAATTTCACAAGACATAATGCCAAATTAATAATTGAAATTATCAGCGACGTTAATTAAATTGAGCCCAAGGAGTCGTACAGTAATGGGGTAAATGGATATTTACTCATACCTACCCACCTGGTCTTCAATATTTATTCGTGCCCGTATACTCGTATGTCTATGGCGAGACGCGAAACAGAGAGCACAGAACCCCTGAATAATTTGTGCTATTATGATCTTAAAATTTTGAATTGAATTCCCCCTCTACAATCTATGTAGTACTCGAGCAATTTCGTAATTAATCCAATTACGGTAAATTTTATTCCACCAAGGATTCATTTTCAGTTGGAAGGTTTCCAAAAATAAGCGAGCGCGTTTTCAAAGGGGTCTGTGTCTGTTTTACCCTAACTTTGTTTTTTTGCAATTTTTTGTTTTGTTTGTTAAATTTGTGCTGAATGTGCGCTGAATACACGTATAAAGCAGCTGAATACAATTGAAAAGTTTTGCTGAAAGTTGGAAAAACCTCTGTGAAAGTATTTTCCAGTTCGCGCCATGTGTGTGCGGTTTTTTAGGCCTTATAAACCGAAAACCGAAAACCCCAATGAAAACCTACACCACACCTACTCGTATTCGTACTCGTAGTCGTAGTCGTACTGATAAACCGACAAAGCCGCATTTGACGGACGGAAATAAACAATCCTTACTCGGTAGTATGGCTACAGACTACAGAACGGATATCCTGCAACGAAAACAGCCGAGTGTTATGAAACAATTCTTCTTGAATCCTCGGAAATTTGTAGCTGCCGCTGCTATTTAACTGCGGAAATATTGTATGTTATGTATCTGTATTTGTATCTGAAGCTGGTAATGTTATTGTTGTACCTCATTTAACGTGAGATTGTGGTAGAAATTTTGGAATTCTTCTCACGAATTTGATGTTTTACTTTTGAAAATCCCACCCCACAAGTAGGAGATTGTAAGAATTGGGTTAGAAAAGAGAAATAAACGAACGAAAACTTGTGTGATATATGAGGAACAGTTGTGTGCGTGTTTGGCATTAAGCTCCTTTATACATAACATACATATTCGTATATCTCCATTAAGTGCACGCACACTAGATGAGAAAGATACTGAGCTTTATGGCAATGCTCATGTGTATGCGTATGGATACCAGGATGGCTGGAGAGTAGCAAAATGTGAGCTAGCAAAGAAGGAAGGAAGGAAATTAATGACATTTAATTAATTCAGACATCGTTTCGTAATATAAAAGGGCTCTAGATGAATGCAAATTATTTGCGATTTGTCTAGTAGCTGGGTGTAGGCAAATTAAAAATATGAGTAATTGGCGCAGGATTCCTCTACAGCGATTGCTCGTGGCTCAGCTGCGGAATTTAAAACTTAATCATTGCAGATGGGATGGTTAACAGCAGAGACCTTTGGTCTTGTATGGATTTATTGCATAAATTGTGGTATTTCATTTTTACTAAATTGACAACGACCTATTGACAACCAACTGACTCACCATTTTCAGTTTCATCCACATAATACATAAATAAAACAGAAAATCAAGAATGGAAATTCCAGGCACAAAAACCACGACAAGAGCGGTCTAGCTACATTCACATCAGCTTCATCTTCGTCTTCCAAATTCAGGTCACCAGTAGCAGCAGTTGTGGTTAAGGAAGCTTGCATATCGTTCATCGTTTCATGTTCATCGAGTTTGTCCGCATCATCGTAGAGAGATTTTAATCTTGCAGCTACCGTGAGATAGTCGTTTCTGGCACTGAATCGCTGACTAACTCAATGCCCCAGTTTTTGCTCTGACTTCCTGCCTGGACCTTGCTTGGCAATTCTTTTGTCTTTCCTGACATTGGCGATTATCACGCTGTGGATTTGGTTTGACGTTCATTTTAGGCAAGACGTCAGTCATGGCATTACCATCCAAATAGTCGGAGACCTCTCCAATGCCTAGGCGGTACTTCAGAGTGTTTTGGACGAGCACTTCCTCTCCAGAGTCTTATCATCGATGTTCTGAGCTACGACTAGTAGTGGAGTACGAGCAAATCATGCGGTTTCTGTCGATCGTTCGAGCTGAACATGCCCAGAGACAGCGTTTTCAGATACACCAGGTTCAAACGAATATAAGGAGAGCTCATGGTGTTTTTTTTTAGAGGTATGCGGCACGGCCAGCTCGAATGGAGCGCAATTGTGAAGTCCAATTTTCAACAACTTTATCGAGCAACTGGGGCCGTATATCCGCAATAACACGGCGGATATTGGCTTCCAAATCGTCGAACGTCTCTGGTTTATCGTCATAGACTAGTGACTTCACATACCCCCAAAGAAAGTAATCTAAAAGTGTGAGATCACAGGATCGTGGAGGCCAGTTCACAAGTCCATTACGCTAAATTATGCACTCAACAAATGTTTCTCGCAATAAATTGATGGTGTCGCGCGCCGTGTGTCATGTTGTGCCATCTTGTTGAAACCAAAGCTCTGGCACATCAATGCCATTCAACTGAGGAACGAAGAAGTCAGAAATCATGTTTCTATAGCGCTCTCCATTGACGGCAACATTCTGGCCGGCATCGTCCTTAAATAAATAAGGGCCCATGATTCCACCCGGTCATAAAGCACACCAAACAGTGAGCTTTAGTGGTTATAAGGGCGTCTCGACAAAGCCTTCTGGGTTTTCTCCACTCCAAATTCAGCAATTTTGCTTGTTTACATATCCATTTCACCAAAGATGGGCCTCATCGGAGAACAAAACTTTGCGTTGAAAATGAGGATCAAGCTGAAGCATGTTTTCGGCCCATTCACCGAAGCAACGACTCGTGTAATGGCCACGCAGTTTCAACTCTTGCACAAGCTGGATCTTATAAGCTTTTAAGCCAAGACCTTGCCGTAAAATCTTCCACAAGGTGGATGGGCATAGCTCTAATTGCTGTGCACGATTGCGAATCGACTCATTCGGATTCTCCTCAACACTGCGCTCCACACTCTATTATCCACTAGAGTGTACGTGGTGCGAAAATGATTCACCGTGCTCCGAATAACTTGCTTAGATGGATGATTATGTGTAAAATGCACGACAAGTTTGGTGGTTTTCAAAATAAGTCTTCGTAAAATGGCAGAACGTATGGCAATACTAACCACAAATCGACTCTCAACTGTCACATTAACAATCTGTGGAAACAGTGTTGCCAGCTAAAAAAAAACACCCTTTACTTGGCTGAATACCGCCAAGCGGCCAGTTCCACTTGGTCATATCCACGGGATATGATGATGTAGTGGATGATGTAGTGTAGGAGCGAAGGATGTAGTGGTTAACTTATGGGAGTCCGCGCAGAGTAAATCATAGGAATCGACGTTGAACAGGGGCTGTACCTGGCTAGTAAACTTGAGAACAGCATAATCTTTTGGAGAATCCTAGATCACTGTTTAACAAAGCCAAGCGCAGAATTAGTTTTGCGGTGCGGAAATCGAGTTCTATATCACAAATAAATCTCGTATTGAGGGGACTGAAACTACAACTTGGTTCGGTTAGGAAGTGTTTGATGTTTCCCGGAGTTTTTGCGGCACAATATTGAGAACCTAGGAAAAGTTGAGAGTCGGAAAAATTGGAAAGTTGTGCATAGATATAATATTAACAACATGATTGATAGTCTCAACAAAATGAAAATTAGTGGTCCAAGGTGACTGCCTTGTGGAACATTTGAAGTGGTTTTAATTGGTTAGTAGCAGGTAGTAGCATACTTCCAAGTAGAATTGAATCCAAGAGATCAGCTCAGGTTGAAAACTATAACGATTTCATGAATAGCCTTACGGACGGCTTATGGTTTGGAAAGGTACTCGTAGAACTGCAGCGGTCTCCTCTTATGTTGGGTTTGTGCACATATGGAGTATAAGGCTGATGATTGCGAATATGGTTCGGATGCGGATGTAGGTTTTGTAGGTTTGAGTTCTGACAAACGTATTACAGTTTCCCTAAGGTTTTGCTTGTGCAAAAATCAGAGAGACACTTGCACTTTATGATGACGGGGGCCTAATATCCCAGGTACTTTTTCGACTCTATCCTGAAGTTAATGCAGCATGTGCTCTTCCGAATGTTCAACCTATCGTTTAAGATATCCAGTTCGCACTACGATGTGGCGGGGACGCATTTTTTCTCACTAGTCCATTGCCTGCCATGAAGTATATCCCGATATTTAGGCCTATTATATCAGCTATGTCTCGTAGTATGATGGACAGGAAAAAACAAGAATCGTAGAGCTACAATATTTTAAAAAATAAGCAAATCTAGGCATCCCAAGAGTAATACCTACTTGCCCAACAGTACAGCCATAGCGGCTTACATTTTACTCATTACCTGCACATTTTTTTAAAAGACAGCGGAGGGCCTTTCCCTTAGACATTTAGGCCAATTGATAATTCTGTTGCATCTTCTCAAGGTGAAATGCAGCAGAACAGCGCTTAAGGAGATGAGTTTTCATTTTATAAACTCCAAAGTGTAGGAGACTATTTCAATGTCCTTCTAGTCAAGTTCAACAAGGTCACGCTCTGTTGGATACCAGATGACAGAGGCACTTGAAGGCAACGAATATGCCAAAGGTTAAAAGATGCTGAACAATCCTTCGGTGTCTCTAACTCGAAGGTTGACGGCTTATTAAATAGATGGAAAAAGGATCGCAATCAGCATTCTTAAATGAATTGGACCCCTATTTAGAGGAACCCATACTCTATGCTTCAGTGACTCTTTTCCATTCCCCTCAAAAGCACTGTGATTCCTGAGAATATCACCAAAGCCTGGACAAGTGACTTCTTCATTAGGAAAATTGAGGAGTTCCTCACCCAATCGAATTTCGGCGCAGACGATCCATGAGGTGTCATGCAGCACTCGTATAGGGACTTACAATCGGTCGGTGGTTGTTACAGCTTTTCGTGACGCGGTTGCCTTTATACAGTGAAACAAGAAATCACTTCTCTAACATTTTGGAAACACCCTCGGCAGAATTTATTCTTTTAAATTCAACTTCAAACCACTCCATGTTTTAGATAATGGCTCGTGAATTATGAGTTAGTTGTGAGCTATTTATGAGCGAATCCTATACGAAAAGTCAATATGTTCACCAACTGTATCCTCAGCACCCTTAATCCTCGTCGTACTCATTAATTTTTCTGTTTTCTTGTTTTCTGATTTCTTTTTCCCGTCGACAATTAAGTGAAATGAAGGAAGCCCATTTAGTGGGTAAATACTAAGCACAAAATAAGTGGGGGAGACACAACTTTTATCCCCCACTGTACCCGTGTCATATATGATAATTAATTTCGCAAAGTAAAGAGGAATTCATTTAATAATTTCTTGTTGTTGTTCCTCTTGTATCAATTCGTACTCCTCCTGCTATTGCAATAAACAAGACTACCACCACCACCACCAACAACAACAACAACAACAACAACTACAGCAACAACAAAATGAGAAGCGAATTACTCCCTAAAGTAATATGCTAATTAAAGTGGAAAAGTTTTATTTTCCTTTGACGTCGTCGTCGGTCGTCGGTCGACGGTCGTCCTCGACGGCGGCTTGTTTTTGACTTTTATTTCTCTCCTCCATATTTGTTTAATTTTTGTGTGTGTGCAAGAAACCGGCCCATAAACGTAGGTCAGAAAGGGCTATGGTACTTAAAAGCCCCACGCACACATCCATGAACATGTAGATGTACGAGGATTCGTATTTGTTTTCCAGTTTGTGAAGGAATGTACGAGCATTGCAGAATGAGCATTTACGAGTGGCTGTGACTGTGAGATTTCCGGCTCTTTTTGGGCCTCCCATGTTTTGCGTGTGAAGAAGGTTTTGAGATTTTTTGGGTAAGATAAGGACTGATGGCTTTTCATTAGAATAAATTGAAGGAAAAAGTTAATTTGATAATCTTTTACGTTTTCCCGCAGAGTACTCGTACTCCTACTCGTATTCGTTTTTACTTTTAATTGTGCACCTTTCTTTCGAAAAGGACTCCCTCTCTGTCTTGGTTGAACTGTTAAGAAGTTTACTGATTATTTCTTCTAACGAAAAAGGTTGAACATTTGTGTGGAAATATTTGTAAGCACTTTCGATGAAGGCTGGCACAGCTCTTTGAAGAGTTGATGTGGTTAAGAAAGAAAGCCAACAAAAGGTGAGTTTTAGAGTTTTATGTTTAAAGGAGAAATAAGAATTAGAAGTTCGTTCATTCGTTCAACCCCCATTGCTTTCATAGTTGATGTTTCTATTGCCTCTAGTAGGTCGATGTTACGAGGAGTCATTGCTCATTGAGACCATTCTGTCCATATGACCATATCGTATCCATATCGTAAGATTACGCTCGGAAGGTTATGATTCGATTCCCCAATCCCTTTCTCGTCACTGTAGTCACTGCATTGATGGTTGTGGTTTACAAGTGTTCAACATTAATTGGCGTTGGTGCAGCGCTCTGTGATTATAAAAAATATAAAAATGACTCTTGAGTTCTAGCGGCTTTGTTTAACTAGGATGCTTCAAGTTGGATCCAGTGTGCATTTTCTCGACCCTCATCCTCGAAATTTCTATTGACCGTCCTTCGAGGAGGCCTTGTGATTTGTTGAATTCTGAAGGAATCCTCACCAACTCATTAGCTCTCTCAACGCTTGAGATACCCATATGCTCTGGTATCCGTCAAACGTAATACCTATACGCAAGGTGATAGCCAACATGTCTGCCACTGTTGCGGCAACTGAGCATATCTACGATTACACGCGAAGAATTGTTCAAAGCATGTAATGAGCGCGGCCAAAAATCACCGGGACTGGTCAGTATTCCAAATAACACCTTTAAGATCGCTATTAAAACATGATCGGATCTATGCTGAGCCTGATTCCTGAGCCTTTGAAGAGCAAACGACTATTACTCATGCTCCGTCCTATCCTTCGTCTTATCGTCCTATTTGTTTGCTTAGCCTGTCGGACAAATCCTTTAGCGGATCACTTAGAAAAGAATCTTGGCAGCAATTAAAACAGCAAGAAGTCTATCGGAACACCAATGCGGTTTTTCAGTAGCGGATGAGATTAATGTGGTAATAACTAAAGCTCGAGTGCATCCTGGGCTTCTCAAATTCCCAATTGATCCTAACAATCTTACTTCCTTATTTAAGTGGCGCAACATTTGGATAGGAACCTGAACCTTAACTGACAAGCCTCTCCAGTTAGTCCGGTATTTAACTAACTGTCTGCAGCTGCGCACTCTTAGTTGGTTGTGGTCCCCTACTACTTGTGCGCACCACCTAATGTGATGTCTTCCTCTACTGCATTGCCCCTCCGGGTTAGGTAGAAACGACTGAGTATATTTTCATCCCCCTTCGATAGGGGGTCCATGCTTCAGCGCCTTAAAGTAGGACTGGGATATTCAAGGTCTGATATAGAGTCTCCTTAATTTTTCGAGATAGGACCTTGCTACTCAATTGCCCTCTTATAGACAGCGTCTAGCAAAAGGGATTTTTCCTTTTATTTCTGCTGAGTAGACAAAGTCCTTTACTACCTCCAAATTATAGCTATCGATTGTGACGTTCTGTCCAATTCGACGATGTTGTGCGTCTTTCTTGTTGACAGAAGATACTTGGTTTTGCTCTAATTGACAACCGGCTGAGTTCTCCCAATTTTGTTGATATCTTCGGTGTACGCTCCTCCAGTGTTCACTTGTGAGCTCCGCACAATTCTTTCAAGTACGGTGTTAAAGAAGTCACATGACAGCGTGTCAGTCATCTTGTCTAAAACCATTTTGGATATCAAAGGTCTCGGTTAAGTTATTACCGATATTGACGGAGCAGCCAACGTTCTCAAGATGCCAAAACTAGACATCGCTCTATATCTCGTCTCTATAAATGCTATCATAAGCGGCCTTAAATTCGATGAAAAGATGGTGGCTGTCGACACGGACTTCTTATGTTTTTTTTCGGGATATGCCGTTGTGTGAAGGTTTGGTCGATTGTGGACTTTCTTGAACCAATCAAGTTGTTGGCGAAGGGTTTCTGCCACAATATGGCAGATAAGATCTTGAGGAGAGTTATAGCTCTATAGTTGGTGCCGTTGAGGGGGTCTCCTTTTCTGTGAATCATACATACCGTGCTGGGATTCCATTCATCAGTCATACACTCTTTTAACCTTTCTCTCTCACCCACTCTCGACAAAGTCACATCCAGTAGCTTTAAGTACCTCAGCCAGTAAGCCGTCAGCTCCAGCTGATTTGTGGAATTTTAGCTTAGATATTGCTATCCTTACTTCGTTCTGATCAGGTGGACGGATGTTTTGGCTGTCATCGTCGAAGTTGAATTGTTTATTCTGCCTGACAGCGGCAGATTGGGCTTCACCATTATACAGTCTGCAGAAAAGGTTTTTCCATATTCTCGGCACCGACTGTAACTTCACTACAAGGTTTCCTTCTTCATATCTACAGGATTCTGTATGGGTCTTCTTGCCTTGACACGTTTTATCTGTTGGTAAAATTTACGTTTGTTAATCCTGGAGTACAACCTCACAATTCTTTGATCGCACGCTTCTCGTGTTCTATTTTCTTCTTCTGCGAAAGCCGATGTTCCTTTCATCTCTTCTGCTCGTAGAGGTCACGAGCAGCTGTCGAGCTGGTTTAGCTGCATGTGATTGCCAGTATTCTATATCAAACCGGGTATTTCTAGGTGGTGATCGGCAGAAACCCATCACATAAGTTGGGGTGTCTCTGGTGGCACGTCGACAGCGATGCCACTTATCTTTGGTACTTGATGCTTAAGTTATTGAGAGATTCTGGCGATCTCTTGCAATTGCAGATTTTCTACGTTATATCTTCTCACAGCAGTGGTGGTAGATAGTAGATAGAAGTAGATAGTTTACATTCGAACATTGCTAATACGCCTTTTCGAGAAGGGCATGGACGCGTATTAGGGATATGATAACGAATTTAGCTTTGATGCGGATTGTCAGAAATCGCTCGCTCATCGAAGCTCAAGACTTCTTGCCTAAGTCTGTTGCATATGGCTAATCCGCATCCGAATAAGTTAGTTCGTCACATATGTTAATCTCTTCCGTATAAGGTTGTGAACGCTATGCCCTTGGCATACCTTGCTTACAGAAGTGAGAAGCCCCAGGTTGATGCCGGACAGAACCCAGTCGTACAGCATACAGCATTTTGACAACCTGGCGATTCCTTATTTTTGTGCAGGAGACCGGTTAGTCAAAAGTTGTAATGAGTAAGAGCTGTTCGTCATTTCATCTGAGGCAGAGACGATGTTGCTGACAATGCAGCGCGGTTATATATGTAGTTGGCCCCACAACTGTCTGTCAGAGCTTAGTTAGAAGGCCCGATGCTCATGACAGTGGCCGAATATTGACGGTATCCCTAAATAGAGACGAAACTACCACACCTCATTGCCACCACAACAATGGATTCAGAGTACTACCGACATTACCCTTCCTACCCTCCCTACCGGCAATAGTTAAACGTTTCTTTCGCCTGTTAATTTGTATCCTTCTTTTGGAAAACATGCTTTTAATTAGAAACAAATTCACTTGCCACCTCATAATGAAAAGGCCAACACTTCAATCATATTGCATACACAACAGAACGTGACTTTAAAAAATCAAAAGTTAATAGACCCCTACGAACGGGTGATACGAATGGAAGTCACCTCCCAAAACGGCCTCTTTCCCTCAACGTTTGGCATGCGCCTCTAATTATTTAAATCACTTTGTCTGCCAACGCAATCTAGGAGGGAGTCTGTTTGTTCCCTGGAGGGTGTTCTTTCTTTCACTCAGCTTGACACAAACTTTCATTCGTTGTTGACCTTAAATGCATGCCAAGTCCTTGTCGACTTGCAGCAGGTGTTCATTTTAATTAAAGGACTTCTCTTACCACAATAAATCGTGTCTTGTTCTTGGCAAAAAAAATATGCTGTAGTAGACCCGTCGTAGTCCTGGTAGTAAAGAACAAAGTGCTTTCGGATTTAAGTCATTCGTTTACGAAAGGCTCGCCTGTCCAAGGAACGGCACAAATTTATTGACCTAGAATGGGTCTTGCGTCTCTCCGTAGAGATTGATGAGTCGTTGGGTTGTTGGGCTGATGGTTGAGGTAGCTTGTAAACGTTGATTTGTGATTTCAATTTACGATCAAAAATTTGTCTCTGGCATGGTTTGAGCGGAGGACTGGTTTATTGATGCCCCACAGTTTGATAAAGCTTAATGTGTCCAGGCATTACGAAGTGTGTCGTTCGGTTGAGAGAGGAAATTACATCGTCCGGTGTTATCTGCTTCCGACATTCGACAATGCACATGTGACCGCTATTTTTATAAATTTTTACAATACTCTCGTACAGAAGTGTTGCGTGGGTTACTCTGTGTACTTATGGGGCGCGACGAGTGTATTCAACGGGTATCGGTGATTTTCGATGGCAAACTTTGCGGGTGATGGTTCTGTGTTGGTGCTACTGTTATTGGTGGTGGTAGTTGGACATTTGTACCGTCGAGAACAAACTTTCGAAGGTGAATTAATTAAAGCATTGATTTCCAGAAGGACCTTGTCGTGGAGACCGACCGTCCGAAGCTCTTTTGTTTGTGACCATCGCTAGCAGATAATGAGAAAGTTTTGTATGCCTACCAGCATTATCATGATTGACGTTGTGCAAAAAAGGCAGACCTTAAACTTTAGTTTAAGGGGAGGCTTGAATTGAACAGCTGAATAGCTGAATAAATTGAAATTAAATACAGAACTGAATCGTACACTCCAGAGTGTGGGTAGGGGTTGGGTGATAAATTTCAATTTATCTAGAGCACATCCGTAGTCCTTCTTCTGTTGGTAGATTGTAGGTTTGTCCATGGCATTTAGTGAATAATTATATGATGAAGGCATAGTTACTGACATTGGCACACGACTCCCTATGATTTGTGATTGGGCAGATTTCATTTGGGAAATCTGGTTTAGGTCTATTGAATATTCATTACAGACATCTAGAGAGAGAGAGAGAGAGAGAGAGAGGTAGGATATTGTGGTCAGATATAATGGAGAAATTTATTTATTCACAAGGATACGTGCGCTGCTACGGAAAGGTACTTAATAAGTGATGAAGGAACACCTGGTGACTAGAGACCTATGCTAGTTGTGTGCCAGTTGCAGATTAACTGCTTTCCTCTCCTAAATATTGACATAGAGCAATTGGCTAGGCTTAGCAATTCAAATGGTGAAATATAGTGAACTCGAGAGATTTACATGGAGTGGTTTTGCAAATTTCGATTCGATGTCATTGTCGAATTGTCCCGAGGGTGAGAAAGCGATGATGATTGGGAAAGCTGATAGTTGTTGTTTAGTCTTGTGAAATTGTGTGATACGTCTGGCAATCACATAATAAGGGTGACTTTAAGTTGGTGCCAAAATCGTTGTGCTCTTTCATAAACCCTGTTTCGAAAACAAGGCTTCTGTATTTGGTCATTCCACGGGACTCGTATTGTACTCGTCTGAACCGGGTTATCCGAGCATTTCTGACGACGTCGGCATCGTTGTGCAGTCCGTACAGTTCGCTGTTGAAACATCTCTTTTTCTCTCTCGAAGCATTTTCGTTCTTCACCGCAAAGTAGAACTGGGATGACCATAAGGACTTTTTGGTTGCTCAAGAGACGGCTTTATTACTCAATTGCCTTCCAAACCCAAAGAAGCAGTGATTACCAAGAGCGATTCTTCGCATGATTTCCGCACTGGCGTTGTTGTCGGAGTTGATAGCGAAGCTGAAAGCCGGTAAATAAAGTCCCTTACTACCTCAAAGTTGTAGTTGCCTACTGTGACGATTTTTGTTCTGTGTTGTGTTCCTCTTTGTTGACAATATATACTCGTATACTTTGTTTTTCCTTCACTGACCGATAAATTTATCTTTCCCACTTCTGCTTCAAACGCTCCAGTGACAGTTCTCTGTGTTCTGTCCATTATGCCAATGTCCTCTGAAGTTGACTTGTGAGTTTCACAAAATTCTTCCAAGAACGATCTTGAAAAAATCACATGACAACGCATCACCTTGTTTAAGACCTTTTCTGACATTGATGGTCTCGGTTTTGTCTCACAGACAGGATTATATATGTTGGGGAAATTTAGGCCCCTGTAGTTGGCGCAGAATCCCGAAAAAAATGCTGAATTTGACTCCGTCGGCCTAATATTCACCTGCTGCTTTAAGCACCTCGGCAGTTAAGCCATCAGGCCCAGTAGCTTTGTTAGATATGAGCTTGGAAATGAGTGTCCTGAATTCACCTGGAAATGTCGCTGGTTTTCATCCAGATTGATGATGGTGGGACGTTATTCGTCACTGTTTAACAGTCTTGAGAAATAATCTTTCCAGATTTTAAGCACCGGCTGTGATTGTACAATGAGGCTTCTTGCAGACTTCAGGCTTCTTCAGCTTTGGCAGTTCCGGTTTTCATTCTTCTGGTAGCACCTCTCTAAGCCAATGTTCTTCCCTTCTGTTCTGCTCGTAGAGCTTACGAGCCGCTGTCATTTTTTTCTGTTAGTCCGCTGGTTTTCTGCATTTGCCTGTTTGCACTCGTCATCGAACCTGAGGTTTCTCTTTGGCAGTGAGTTTTCTACCTTCAGTGCTGACGGCATTATACTCCTCGAGAGGTCCAGGGGAACTCGATCAGAAAACGTGAGACCTGGTGGTCTCTTGTGATTGTAGCCGTTCGACGTTGAATTTCCTCACAAGGGTTCACTGGCTTTGGGCTGTTGCGGATATCCACATCCGTATCTTAGCTACAACAGGATAATGATCCGACTAGATGTTAGCTGCTCAGAATATTTTGACATCCAAAATACTGAAGGGCACTCCTTATTTACGTCAATCGCAATATGATTAATTTGGCTGATGGTTTGCTGATCAGAAGTCAGCCAGGTCCTTTTATGGATATCATGGTGCAGTAACCGTGTTCTGGCTATAGTTAGGTTACGTCCCTCTGTAATATCAATAAGTCTGTGTCCGTTTCTAGAGGTAATATCGTGGAGGTTGTTGTACTTTCCAACCGTATTACCCTCCTTGAGCTTGGCATTAAAATTGCCTTTCACGTCATATTTAAGGTGCTTCGGACGAATGAAAATCAGGGAGGATGGAAAGAGAGGTACCGGTGAACGCTGGTTTTAAATGTTTGAGGGTTATAATGACTAGGAAATAAAGAGCTAGGCAAGGCATTCCATAAGCGAGTTGTACGGCTTAGGAATGAATCACGCGATTTCAGATTACGTCCGAAAGTGGGCTTGAGGGTATACTGATGAGCATTCATAGCGATAAATACCTTATATATTGAGACCAGATCAGAGGGGGTGAAGTATTTCTTACACCGCTTCAGGAAACCTAGACATTTCGCAGCATTTTTGATGACATCGAATATGTGGTCATTGACACACATACCGAGGATGGAAAGCTTTTCTTTTTCAACGATGCTAGTGGCATTCATGGATAACGTCGGGTGCTTAAGTTTCGCTTTTATGACAGCAGACAGCATTGTGTTTCGGAAGCATCAAATTCTACTCCATTGATAGTTCCCCATTTGGTTATGCTGTCAATATCGGAATTTAATGCGCTTAACATACGCTGCTGTTCCCGTTCTACAGCCGAGAAGCAGGGACGTGAGGCGGGGACGAATATGAAAAGCAGAGAGTACTGTCGTCAGCAAAGGAATATATTGGATTAGAAGTAGCAGACAAGAGATCGCTGATGAAAATTAAAAAGAGTGTTGGAGACAGAACAGAGCCCTGGGGTACACCAGCATTTATTTTATGAATATCAGACTTGAACCATCCAACCTCCATTGGAGTAGAGAGTCGTCGATCCCAAATGCAGCCTGATGCCAAACTCTGTCAAATACCTTAGAAATATCAAGTGCAACAATCTCGCTTTCGCCGGATTGATGTACCCTTTGGTTCCACTTTTCGGTGAGACATGCCATCAGATCACCACTGAACCTGTTGCTACGAAAACCATATTGCCGGTCGTTGAGAAGTTTTCGTGGTTCGAGATATTTCATGAGCTGACGATCTATCAGCGTTTCCATGACCTTGGAAAGAAGGGACGTTAGTGCAATGGGTCTGTAGGAAGGGAGAGAAGATGATTCGCCTTTTTTAGGGACGGGCTGGACAAATGCTATTTTCCATCTGCTCGGGAAGAGTCCTAAAGAGTAGGATTGGTGAAAAAGCTTACGCAGTGGTTTTGCCAGCGTGGAAGAACGCCTCTTCAGAAGAATTGGAGATATACCATCTGGACCAGCGGCTCTATATATGTTGAGATCTTTAAGTACTCATGCTACTACACAAGTGTGAAAGTGGATTCGTTTCGTTGAAGATTCGACGCACTCAAGTGTAGGCGGAGACAGAGCATCATCCGGAAGTGTTTAACTGGCCGCAAAGTATGCAACAAGCAGATTGGCCTTGTCTAAAAAGCTGACAGCTGGAATGTCATTGTAAATGAGCGTTGGGATGGAGGATGAGGCAGAGTTTCTAATATTTTTGACGAACGGCCAACAATTGTTACTACCTTTGGGACATTGCAGTATTTTTTGCCTCAACTTATGGTCGTATTGAAATTTCGCGCGCTTGAGAAAGACGTTGCAGTGATTTCTGACTCGTTTGAACCTTTTTTTGGTTTTTCTCGGTCTTGAAGGACCGAAAAAACATTTCTCTAACCCTAATAGCCTCTTTACAGCTCGATTCGTAACATGCCTTTTCTTTTGGTTTGATACTATTCATCCGATGAGGGATAAAGGATCTCATTCCAAAGGGAATGATGTCTGTGATCATATCAGCAGTGGCATCCACGTCGTTATCGAGGAAACATAACGACCAGTTAAAATTCCTAAAGAAGCTGTTTATACCGCTCCAGTTGGCCTTCTCGTATTGCTATACAGTTCTTTTAGGAATTTTTTCTTTAACTGTGCGGTTGGTGTACGAGAAATTAGCTGATATGACACAATGGTCCGACGAGCCTAGAGGGGAAAGCACATCAACGGTGTACTTCTCAGGCTGAGAAGTTAAAAACAATTCCAGGGTGTTGGCGGTATGACTATCAACGTCTGGTATTCGCGTGGGCTCATTTACAAGCTGCGTTAAGTTGTTTTCCGGTCTGAACACACCGTCCTTCGGGTGTTGTCTGTCCAGAATGTCGAAGCCACCCAGAATTGTGTATATTGAAGTCGCCCGTAATAACGATTTCAGTATGAGGATACAGGGCTACAATTCTTTAAATGCAGTCAGACAGCGCATCAAACTCGTTAAGAGTCGAATTGCTGTCCAATTTGGGGCTTATATAAATAGAGCAGTAGTGGATAATTTGCTTACGGAGATGGAATTTTAACCACATGGAGTTGAATTTCTCATGAATAAGCCCGTGATTGCTGTCCCTATCGCAGTTTTTCATCGCACCTCTTGGACAGCGTTTATGTTTGTTTTATATCAGTCGATGATCTTCGCTGGATGTTCGGTTACACGCGGTTTTTCAGGGGTCCGAACATTCTACGTACAGGTGCATAGAGAATTCGACATGATCCAAGGCATCACTACGTTTCTTTCCATAATTGCATATTTCTTGCGCGCCTAGTTCTTGTCTTTGCTCTATGGCAGTTTGGAGCCACTCTTGCAAATTTGACGACAAGAGCTGGCCTCTGGCTCTTAAACCGACGCCGGTTTTTTGAATGTATTTTTCTAGTTTCCTCACGGTGCTGACATACTAATCAGATCACTTTAGAATCTTATACTCACCTCTTCGCGTCCAGTATAGACGGTAACCCGTCTGAGTTTGGTAGCCAAATGCCTAAAAAAGCAACTCTTTGTGTATTTTCGCAAAATAAATCAGAATCACCGCGCTTCCAGTGTATTTTACAAACCCATACTCTTTGCAGAGTGTACCATTATGCATAGTCAAGTGTGAATGAAACTAGAAATATGTAAGCAGTTAAGTGGGAAATTTTAAAGTCAAACCATAACAGCACTGCCTTAAAATCGATTGTTAATTATCAGCACATTTTTCTACACATTTTCCTCACATAATCTTATTACAATAAATTTACATAATTCGTCTAAAATGCACATTGTATGCTTATAAGCTGTAGAACTGGAAAACAGGTCGTTTAGGCAAAAACAAATTATTAGGCTCATGAGTTGTGATTTTGTTAAAACTCTTTAAAAGTTTGTTAAATAATTTTTTTATATATCTATTGTATTTAATAAGAATTGTATTTTGAATTTTTGTTTGTTTTTCCACTTATTTCGTTTTGGCTAGAAGCATGTGTTTTTTAATTTACAATATAATCTTTTTTGCTCTAACATCATTCCCATTAACATCAGAGAACTATTTTTGTAAATAACTTAACTACAATCTAAAACAAAAATACAAGACGAAACACTATATATACGAGTAAACTTAGGACCTATTTTCTACTTCTAAAGCTCGCTCAAATTCTAAATTCATCCACATATCTAGAAGTTCCTTTCCATTATATTCTTTTATACAATATATATATATATTATATACCTAATACTTACTTCTATTTCTAGAGCGTTTTGTTTTTTAAATTCTCCAATAAACTGTTGTTGATTTATTTGTTTTTTTTACTAAAAACTTCCCACTGCGCTTAATTGAATTTAAAACAAAAAAAAAAAACAATTTTCAAAAACAAAAGAAAAATTCAATTATATAAAATATACGTTACAAATATTTATGAAATAAGTTTTAATAAGAATTTTTTTCAATACAGTTCTATTTTTCTATAATTTCTCTTTTTGATTTACTTTCACAGAAAAAAAAAAAAACGATTTTTCCGAGCAAACAGAAAACAAAAAAGTTCTCTTATGCTTTGTATCTATCTGGCAACGCTTTTTAAGATTTGACACTTCTTCCGTTCCACAAAAACAAGAATTTTTTGTTCTTTTCGTTTTCTAATTAAAATAAAAATCACAAACCAAAATTTTTACAACAATTACAATTGTTTGGTTCTTTTTTGTTTAATTTTGAATCTTTTCCGTTGGCATTTGGACAAATAAATTTTTGTCAGTTTTCAAGAAAAAATTTATTCAAAAGAGAAAAGGAAAACAATTACCGTTAGATTGAAAAGAAACTCTTTAGTTTTATGTTTTTTGTTTTTCTTTTTTTTAACTAAATGAGCAAAAAAAAACGATTTCGTCTTCTTTTTTCTTTTTTTTTTTTTGAATTTGTTTGTTTAGGGTAATGCGGCGAATTCCTCAGAGACCTCAATGGCCACACAACCGGGTGGTTCGGTGACATCTAGAGCAGCATCGGAAACTAGATCTGGACCAGCTGGTTCGAGTAGCGGAGCGACAGGTAATAGCAGTGGTGGAACTGCTGGTAGTACACAGACTGGTGCAAAATTTCGTCATGGCCTATTGCAGCTTATGATTCACACAATAGATCCGCTTCATGATGGTGAGTTCATTATGTTTGCACACGACGCCATTCATCTCTTTGGCCAACAAAACGAAACCAAAAAACTACAACAAAAAAAAAAACGTTATTTTCTTAATGTTTCTGTTTCCGTTTTGGTTTTCGTTTTCGTTTTCGTTTCCGTTTGTTTGTGTTTGGTTTTTGGAATTGTGTTTGGATTTGAATCAAAAAAAAAAATTGCTTCAACATAAATTTGTATAATTTTAGTTTCGAAAGAATTCGAATTGGGTTACCCTGTTTTTTGTTTTCCTAAATGTGTGTTTGTTTGAAGTTTTTTGTGTATTATAAAAAATAAAATATATTAACGTGTGCTTCTACCCGCACACACATGCTGTTGTCATGAAATATAAGTTTTCGCACCACCCGTTGTTGTTAGGGGTGCCTAGTAATTGTAAACTGGAAAACAAAAACGACAATGGCAACAACATGTGTGTGCGACTGTTGGATATATTGGAATAGTTTGCCTTTTTATGTTTTTCTAAAAAAAAACAATTAACTTGGTGTGTACTTATATATAAATACAATTTTTAAGAATTATTTATATACTTGTATGTCTACTAAGTAACAAGTGAATGAAGTTTGTTCGATTTGTTGTTTATTTTCTTTCAATTAAGGACGATTGGGAATTTTTTTTCATTTTTCCTTCACTTATTTCTGATTTTTATTAATTTTTTCTGCTTAATTTTCGTTGAAACTTTATGGGCGATATTTTTTGTAATTATTTTTTGTATAATTGCTTTTTTTTTATTTTCAGTGTGAGTGCTTGAAAAAATGCGTTCAAACAAATATAAATTTTTTTAAAGATCTTTTGAATAATTTAGATTTTAGAGTTCGGGTCCAGGCAATATGTTTAAACTGCATTTTAGGCTTTTGGATGCAGAGGTACTTTTTCAACCATGTTGGGCCTTAGAATACGAGCATTTTTCTAAATTTTTTTTATTTATTTCTCAACATAGTCTCCTTTCAGCTAGACACATTTAGTCCAACAATATTCTAACTTTTTCAAGCCATTCAAAAAATATGATTTGTCGAACTCCGCAACTCCGCAAAATAGGCCTCTGTTTTGGCGATGATTTCCTCGTGTGACGAGGATCGTTTCCCGCCAAGCCATTATTTTTTCATGTTTGGAAACAAAAACAAAACAAAACATGGAGCGAAATCTGGTGAATAGGGTGGGTGAGGCAGGAATTCGTAGCGTAATTTGACCAGTTTTGCTGTGGCTCCGAAGTTGTCATGCGATTTCGTTTTTGCTCCACTGTTAGCAAACGCGGCACCATCTCGCCGATAGCTTTTCCATGTCCAATTTTTCGTGTAGGATATATCAACAATCTCTCTGACCTTCCATATCCTCCGTAGTCACCTCAATCGGACGGAGTGGGCGCTCTTCATCAAACTCGAATGTTCGGCCACGCTTGAATTCATTAAACCAATATCTGATGATAGTCATCGAAGGTGCATGGTCCTTATAAACGGCTTTCAACTTCACTTTGATTTCCTCACACATCTTGTCATCCAAAAAAAAAATAAATCGAATCACTGATCGATGTTGCTCTTTCTCCATGATTGCAAATAAACACGAACTAGATGACTTCAACAGCTGTCAAAACAAAACTACTCGATTCATCTGTCTGAAATTTTTTCATCGTTCAGCATCAAATGGCGCTATATGAGCTTATTCAATGAGAAAAAAGGCAAAGCAGAGCAGCGCAAATTTGTGAAAAATTTCAGATCAAAAGCAGAAAAGTACGACCATATGTTTGTTAGTTGTCAAAAATGACAACTTCATTTTCGATTGTTGGATAATTATTTGAGTTTACATATATTTTTAATATTTCCTGGTTTTGTTCTCTTTGCTTTTTCATTTCGAGAGTCCGCTCTTCATATGCCTCCAGTTTGGCATTGCTGTAGTCCCACTTAAACTTTCAATCTTCATCAAAACCTTAATTTAATTGCAATCACAGCTGATTTTGACGTTTCTCAAAAATCTGCTCTACCTCAAAAGTAAGTGCAGAAATTCTGCCCAGGGCAGAGTCCAGGCAGAGTCATTGAACAAAAAGCGAACATGAGCTGGGCAGAAATTTTTCTCATTGAACACGAAACTGAGCTGGACAGCCTCATTGAACAAAGCTATGATGGCATACACATTTTGCATCAGCCAGTGGTGGCATCACTCGGTAAACACGGGTACTTATCATACAGCCGTCGTATAATTTTTCCAGAACACTTTCATGGTTAACTTATATTGTCCATCAGTTTGTGCGATAAGCTGACTAAACATACGTCGTAGATAATAACATTTAAAGCTAGATATTATACCTTGTTTGTATGATGGAGGTGTTATTTGGAGGCATAAAAACAGCTTTTATGAATAAATTGGATGTCCAGGAGCATTTTCTAATATCAACAACATTTTCAAGTCAATATTGTGAGTAGAACAACAAGTTTTTAAGTCAGGAACTGCGCAATTTTGTACCCAATCTTTAAATAGAGCTGCAGTCATCCAGGCCTTCTTGTTCGCACGCCAATACTCGTAATTCGGAAGATCACACTTTTTCCACATTTTCAAAAGCTCTCGCATTTCCACAATGGTAGACCTGAAAAGGCTTAAATTTCAAATCGATTTCTGCATTCCCTCCTAGAAGAAGTATAAGCCGATCTGTTGAATAATACGCAGGATGGTTTATAATAATGGCCACTATTCCTTGCTTTCTGGATCCGCAATGTACAGCCCCGCCAGCAAACAGGAACACAAAACCGGATTGTGACTTTCTATCATTGGTGTCACCAGCCCAGCTGGAGTCCGAGTAGGCTTCGAGTCCTTCGTTCGTTTTCCTGTAAACAATGGTTGATGATTTAGTGCCAAGTAAGTACCTTATGACGTTAATCGCTGTAGTCTAGTGTTGACGCCTTGTGTCCTCCACATGCTGGGAAAGTGCATTTACGATGAACGAAATGTCTGGCCTGCTGAACGTTGAAAGGTACAATGATCGTCCGATTAGTTGTCTGTATGAAGTCTTATTCACACTTGCACTTTCACCCTTTATGGTTGGTTCGTTTTGAAGCTTCAATTTAACATCTGCAGGCAATCGTGATGGTTTAGCTTCTTCGAGTTTGTATGTTTTTTGCAGACTGTTAATGTAGCCTGTTTGTCCTACACTGTACCCTCCGTTGCTCCTCAAAATCTCAAGTCCCACGCACAACTTCGGTTCTCCCAAGTCGCGAATGTCAAAATCCTTCGACAGTCTTTCGTATACCAATGAGTGCTCTTTGGAGTCATCAACATACTCGTAGATGGTCATGATGGTGATCATTTTCCTGTTGACCTTGTGGTATATGCACCTATCGTATGACGATGGTGTAAACTGAAATTCCTTTAAGGTTTTGTCCAACCTTAAATTCCACTGACGGCCTGACTGCATACCTTGTTTCTAGGGTTCTCTTCAAATCCGTCTGGCTGTTCCATGAAAACAAGGGTGTCAAGCTCGTCGCTATATCCCACGACTACGTGCTCTGTACTTTTTGGGTCAAATTTTCCGCGATTGTCTAGTGCGTATGTTTTCGTCCCTATACACCTAAATGACGACACGTTCGGCTTTTTATCCATCCACAGTTCCTCTGGGGTGATTTTTCCATTAATTTTTGTTGGGCACCTGTTTCGAATAAAAGCAGCTGTGGAAATTAACTCTGCCCATAACATTTCTGGTAACTTGGCCTCCAGCTTTAAACATCTTGCCATCTCCAGTAACGTCCTGTTTGCCTTTCAGCTATTCCATTCTGCTGAGGCGTGTACGGTGCGGAGAATTCGTGGTCAATTCCATTCCGTTCAAGAAACTCCTCGAATTTTGCATTTGTATACTCAGTTCCGTTATCGGTTCTTAACGATTTTACGGTTTCACCCGTTTGCTTTTCCACATAGGCTTTGAAGATAATACGCAGGATGGTTTATAATAAAAGTGGATTTTATTAATACAAAAAACGGAGCGCAGTTCTTAGACGTCTTGATTCTCTGACGGATGTACGAGTATATCGGTTTTATAAAAGTCTGTTGTATGGCAAGAGCTGTTCTTATCCTAGATCCTGTTTATGTTGAAGGTGATTTTCTAAACTTCGAGAGGGGTGGTAGTCAATTGATGGTGGGATCAGGCACAACTTCATATCCCAATATCCTAGTAGCTTCAGGAAGCAAGCCTGTTTGCGAGTCACGGCTGTTTTGACACAATTTGCTATACACTAAGTTGATTTCTCTACAGTAGGACTCTGTATCTTGATTGTATCTTCGCGTTCAATCTCGGCACTTTCACCATTACTTTTTGGGGGCTTAACTCTATCTTGCCTCCTAGGGAATCACTCACATCTAGCTATTCACCAGACCTCTTCCTATATCTAGAATCCACTTTTCGTCGGTGACGACTCGATGCAAGATATACCAACTTCCAAACGTTCACTGGGACTTAGAGTCAGATGCTAATCTTCGCAATTTGTATTCCCTTTCGATGGATGAAAGGTGACGACTTATGGTTGCAGTTGAGGCTTTGAACATTGCAGCAAGCCATAGAATGATCATACTTGGATTTTCTTCAACAATTGCAGCAAGTTCTTCTTCTTCTCCAGCCAATCTGGTAAACCAGCACCTGGGGCAATATGTCCGCAACAACTCGCCATATATCGTCTTGCATAGCTTCAGTCTTTGGTAGTTTGTCCACGTGAACTAGAAATTTTACATATTCCGACAGAAATTTCAGCAGTCACTCCATCCTTTGATTTCAACAAATTGATGGTATTGGACATGTAGGCCCACACTGCTCGATTTACACATCGTCAAAATCGATGTCACGTCAATTTGGAAACAAATATTCGACAGTCATCTTTCTATATTGATCACATAGGTCTGTAACGCGAGGACCTGATAATGCATACAAGCCTGCCTTAGCTTTCAGCCAATTATTGAGCTCATGGTCATGGCTTTGCTTTCATAAATATTATGACAGATCCATTCGTTTGCTGTTGCATTGCCGTCAGAGCGGCAATATTGTATCTCTAGAACTCTATTCCGCGTATCTCAGCTTGAAGTAGAGATTGTGCAACTGCTCCTCTTAGGTCCATCGGTGTGCCACACTAGTGAATTTTTAACAGAAGAGATTTGTTTTGCTCAAATTTCAGTTGCTCTGGAAATGTAACCTTAAAGTTCTGGCTAAGCCTGTTTCCTTTCAGACTGTTGTCTGTAGGGGACATTGCAAGTAGTTCGTTGTGTCCAAATTTCTGTACAAGACCTGGGCGAATAACTTAATTTGGAATTGTTCTCGTTCACTGAAACGAGATGGTTGTTTCAAGACGACCTCTATGGTTGTCTTTGGTGCTGCCTCCTTGATTGCACTCGTTGTGAATGTACAGGAGAGTCTTAGCAATTTACTGAGTCCAGGTTGTGTAAAGTCTTGCTAGACATTTTAGTGTCGTTTTATGGTTGGAGCACTAGTTCTTCCCAAATAGACCTTTCTTGTTCCAAAGCGGGATTCTGGCTTTGCCTATGATTGAGATTCAAAATAAGTTGTTGATCCAGGACTACCCTAAGACTCTTTATTTTCCTCGAAAATTGCGCAGATTGGCCAAAAAGTGTTGGAGTTTTTTTTTAATTTGCCCGGCTTTCTTGGTACTTTTAGGTTGCAAGTTGAGGTTGACGGTTTTACGCAAGTTGGCTAATAGATTAAGACCCCTATGGATGCTATCTGAGATCATTTCTTCAAATTTTCCTCTGATTGGGATAGAAATATCTTCGCCGTCTTGCATTCGACCAAAGCTTGATCCTTGTCACTCCCGACATGAGACACATCGTAGTTACTATGCTGTCATTTAACGAGATGGCAACAAATTTTAGGAGCGACCCATTTTTGCCAGAATTGCATATAGTACCTCCATTCCTTTGCATTTCTTTTCAGCTGAATGGGGGCATTGCATTCGTCATGACAAGGATACATTGAGATCTGTAGGATAATTATGCTGGATTGCCCTGGAAGATAAGTCTTTGTGCTATTGTAAGCGAATCACTTTTTTCCTGCAGAAGAGTCTTTATTGGCATTCTAAATATGTTGGTCTTCCTACAGAAAGACTTGATCTTACTCTGGTCATTGCTCATACTTTTGGATCATCTAATCGATGCACCAGCACTTGAGCCTTTTGTTGACTCTGAGTGTGACTTTACCTTTACTTTGCTATTTAGGTGAGTTCTCCTTGGATCTGCTGTTTTTGAAGCTGTCAGGATTATGAGTCTGTGTTGCTGTCAGGGCAGGAACCCACTCGAACCTTAAACCCTCTTTGCATCATCTATTCCTCGGTCATCTGTTATCATGGCTCCAACTCTACTTAAATGAAATCTTGAGTTTCTTTCTGGGTTATTTGTCGACAACTCACTTTCAAGACAACCAAAGATGACCGAGTTGAGGGAGTTTAGGGCGCATTTTGTTGCCTAAAATTGGGAAATGGGAAAGATGCTTAGTTGATTTGGTCCTGATGTCGCGAATTCATGGAGAAAAGTGAAGAGCACTCTTAAAATTTTGGGAGACCAACGACTTAACTGCAGCTTGGCCATCATATCGAGTTGAAATCCCCTACTTCTCCCACTTGCACTTTACGGACATTTTAATTGCCTGTGTAGCCATTAACGTGGGATACTGAGGCCTATTGGATTAAATATTCAACATTTGTCGTCCACACTACTTCTTCAGCTTGAAATCTGCCAAAGGCAGCAGCTACAAGTCTACCACCCCTGCAATCTAGACTAGAAGCATTTTATTTCCTCAATCACTTGAATATTCCGCGTTAAGTCACATATTTTGCACCCCGCTACCAAGTACTTGTGACTGCCAATACCACCAACTGTCACTTCCATTCAAACCAAAATAATCGTATTTATACGAGCCAGCAACCCCTGTCGCTTGCCATCGATTTGTAAATTGCACATGTCTCAACTCGTGTCCCAAGTCATGTCCCGTGTCTTTTGTTTCAATATATGGGGCACATCTCGAAATCTAACAAATCCCTTCTACAGGCTGGTGTCTACATGTTTTCGTGTAAGCAAGTCCTTGCATTTGCTAGCAATATCCCCTCATTCCATCACATTTCCTTATTTTGTTACACGTAATGCTTTTCGGCGAAGACCCTTACCAGTAAGCCTTTCAGGCAGGGTATACAGGCATACCATTGCCATGTGTCCAGTCCTCAATTTTTGGGTATCAAAATTTGGAATGGAAATGACAACGAAGTTTTCCTTTTCCCTTATAACTACTCTACCAACACCATGTTAACTTCATGCTTGGCCGAACCATTGTCATTTTCATTCGACGGGGAGCTCGGAATACCAGGGGTGAATTTTGGTCGCCAGTTCGATGTTAGTAAAGCATACTGAAACTGATGATGATGTTTTCGGTGCCAGAGTTGTTTTTTTTTTTTGTAACAATTATGCCTGGAGGCATGTGATGTACTCGTAGTTTGCCCAGAAGGACAACACCAGAGTAGTACAGCACTTGTTCATTGTACAGCGATAGTGGCTTTGCATAGTGACACTTTAAAGCCATTTGGTTTGTGGCTGTCGCTATTGGTACTAGTATGTACAAGTACCGTATATCTTTCTGTCCCTAATGGAAAATAAGCCGAGGAGGAGATTTTTTAAGGATTAAAATGTTTTCCCTGTCAGGTACATATTCAAACAAAATGTTGTCATTGTTGTGGCGCCACCGATGCTGGTAGGTAATGTGGATTCGATTTTAATGCCGGAAGTCAATTGGTCTACATGTCACTTAACAGAAGTGTGTTGAATTCAATTTATTTTTGAACTCGCTTGAGCAGCGCTACTTTTTACAGAAAACCCATTGAAGTGGTCCTGCGATATAATTCAAATTCAATTAAGCGTTAATGATGCATTTTATCCCCTGGATCCGGACCTTAATCAAGTGGAGGCCACAGTGAAAATGGGTATCCTTGAATTACTTGAATTACTCGTATGCTGCACAGTCAGATCGATCAAAATATCCCGGCTCGAAGGACTAAAAATCACATTCACGCACATTTGTGACTTTTTTACAAGGCAAAAACCCTCTCCAAACTTCGAATGGTAGGAGCTCTCCAAACGGGATAGAAGAATGACCATTAAGCATTCATCAAATTTATTTATTACGTATATAGCCGCTTGCTCTGTAAATCCATAATTTGGTCCTTAATCTGTTTCGCATTCACTTTCTCCGATTACACGCTTCATTATATTACATCGCTTTGTCGGATCCTACATTCAAGGATTATTCGGATTTTAGCAGTTATGTCACACATCGTTAACTTCCCTCTCTGTCTCTCTTTTCCTGTGTAATACTTACAGAATGTACTAATACCAATGTCAGTCTCATAGCAGTAGGCAAATTGACAAGTCAATCATTAATTGAAATGTAACACTCGACAGTGCTTACGGATGTATACGCTTCATAAAAAAATGCTGCTCCATCGAACAGCAAAAAAAACGAAGAACTAATAACCGTTATTCATGAAAGAAGATGTCCTCGTTTACTGAGCACTAAGCACTTGGTAGTTAGTAGTTGGCATTTAGCCGGCTTTAAATCATAAAATTAGCCGTAGAGGCGTAAACAGATTTACCCCGACGAGTTATGATCCCTAATGACGTGTGCCGGGACTTTCCCCCTCCAAAGGCAGAATAAAACTTATCCTCCTTTGCTGGCTGGTCTGCAATGGGACGGACGGGCCCTTCCCTTTTAACCGTGAGGACTAAGTCAATTGAAAACTAATTGCCCACGGATGCTTATGGTCATGCTCATGATATTTGCCGCAAATGACATTTTTATGCAAAGATGGAACGTCGTTGTCGTGTCGTGAGGCAAAGTACGAGTATCTGTGGAACTGAAAAAAACGTTCAAATTGAGTATGTCAAGCTTTTGGTTTATCGATTATTCCATTATGGGGAGGGTGGATGGATACCTTGGGGCTGAGTTTTGAGGTTCGTTTTATATTTGTGCGCTGAACTGCGTGCATTTGAACGGGGAATTCTCAATGTCGAACTAATTATACATAGATACCTCGAATTTGGCCTAGTTTTCGGTTTCGCAGCAAGGAATTTTAGAAAATGTATGATAAGTTGCGTGAGTCTTTGTCAAATTAAAGGGACTCTAAACGCATTTCCTCTAACTAACCGTTTTCAGCACGGGAATTGTCAAAATCAGTCGTCTTCATGGCCTCACTCAGTAAATTGTATATCCGCCGTAACGGATTAAGCAAACAAACTGAATCTTAAAAGAATTATCACCAAATCATCTCGTAACTTTGGGCCTGAATATCGTTCAATGAAACACCAGTTGATGTCTTACACGATGCATCAAACAGCACTCTGATTTTTGTACTAGAGCTAGCCATCTTGAAGACGGGATGACGTGGCAAAAAAAAATGTACGGTGGATGAATCAAAATTTTGAACCACTTCTAAACGGCCAAGACGCTCATATTCCTCAATAAAGTCTGACTACATTTGCTGAATTAGGGGTTGTTTTTCGAATTTGCCTTCCAGACTCAAAAAACGGCGGGTTGCTACAGTTAATGAGTCTCCGAGAGTCGATTTCCCAAAAACGTTTTACTAACTGACTTAAGGATTCCAAAAGGTCCAGCGATTACATAACCAATCTTGGTATTGCACAAGTAAGGGAGGTCTGGCCCCAAAGAATATTGCTCACCGGTTAACAAATTCCAAAATAAACCGCCGCCTATCAAGGGATCCACGTGCTTAGGCCTATTAAAGTCCGGGTCTGCTAATTTGACATGCGATGATGTATTCCATTTTGAAACGTCGAAAGCAATAGGAGGGTAAGAATCAGTGATCTTTTGTAAAATAGTTGCATTAATATCGAAACGTTCGGATTCATAAATGATGGAGCCAAAACTTAATTTGCAATGTCCTCGTGAAGAAATTCCAATGCTTCCTATACCTCATACTACGATATCGCTCCTGATTCTATGTGCATTTATCATCTTAACAAGCGTCTCTGAAATATAGGAATAGCTGCTAATAAAACCTGTTCATGTTCAAAGGATCGTGATGCTAAAACTGCCTTTTGCCAGCTACTACTACCTTGCGTCTGAAGAATGGTTGGTGTACCTTCAAAATGCAGTAGGGTGTGGTGCTTCCTTGAGCATTTCTTAAACCGGCCTTTACAAAACCTATATGAGTGCATTGACCGAAGGCATGCTACACATGCGCTTATACTTCGAACCTGGTCCGAACATTGGTCCATCACTCAATGAATATTTTGGAAAACGAAATCGGTCTACATCACTGAGACTCACATCCTAAATAATCATTGAGACAAACTCAGTTTTAAAGTCCATCCAATAGCAGTATTTGTCCGGGAATCGAGGCAGTTCCAATTTTGGTAGTCTAAGTACGTTCTACTGGTGGCCCTATTGCGTCGCTTTGAAAGAGTGTAAAGTTCAAATCAACCTTCCTGTCCTCCATTAAATCCATCACCTTTGTTTTGAGATCTGTATATGCTGCAATAAAAACTGCTTCCTTTTCATTGGCATCTTCATCCTCCTTATCATCTTCGCTCATTTCCAGAATATGTTCAGTGCTATCATACTCATCTATAAGCTGCAACATTACACTTAAGGCTGAATGATAAATAGACGACTTCTGTTCATTAAAGGCATTTCGCTGCTTGGTTAGAAGACCTAATACAGAAGCAAGGATTTTTTGTAGCCTTTTTTAAGTTTCCATCAGCTAATGACGAGTCTCCAGGCGGCAAAATGTAGCCACTGCCTATTAAGTCCGCCAATGTAATATCCGTCAAAAGAATGTTTACTCGAACGATGCAAAAGTCTTTACATGGCATATCTTTCAACGGTGCAACAGTTTGCGACGATGCGCTCACGGACGTACTCTAAAATATCGTGATTCGTTCCTAAGCCGTACAACTCGCTTATGGAAAGCCCCGCCTAACTCTTTATTCCCTAGTCATTATAACCTTCAAACATTTAAAACCAACGTTCACCGGTACCTCTCTTTCCATCCTCCCTGATTTTCCTTCCCTAGAGCGCGTGCAAATTATAAAAAAAAAAAGGAAAAACCTGATACGTGGGGAACACTTTGGGGAAGTTCAACTTGGACCTCAACCAACAAACCACTCCAGTTTACATAGTTTTTCGAAAATCGCCTCCAATTCCGAACTCCAAGAAATCCTCTTCCGCTTGTCCATGTTAGATTTCACTCCTTGTTTGGAAAATCAGCTTCTGTCTTCTAACCGGAGATATATGCAATCCTGATGGCAATAATCTGAATTGTGAAGAATCGCTGGAGGAGGTGAGGAATTTGCATCTGCATCAAGACGCAATCGGAACTCTGAAATCACTGAGTTTTGTCTGGCTTCTAGCTCACACTGCGATCACTGGAACTGAAATTCCCGATGAGCTTGCTCAGAGGAGAGTTTCTCAGGAACCGAACCTTTGTCTTCGATTAGGGCTTCCATTGACAGAATTTCGTATGAATTTTATCTCACGGCAAGTGTGCCAACCTATACGTACATCGTGCAACAGTCAAAAAGATTTTTTATTGTAGGGATTCATTCACATTTGCAAGTTTCAAAACATACTCATCCTAACTTAAGACTATAAATCCTCATCGGAGATGATTATGTGATCGATAGACGAGACGGTTAGGGGATTCATAACTTTTCCTGCATTGGAAACGCTTTCGTTTAGACTGGCAATGCAGAAAATTTGTACGAGGTGATGCAAACGGATGTGGTGGTGATGTCCAAATGCTGCCGATGTACTAGTGCGATGTTGATGTTGAATATGGTGGTTTTGTTGGTGGAGATTGTGGTGATTTGTGGCCATTCGTTGTTGGTTTCTCAGATTTCTCCAATTTATGGGATTTTTTTACATTTTCCCGACTTTTCCAATTTATCTGATTTATCTGATGTTTGGGGCTTTTTGGGTTTCTTGTGTTTTTCAGTGTCCTCGTCGGACTTTTTATCATCGTCGGATTGTACATCACTATCGCAGATCTCTGATGTTCCACTTGATTCTTCATCACCTTCACCAATCTTCATTTGCAGATTCGGCTTTTCTTTTTTGGTGGAACCAATGTATGCTTTCTTCTTTTGGTTTTTTGAAAATTTCGCCAACATAGTTGGATCATTGGCATCCAAGTCGTCATAGTTATTTGTGAAGTGAGACACTGTTCTATAGAGATCGGCTTTACGATGATTTTGAAGCAATTTTCAGTAGGATTCGCATTCGCAGGACTTCAACGAAATCCAAAAATTCCTGTGGTGCAATTGGCGAATGGCTCAACGACTTTGTCGAATTTCGGATAGCCTTTGTGTCTTTGCAGTGAATTGGATTTTTCACCTGCTTCAAAGCGTTCTTACTTTCACATGCTCACTTGTCCAAATCGACATCCTCATTTTCGGGTCTAAGATATGGATATTCCTCGTCTATACGAGTATGTACAGTGCCTTGTTCAATTGCTGGATCTATCTACTACATTGTCTATACGGTTTCGTCTTCTTCTACGTCATTTCCCGATGAAGTATTGTAGCTTCTGATGCCAGAGGCGCTTCATCATTATTAAGTACAACCAATTGCTGCCTTCATCTCATGAACAATCCGGATTCTTTTTGATGCGTTCTGTGGCAGCTAGGACTGCTTTTCGCAAGATTTCACAAAGTCCAGATACACAGAGTAGTAGAAACGGATCAGTTTTGTGGCGATTAGCTTGGTCATGCCAACGGAAAAATCAGCACCTCGGCATGCATCTAAGAGGTACCTTTACTTCCGATTATTTTTCTTTTAATTTCCTTTTCCTTGGACTTCCCGGTTGTTTGCTTTTGAGACTTGCCATCACTGGTGGTTGATTGTGGTGGATTTTGCACCTCGCTCACGGATGATCCAGGCTGTAGGGGCTTTTAAACGAGCCAGGGGGACTGCGATTTTGATTGTGATTCTTAACTGGACTGTCTACAGAGAAGATGGGACCATTGCTGCTGACAGTGGAACTCGTAGTAGAGTTGCACTAATTTCTTGGATAACTCAGGGGATCATTGACGAAGTTATCGAGATCAATGTCGAATACAGGTGTAGATGTTGTTGGAAATTCAATTGGAGGATTAGCCTTCTGTGTATTGAGACTTTTTGTAGATCGAACTGTAGTACTGGGTTGCGCATTAAGTTGTATAGATCGCTACTGAAGGCGGGATGATTCATATTATAGACCGGACGTGACAATAGGTGGTAGTGGTTGGTCAACATCTATTGACAGCCCCATAAAACCGGCGGGACTTTTTATATCACTCGGTGGTCTAGTCACTGCTGCCCGTACTATACGAGGATAACTCTGGTTGGTATGGCTCTCCAGATTGACGGTCAGGGGCTTTCTTGTCGTACCTCAGAAGTAAAGATTGTAGCCTGCGTACTGTCATCGTGACGGGGTACTAAGCTTTTGCTAAGTATTTAGGTTTGCTGGATAAGGCAGTATTCGGCGTTCGCTCGCGTCTTCTGATGTTACAGACGCTGATACCGAAGGTACTTTATCACTGGCTATGTGTGTCCATAATAGATGCTGCCATATGACGACCTTAGATCGATGAAGAGGTTTTGAGTATAGATCTGAGCATCTTGAACTTTCTCGAAGACCACACTGATAGGGACCAATCAGATCATTAAAAAATTGCTTCAGACATTCACAAAATACGACAAGATCTTGTAAGCGATGTTACGGTGACTGATGCAGCAAATGGCTCAGTTTATAGGGTCTTCTCATTTGGCAGATATTCTTTCCTTCAATCACATCGTGGAAATGAATTGGAGTATGGTCTGCACCAAGTACTCTCGGAACGTTGGCCGTCCGATTCAGCAACCTTGTTACACTTAAGTCGGAAGAAATTGAGTCTTTTGTCGCTTATGTTGAATGGTTTTATCTGACAGTGGAGTTTGGGATGTCTCCGCTTTTATCGGTCTCTTGAAGCGATTGTTCGAAATATTTTGCGATGCTAAATTTCCTTGTTCATTTTGTCCGTTCTTCTTGTCAAATCCTGTTGGTAAAATTTCCGAACGTTTTTTTGGAGTACGATCTCTCTTACTTTTCTTCTTCCCTTCTATATTGATCATGGAGCGCGTGAGTTGCTCTCACTCTTCTTGTATTGCTGTGGCCGTGGTGTAGTGGTACTAGCAATCGCTCCTCACTCGGAGGGTCCAGGTTCGAATCCTGCCCATGGCAAGTCAGATTTTCATTTGTGTAATTGGAACTCAGACAGAAAAATTCTGCGTGTGAAGGCATAACACTGACACGTAGATTTGGCTGTTGTAAAGTTTCAAGCACAGAAAAAAATACTGTGAATTATACCTCGAATCACTCTGAGTGAAGAAAAACTCTCCGTCCTATTCGGACTCCCACCCCTGGCGAATATCGAAACCAAACACACCTGAGTTTCAAACCACTACCAAACAATTTTCCTTTCTCTTCCTTCTACCTTTCCGTCCGCGCCCTGGCAACAGTAAAAGGGTATCTAACCCCTTAGGCGCGCGTAAATTATATAAAAAAAAAAAAAAATGCTGCTTCATAAGCGAGTTGTGTGCTTGCCAGTACTTTTACATACATCCAGGGTTTTAAGGAAGCTCTCGAGTGAAGCCAACCACATCTTTTGCGACATTTCTGATGGTTTATTGGAATTGGTGCCACTTGTCTTCCGAACTTAATGACAAGAAGATTAGGAAGATGTCATCGGAGATTCAGAATCAATCTCCTCACAGTACTTTTCCATGTTTATGGCGCCTAAGGTATCCGTAAACGTGGCTAAAAGTAGTTATACCCCATCCTACAGCAAAGACTATTGGCTCAAGCAAACTTTCACACGTGACTATGCCCTTCTACTGTACTGCCCAAGGCAGTAAATCTAACGTCATACTAAGAGCACTGCTGATAGGTTTTGTTGAGAATCATTCTTGTTGACATCTTCTACTTCTCCTCTAGGGGCACGGAACCCTCAGGCGCTCAAATCTGTCACCTGCACTAAAGTAAATGCTGTTTCTGTTCCCTGTAGCAGTCACCGTAACATTTGTCACTCTCCTTTTGTTCGAAGTATTCAGCTGCATTTCGTACATGGCGGTGATATCTGCTTTATAGCGGCCTAGAACTTACCCCAGTGATCTCACGTAACTGGTCCCCCTTAACCTGGAAATTCAAGCTATTTCTAGGACTCGGTGGCAAAATGGATCTGATATAACCACATCACCTCCATAACTCTCAAGAACTTAATTTTCTACCCAATAACTCACCGTCCTGATGGCGCTGCCAACTCACCTTAACATCATAGTCAGCATTTTGCTAAATTGTTAAAATATTAATTTCTCTCATCTTCAACTCCGAAATAATCGAGGGTAGAGGGCACTTTCCAAGTACAAAGCAGTTTGTTGCCAACTGAAATAATATATTGAAAATATTTTCCAAAACAAATATGTTGGACACTCCGTTGGGCAAACTGAATTGCCTCTTCCAAAAAAATATCCATCAACGTATGCTACACGAAATTGCAATACCCAGTGCCATACAGAGTTCAACAGATAGAGACTGTTGCAATGGCAAGGCACGTTTTACAATCGCAATAGTGAGGCAATTCATATCAAAAGTTGTTCTTAGTTTTCATAGAGAAGAACTACTCGTACGTGTCTGCTGTTTCATCTGCGCCATCCGGTAAGGATGCAGGATGTCCACTTATTTCACGCGTTCAAAATGGGAAAATTTCCGGCTCCTGTTGGTTTGTTTACAAGGAAGTGAACAGAAATAAATAAATAAAACACAGCGATTTGGGAGAAAATATTAAATAAAACCAATAACGCCGGAGACGACTACGAGGAAATTTGAAAAGATACAAATATTGTGCTGAAATGGGAAACAAATGATTCACCAGATGGACACTGCAAAAGATTGAGATAAAATTGGGTCAATGCGCGAAGAACTGCGTTGCAGTATTGATCCGTATGTATAGGAACTTGTATCGCGACTTACCACCAGCACCACCACGACAGCCAACATCACCACCATCACCACCATCACCACCAATACCACTAGACTCCAGGATTTAATAGAAGCTCTGTGTTTGTGTTCAACGAATGCGGTCTTATATTCGTTCTTATTTAATGCCAAGAGCAATGCGCGTCGCCACGCCATACATCTCTAATGGAAAATTAAATAAAGATAAAAGTACAAAAGTACAAAAGCAGACAAAGCAGATGAAAAAGTGACGATGAACGGCGGCCAAGCCGTAAACAAATATAATATAATCAAACTTTGCTTTGGCATGGTACTTAGCCTAATTAAAATCAGGACGGGGTCGTCGTCGTCCTCATAGTCATCCTCCTCATCGTCGTGGTTGCCATTGCCGTTGTCGTTGTTGTCGCTAAGCACACAACATCATCCTCGTCACAGTCGCATTTGAAATGTTTTCGAAACAGAAAAAAACAAAAACACTGCCAATCTCAATCAAATCGGTCAAAAGCAGGATACGGGCTATTTGAACAGCGCTGTTTGTATTGGAATTTAAATTTAAAGTGCACCATTCCAATCGACGCACGATGGCGTATCTTTTGAGAACAGTCAGTCATTACAATGGAGCAACATTGCGGTTGATATTTGCGGTCAACTGTTACTCGATTCAGAGGAACCAGTTCCAAATAGAAAGTTTTTTGATTTGCCACTTCCAACGAGTACGAGTACCTATAGCTCAGACTATACCAAGTTTCTTGGCAACAACTTGACACAACTGTAATGAGCTGGAAAATTTCTGTCTGCCGTTGAAAGAAAGAGCTAAATACCCCATCCCATCCACCTGCGGGGACATAATGCATAAACCCTTGAAACAAGAAAGTAAAAACCATTCATTCCCGATTACCATTGCATGACTTAGAGAAATTTGCAGAATTTCCCAGAATAAGAGCGCACACTTGAAACCTACTCCCCTTCATCCACGTCGACTGGTAGAAAGTTTTCTGCTTACGCGTTATATCACTGCAGTACTACCTCTCTGCACAACATTTTTGTTTGCAAGCACCCTTCACATCTTCTTAATTTTATCTATTTTTCTGTTAAATAAATCAATGGTTTTCCCTTCATCCAAAAGTTTTCACTTCGCTGCAGATACTTATCCTCGCACTCTCATCCCTCATACAAACCAAAAAAAAAAAAAATGAACGGATTCTCCACAGCTGACCCCGTTTGTTGGTAGCCCCATACTTTTGGGCATCATAATTCTAAATCAGATAACGAAACGAAACTCTCAAGGATCTTAGGGATGAATAGAATTTGAATTTTATGTTCTCGTTAAGAGAATCTACCCCCGTCTCTACTGGAGAGAAAAGGATCGAGCGCCCTATCCTGAAGATTATCTCGAAAACTTTTCACTCCGAAATTGTTGCCAACAAAAAAAACAAAAAACACACAAAAAGGACAAATGCGATAGAGACGAGACCAAATTTGTATCTGTACCTTCTGATTTGGCTACCACAACTGGGAGTTTATCGGAGAGGCCACGATGAGGAATGCCAAATAATTCAAATGGGACTTACAGAAGTTGCACAAATACGCAGACCTCTTCCTCCTCTCCGATTCTTAATTTCAATTTGAAAACTTTGGCAATGTTAGTTTGTGTTTGGGAACTGCAAACCCGGCACTGAAGGTAATATCTCTTAGTGTGACAAGTTGCTGGGTTTTATGGTTTTAAAGTCGTTTAAGGGTTGGAGGCTGAGATGACACATCCTCTGAGGAATTGGATTACGCATTTGTTGATGGGAATCTGTGTCATCATAATCCTTGTACCACTTCTGACACACATCGCGCTACATGTTATGGTAGTGCTGCCACTTGTTTAACTCTTAACAGAGTAGATCGACTATGAGAACTGTACATTCAAGAGGCTGATAGAGCGGGGATTGCCTTACACGTACAAAAACACATTGGGAGCCTAAAAATGTTCGTCCAGCTCCAGCTTAGTTTGGGACCAGTTGTTGAACTAGCCAGCAATAGGAAAGCCTTTTCTTAGAAAAGCACTTCTAAATCATTCAGCGGGCAGTATGACTTGCCTATCCCTTTTAATGTTCACTATCAACTGCTCCATCTAAATTCATTCTGACCAATATCGCTCTAAAATTATTTTACTGAGTTTTTTCAAAGCGCTTTTAATTTATAATCGGGGGGATAGGTCCCTCCTCTCTACGTTAGAGGCCCTAGGTTCGATTCCCGGGCTACATACCAGTTTATACAACAATTATTTGTATTGTCACCATCATTTCGACAAGCAAAACAAACAATTCCCAGAGTCCAAACTTCTGCAAAAATAAATGTGGAAGATTCTCTGCTCCAAAATTAAAAGACAACCAGAACAGTAAATAGAGAAACTAGTTATACAAGCACCATTTTAAGCCTTCTCAAACCTATCGTCTGGTTAAAAAAAAGTGGTCTTTAGAACAACACGTCCTGCAATTTTATGGATCCGATGCAACAATACCAACAATTTGGTTTGGAAATACAAAAATATAAATTTGACTTTTCTTGAACTCAAGACTGGCTTTGGACAACATCTGGGCTAAGAAACAAATATTGTCGAAACTTTAGTATTAATCTTGGCATCTTCACTTCTCGCTCGATAAAAGTGCGCCTGTCTCCAAGCGAAGAAGAAAACAAATTTAAAGAAAGTGGGACCCAATACGGAATCTTGAGGTATACCAGCATTTTTCTTGAGATTTTGAACACGCCGCTGCCCCAACAATTTCAAGGGTACAACATTTTTTCCTATTTAAATGGTCTTTCAGTTCGAAGTGGACTTAACACTTTCCTTAGGAATTTTAACTGATCGTTATGTTACCTCTATAACGACGTATAGATGCCGCTGCTGATATGATCACAGACACTATTCTCTGTGGAATGTGATCCTTTATCCCTTAAACGATGACGAGTATCAAAGGAAAGGAAAGGGCGTGGTACGACTCGAGCTGTAAAGGGTAGAGGAATATTTTGTCGGTCCTACAAGGTCAATCCATCAGAGGAAAATTGAAAAAAGTTCAAACAAGCCAGGAATAACTGCAGCGTCTACGCCTAAAAACTGAGGAAAAAAATACTAAATACAGTGTACAAAAGGCAGAAAAAATTGTTGGTCGTTCGTCAAAAATATTAGAAATTCTGCCTCATCCTCCATCCCAGCGCACATTTATAATGACATTCCAGCTATCAGCTCTTTGGACAAGGCAAATCGACTTGCTGCATACTTTGCGGCCAGTTCAACACTTTCAGATTGCACTTAAGTGCGTCGAATCTTCAATGGGACGAATTCATTTTTCTACTCGTGTAGTAACATGCACAAATCCGCTGGTCCAAATGGTATATCTCCTCTTCTTCTGAAGAGGTGTTCTTCCACGCTGGCAAAACCACTGCGTAAGCTTTTTCATCAATCCTACACTTTCCGATTAGATCGAAAACAGCATTTGTACAGATCGTGCCTAAAAAAGGCGAATCTTCTTCTATCTCCTCCTACACATTCATTGCATTTACGAGTACAACCCTTCTTTGTAAAGTCATGGAAATGCTGATAAATGCTGGTGTGCCACAGGGCTCCGTTCTGTCCCCGACACTCTTTTTATTCTTCATTAATGATCTCTTATCTGCTACTTCTATTCCAATATAAAGGGTGTTTTTTTTAGAGATAGAAAATTCAATATAAAATAAAACACTTGAAGCTAATGTTATTGCTAATGTTAAGCCGCTCCACGGCTAGCTCGAATGAAGCGTGAAGTCGTGAAGTCCAATTTTCAACAATTTTATCGAGCAACTGGGGCCGTATATCCGCAATAACTCGGCGGATATTGGCTTCCAAATCGTCGAACGTCTCTGGTTTATCGGCATAGACTAGCGACTTCACATATCCCCAAAGAAAGCAATCCAAAGGTGTGAGATCACAGGATTGTGGACGCCAGTTCACAGGTCCATTACGCTAAATTATGCGCTCAGCAAATGTTTCCCGTGTAGCGTATTGCGCCATCTTGTTGGGAAAAAAAACTTAAAAGGCGGAACACATCCAATTTCAATGAACGTTTATTAAGAACTAACTTCATTTGTATTACATAGTTTAAATAGGTACATATATAAGTAAATTTACATAACTTGGATGGTACAGAGTTGCCAGGAATAAATTTCAATATCCAACAGAAACCAAAGCTATGTCACGTCAATGCCATTCAATTGGGGAACGAATAAGTCACGTTCTGGCCGGCGTCGTCCTTAAAGAAATATGGTCGATGATTCCACCAGCCCATAAAGCACACCAAACAGTGAGTTTTACTGGTTGTAAGGGTGTCTCGACAAAGCCTTCTGGGTTGTCTCCACTCCAAATTCGGCAATTTTGCTTGTTTACACATCCATTTAACCAAAAATGGGTCTCATCGGAGAACAAAATTTTGCGTTGAAAATGAGGATCAAGCTGAATCATGTTTTCGGCCCATTCACCGAACCTACGACGCGTATAATGGTCACGCGGTTTCAACTCTTACACAAGCTGGATCTTATAAGCTTTTAAGCCAAGATCTTTCCGTAAAATCTTCCACAAACTAGATGGGCATATCTCCAATTGCAGTGCACGATGGCGAATCGACTCATTCGGATTCTCCTCAACTCTGCGCTCAACAACGGCAATAACTTCTTCAGTTCGCACTGTTTGCCGTCTTTGGGGATACGTATTATCCACTAAAGTGTACGTGGTGCGAAAACGATTCATCGTGTTCCGAATAACTTGCTCAGATGGACGATTATGTCGACCGTAAAATGGACGTAGCGCACAATGAGTTTGGGGAACTGACCCATGGTTTTCAAAATTTACACGCATTGTTCTGCCGTTAATCTAACGACAAATCAACTTTCAATTGACAATCTGTAGAAACAGTATTGCCAGTCTTAAAATATCTCTGCACCTGCTAGATAGGATTCAAGACCGTGCGATAAAACTTATAGGCAATGCTAATATTGCACAATCAATAGACATTCTTGAGCACCGACGCAATGTCTCCTGCCATAGCTTGTCCTATAGTTATTTTCACCAGCAGTGCTCCAATGTAATTACCGTATACCGTAACACCCGTCCCGCTACGAATGCTCATCAGTTTACTCTCAAGTCCACTTTCGGACGTACTCGTACTCTAAAATATCGTGATTCCTTCCTATGCCGTACAGCTCGATTGTGGGATGCCCTGCCGAGCTCTTTATTTCGCAGTCATTATAACCTTCAAACATTTAAAACCAACGTTCATCGGTACCTGTCAAGAAAGACATTAATGGCTAATTAATGGCTATTTTGATTTAACGTCTATCTGAAATTGTAACACTGGCACAGTTTTCAAACAGAGATACTCGTTTATCTGGTATTATTTCTCTAACTTGGCCTGTTTGGAGACTGGTCTTGTGTAAGTTAGTTCTTAGGCGAATGGCATACAGGCTGGCATTTATTATATTTCTCATAGATGTCTAAAGAACGAGATGAAAAAGGTATATCTGCTGCAGCAGTGACTGTAGGTGTCAGAGCATCCATCACTGATAGACGGTGCAAGAGCTCGTGATTTTAGAGCTCTTTGCATAAGGAATCTCAGATTGTTCAAGTGCTTGTTTGTACCTACAGCGGTGTCGTCTTCATAAGCAAACAGAGTGAGTGAGGATTCTCCAAACCTGTGGATTGTGGTGTGCTGCTGATTCTTCTTCCAAGAAGTTAATTTACTAGCGAATAGGACTCTCCACTCCCAGAACCTACAATGCTGTTGTAGTGGAGGATATGGAATATGCCATGCCATATTCCTTGAAGCTAAATGTTCCTTCAATTACGGGTACGGTTAAATGTAAATGTAAGGCGGGGTCTTCTAGTTTTCCCTTGCAGTATGGATGCTGAAAGTTGATTTGGATTTATGCGCAGAGGAAGATGTGGAGGTGTCAATTAATCTTTTTGAATGTCTAGCAGTTATGATGCCCATTAAGGGACGATAGATCTTTTTAAACGTTTCCTTGTATATCTACGAGTAGATCCAATGAGTTCCGAATTCTTCAGACTAGGTCTCTTTTCTCAAAGTGGCAATACTGCGTTACTTGTCAGTATTCTGTCCGTTTTTATTTTTCATTTTTTTACTTCACAAACACGGTCTTGAAAAATGTTTTCTCTCCTCGTTGGTTTTCCTTAATTTTTTTTTGGTAGCTTTTCCCCGGTTTTCTGTCGTGTTGAATGTCACAACCGACACATTGGAGTGAGAATAAATGGCGCTTTTGCATTAATTATTACGCGCCACACACAATAAGATACTCGGCACATACTCGTATAACCTCACCCACAGCAACACCAACAAACGTGACATTCAGAGATAAGCGGATACAGAAGAAGGATACATATACTCGTGTAGTATGTACAAGGCTTCGTGATATCGCATCGAAGAATTATTTACAAATACAACAGACGCGCGTTTTTATTTTTGAAGGTTTCGCTCCACTTCATTTCGATTATTACTTCTCGAACCAAACACACCATATGTGCGATGTACAAGTAATGTCGTGCTAAAATTGTTAAGGACAACAAACAACATCTAACATACTCATCCAACAACAAAGGTTCTCACTTGGTATGTCATTTGGAGAATAGGGCTGTAAGGAATACCCTACGTGACGTCCTTCGTTATTGCCGTTGTCGTCTTTTCCGTGTAGAAATTTTTGTCTTCGTTTATTCCATCCAACACCATCGCTTCTTTCAAAAACTTTTCTAGCATTTATGCAGTTTTTCAAACTACAAAAGGCGTCAAGGGATTAAAAATGCACAATAATGCAATAGAAATGAAAATGCAAAATGAAATCAAGGACAACACTCTGTAATGGCACATATGTACATTGTTGTAGCTATAGTCGGCGCTGCCGAGTCCTGAATTGTGATACAAGTAGAGTGTGTACGAGTAGCATACGTTTTTGGCGCGCACATATTTTTTTTTTTCGAAACTCAGTTTCAGTGAGGTTCCTTGCTTTCGTATTTATAGTTTTTTTTAAATTTGCAAATTTGTTAAAGGATAGAAGGGATTCGGTGTTATGCAATCACACATTGCATCACACCATCACACTATCACCAGACAGCAGGAGACATGACAGAAGAAAGCCAGAAAGAATATGAAGTTGAAATGAGAACCAGAAGAAACGACTGAAATTGTGAAAGCGAAACGGAAACTAAAACCAATGTTTCCCAGTGGAGTAGTCATAGATGGTATCCTTGGGGTGTTTTGAGGTATTTCAATGTGATTTGGTGTGCTTTAGGGTGTTTTTGGTTTTGAATGAATACAATGATGTTGTGCCACTGCTGCAGCACACATGAGAAATATTGGCTGCCATTTGTTCTTGTCCTCTGTGAAATGGATTAAATGCGAGCAAATCCATTTTGGGTAGATAGCCATTTCTTAGGTTTTCATTTCTGTGGCAGCGAGTTGGTCAGGATTTATCCAAAATTGCATTGTTCAAGGTTTGTTTTCTGGTGGATTGAGTTGTTTACTGTTTAAGAATAGCGAGCAGACCGGGTGCACATTTGTCAATCTATCAAATGGAGAGATAATGGGTTTTATTTGTAAGAGAATCAAATTGCATTTCTGTTTGGAGGACGAATTGGAGATAATTATTGGATTACCCATTGTTTTCAATCAAAATTTCATTGTCTCCACAGACGAATTCAATTCCGAACACCCTTAAATGAAACTTTCGAAACAGAGAAGTAAACGACAATCGCATTTCTTTTAAGAAGAGTGTCGTTGTAACCCTTTCAGTAAGCGTCTCTGCAAATGTTGTCACTTAAGTAGGCCACAGTAAGGTAGTTAGTCTTTTTTACTGAGGACCATCAAGAATGCCGCTGATTTTCTAAAGTCGTCGAGAAACATTTATTTAGTCTGTCTGTATCTTGCTGAGGTATGCCAATTACAATTGTGCTGACATGAAAGCCAACTGATAGTGGTTAGTGTGTTCTAAATAAGTCCTCCTCTGCGATCTCATTATGATCTGAGACCCAGAAAAGGCAAAGTGAGTTTAGAGAAGCATTGCAATCATTCATAAAGTAGTTTCGAAGTAGGCAAAGGATGAAGGCAGTACTATGTAGCTTGGTTCTTAATACGGATGCGGATATTTCGCTCCTTCCACCTTTTTTTGACGGCCAACAAGCTAAAAGTCAAAAAGCGTTTATATACAAGATGGCGCAAAATTAATCACTCTACCGGACGATGGTATAATTATTGCAAATGGCGTCGTATGTCAATCATACTTGACATTTGTGAACTAGACAGCTGCAGTATACAAACAGACAAGCAATGGAGCGCTATATTCCGCAAGAGCCTGGAATAATTGTGTCGATGTTTTTGACCAATAATCGGTCGGTGGTGTTAGCGCAGCGTGAATTTCGACATCGATTTCCCAATCGTGTCGCGCCATCTTGGGCAAACATTCCGGCGCTAAGCTACTCCTATCGAACAGAGTGGAACCACAGCAGACGATGCAGGGCGCAGCTACCACCGGACTGGTCGTTCGGCCGAAAATATCGCGGCTGCCGATGTCGCTGAGAACGAAGAAACATCAACCAGACGATGGGCCACGCCGGACGGACCCTACAGCGAATTTTAGTGAAAGACTTACAGATGTTCCCGTACAAAGTGCAAACAGTGCATCAGTTAATGCCTCGTGGCCGTTGCGTGTGGATTACTGTAAAGCCATCCTCAATCTCAACAACGAAGAGGACGATTTTGCGTCGAATGAGCGACGAGGCGCATTTCCACTTAAGCGGTTACGTCAATAAGCAAAATCTTCGTTTCTGGGGTACTGAAAATCCGTGTGTGATGCACGAGGAGCCATTACATCCACTCAAAGCCACTGTATGGTGCGGCGTTCACGAGGGATCTGGCGAATGCTACAGTGCCATGATAAATTACTTCTTATTGCTGGAATTGGATGAGCGGGGCTTGGTGAACATGTGGTTTCAAAACAAAATTGGATGATTAATTTTGCGCCACCTTGTTTGTGTCTCTGCTTGGAAAACCCGAGAAGATTCGGCTACATTATTTCTCTACGTCAAATTCTGGCCAAGGCTAGTCCTAAGGACAGACAATGCCGACTTCTTATTTCCATAACAACTACAAAGTCGACTCGTTTGATAGTTTTAACTTCAATGTACATCCAGGTACACCAAAGACTATTTCCTTTTGACCAAAAAATAGCTCTGAGGGTACAGATTATGATATGAATGCCAAGGGTAAGAAAGTCTGTCTAGATCAGGGCCACGCGTGCTAGGAAAAGCCTCCTGATGAAATCAGCATTGACGTATCAACTAACGTGAAAGCATTTTCTAATAATCAACCGCCGCAACCAGAATCATCTAATCTAAAGGCCTCTTTTCGATACCAAGCCCCATATCTTTCCGAAACTCTCGAAGCCTAAAGCGGTATTTTTAGTGAAAGGAAGTTTGCATTTCAGGAGTACCTCCACCTAGGCACTTATTTTTAGTTTAGTTGACTTATAGTTGAGCCAGACTAGATATGTCGCATATTTTATATATTTTTCGGGTTGCTATCGTAAAGACGCATGTTAAAGGTGCGTACTGCAATTGATGCGTGGCCAGACCTACTTTACCATTGCTTGAAGGCAAATGGGGGTCATTTCGAATAAGTTGTTCCACAATTTGTAGCCATTGAGTGACCCAATAAATAGAAAAAAAATGGTTTGGAGAATATTCATTCGTTTTCGTTGTATTAGCCAACAACCGTGTACCAAAACATTTGCTGGTACTAGGTATAACTCTATTCGCTGTATCAAGGGGCTCTCTAAATCCTAACCCTCGGAGTTCAAATCTTCAAGAAAGATCATTGAAAGGATCTCAAAGTGCTTGGTTCAGGGAACTGCAAATAACATGCCCAGGAGCTAAAATCGTGCAGGGCTGCTGTCCCTCAAGTAAAACAAAAACCCTTTGCGGGTCGGGTACCGACAAGTAGTAGAGTCATTCTCAGTCCTAATAGTCACGACAGGTGCTTTATATAAATCCGCAGTGGAGAAAGAGAGCTCTTTGTCATCCAGACACACAGCTCATCGGACATTTTCTAAGTTGCCCGGGTATCTAACAGACGACGCGCATCAAAATTCGAGGGCTTTTCAATTTAATTCAAACTTTTTTCTCCACAGAATACTTCACAGTTAAAACTGTCCTATTCAGACCACACCTATCCGGTTGCATGCCTCCCCGTCTTTGCCGTGCTTCAACAAAATTGTCGTTTCTGGGGACCGGAAAACCCATACGAGATTCACGAAAAACCAATGCATCCCAAAAGTACGTCACTGTACAAGTATGGTGCAGACTATGATTTGGCGGCATTATTGGCCCGTACTTTTTCGAAGCTACGGCTGCAGAGGCAATTACAGTGAATGGAAAACGTTACCGCAACATGTTGACCGGCTATTTTTATCCAAAATTGAATGAATTGGGTCTGGATGGTGCTACCGTACGCACAAGCCATCAATCAATCAATCAATCAATGTTGCGTACGAAATTTTCGGTTAGAGGAGAAGTTGAAAGCCTCCAAGGCCATTCGATTTGGCACTTTTAGGTATTCATCCGCCCAAAATTGGAGTACAATGCACACATCTGGTCAGGCGCGCCTAAAAGATCTCTGCACCTGCTATATAGGATTGAAAACCGTGCGATAAAACTCATAGGTGATACTAATATCACCCAGTCAATGGACGCCCTCGAACACCGACGAAATGTCTCGTGTCTCACTCTGTTTTATCGCTATTTCCACCATCACTTCTCCATGAAAATTGCCAGTAGCATTCCGCCCCTTCAAACCTTTAATCGTAACACCCGTCTCGCTATGAATGTTCATCAGTATACCCTCAAGCCCATTCCTTGTGGAATGCCCTGCCGAGCTCTCTATTTCTTAGTCATTGTAACCTTCAAACATTTAAAACCAACGTACATCGGTACCATCGGTGTGCAAACATTTTAGGGGTACTGTAACCCCATGAGCGTGCTACTTTACAAAAAAACAAGTCATATTGTCCAAATTCGTTAACCATTACTCACTTTCTTTTCAATTATGAAATTCAACATCATTTTGAAAGGATTTCCATTTATTTTGTTATCGAAGTCATCCTGTACTGGTGGACAAGTTCGTCAGGAATCCAAAAACTGTCATATGAGGCCTTTAAATCGATAAACCGACGTTGGGTTTTGATTACAAGTTTCAAAGCATGCTCTCAGTTCTGCCTTCAATCACAGACTGAAAAGAACCTGTCTGGTTGTTGACGAAGAGTCTCAGGCATGATGCTTTGTTTGTGACCATATCTATGTAACCAGCTCTTCTGGTCGCTTTGGCTTTTGAGCCTCTTTTCAGAGCTCACTCAACAATACGGGTGCATCAGTCCGAGTTAAATCAAAACCTGGTCTGAACGATACAGAAAAGACAGGAAAAGTCGTTCGAAATCGTTTTTCTGTTTTCTGGTATATGTCGTGTGAATCGAACCCAGGATCTGATTTTAAACAAAATAGTTAGTGCATATCCATCAGGAGCAATCTCATTTAAAGGCTCGGAATTGTCAACTTTGATCAGTGGCAGTTCCAGAGGCGCTAAGCTCTCACAGTTTTTCGCAATAGCACTTCTGTTGGTCTGTTGAGGAAACTGAGAGTTAGGCTATTGCTTACTGGATTTTCATTATAATTGCTTTAAATACTTGTAAAACAGTGGTTCGTTCTGCTCCATCTAGCGATTTGATGTAAGGTGAATCAGAAAGTATTCCTGTAGCACTGCACTGTACGAGTAAGTGAAGAAATGTATATTTCTACGGCCTATTCTTCGAAATCGAATGCTGAATTGACATCGAACTTGTGATCGAGCATTGTGGGATCGGTCATGATTGGGATGTTGGTGTTGCCCAGAGTTAGCTGTAATTGACACATTTTAGACACTATACGTCATACGCACAACATTACATGTCCTTTGGTAGATTATGGTGATTTATAAGGGATAAAACTCCACACTGTCCTTATATATCTCGTGGGCGTCCTCAGAATATTGAGAAATGCGTGAACATTACAAGCAATAAATACAAAAATATCTGTCTCCACGTTACACTGCCAGACAGGTTTTCTGTTATATAACTTTATAGAGCTTCTCTCTGCTATACGCGCCATCAAAATCGTGGACCGAATCTTCTGCATTTTGTCTAAAATCTTTAGTGGTGGTCTCTACTGAGCCCTCAGGATTTCTGAGATGCCCAACTCATTTCCTCATCAGTTTCAGTAGTTTTATCCTGCATCTGACTACTACTCGTAGCACGTCTTTGGCGACTTTCGCATCCTATCTTTGGTTGTGCCATCGGCCATCTTCTCGTTGCAAAGCCTATTAGCCAAAACCCTTTATCAGACGAGTCAATTAATACCCGACCTAGAAAACATAATCAGTTCCGTATGTACATATTTTCCACCTTGGAAGGCCCCAATGGAAATATCCACTACCACGAGTCCTTACAGTCCGTAGCGAAAATCTCTCAATTTCCTGCACACAATCGACCTAATTAGCCGGTAACAAGCCGTACCGTCCCAAAGGGTGGCAATTACATCCAGGAACTACTAAATTCGCATCCATGCAATTTCCTCAAGGTGGATTCGTGGTGACCATCCCTGTTGGGGGGGGTGGCAAAACGAGCACAATCTCGAGCACAGTAAACATAGCTCACAACAAACTCTCTATCCCTTTGGCAGTGATGGAAAATTCATAATCGATTACATAGCTCCCCAGAGGGGGGTGTCCGATAGCTGGTGTACGAGTGTACTGGACTGAATAGTGTGGAGTGCAACCAGATCCCTCTTCATCAATAACGGTTTGTTTGCAAATAAAATCATTTTAATATGAGTGGCCCCTGTGTGTTGTGTTGTGTTGTGCTTGTGTTGACCGCCATTTGAGAACCAGCCCTTGGACGTTGTTAGGCAATTAGACATGAAAATAAAAATAACAAAAAAAATACGAAAATCCTAGTCATGTTGGTGGATCGGGGGGACGATGAAGACAGCAGGGTGTCTTGCTTCACAACAACCCACTTGACGTTATGGAAAAAAAAAACGTGAGTTAATGAAATTTAAATGCTCGCAGAGGTGGAAACCACTCAGAAGGATGAGAGGCTCCAAACGGGAGGATTTAAAAAAAAAAAAAATTGGCACAAGGCTATGAGATGTCACATGTTCGTTTGTATGAGTACACATGACTAGGCTTGCACTTGTTTGCTACTCAGCTTAAGGTAAGTTGTGTGTGCATTTGTGTAAATCCTATTCTAGAGGCTTTAAGTACTTTCGTGCGCGTCATTAAGGGTTCAAGTTGGGGAAGGATTTTGTGCAATCGGAAATGAGAGATTTCAAAAAAAGATTCCTGAGTGAAGCGAAAGGGTTATGACTTGAGTTGGGGATGCAAGAGTTCAAGTGATAATCTTGTCAGATTAAGCACGTGGAGGTATGAAGTGCAGTTTGGAGAGAATTTGCAAGGTTTTTCGATTTGACATGGGGTCGTCTGATTGTTTTGCTAACTTTTATGTTTTTGATGGCTGCGGTGTGGGGATTTTGAAGAGCTGTATTCTGAGATAATCTTAGGAAATGTACGCTTGTATAGTCTGAATATTAACTATCAAATTTTACTTCAAGAAATTGTCATTAGTTTGCCTAACGTATGTTGGAATCTCAAGGATTTCTTCTGGGCTCTTTCGAAGTGGCAAAATAGGCTGCAAATTTTTGGTCGGAGCAAAGGATCATTTCTCGCTCATTAGCTGCAAAACAGCCTTCTATGTATGGTCGGCAGGTTGAAGTGGAGAATTAGCTGCAACCTAGTTTACAGTACTTACAGCTGAGATGGTTGCTGTCCATTTCAGTTCCTAAATTGTTTGCTTGTCACAATGTTTGATGTTTGATGCCTATCGTATGAGACGTCTTGAAGGGGACTAGCACTAAAGAAATCGGAAAATCGCAAGCCGTTGTCATTTCAGTCTTCAGTAGGTGACCATAGAAAGTCTGCTTAGAATGATAAGAGAGAGCCATTTGCATAAGTCTTCGGTCTAATTGCACTCTGGTTGACTTACAAAGAGGACTGCGATACTCGTCGTAGACATGGGCCATCCATATCATTTTCTTTTAGTCACATGCTTACCTTTTAGCCTTAATAGGATTACTAAGTGCACCTCTCCATGCCCAAACCAGAACTGGAGGGTATTTTACCCTACGCACTCCTCCACGTGATTAAGTAGCACGCGATTTTAAGACGTCAATTGTGGTCAATTGCCATCAATCGTTGGCCAATATTAATGCGCTTTACCTACAAATGCACATGTCACAAAGTCTCTCCTTACCTATATACGAGTATGTACGTACACGAACGTAATTGAGGAAATGACAAAATAACATTTAACATTTTGAGTCACTTTGGGGTCATTTGGGGTGGCCTTATACAAACACAGGAAATGACAATGACTTCATAGGAGCGGGCTATTTTGAATATCAACTTGGAGCACGTTTGACATCTGCCGATAGTCGGTTGATTGGGCAGCTTAGAAAAGCAAATGCATCTGAGCATCGCCTTTGACATGTTAAGTGGTTGTTCCCTTTTAATCAATCAGAAGCTGTGATCTGTGATGTGGCACAAGTCGACCTCAAATGTCCGGATCTGAGGTAGGGTAGATGTGGCATTGCTAAATGTGAAATGGCCTGACAGATGACTTGGAATAATCTCTCTAAACAGGCAAGGTGATGTCAGGACTTATCGACTTCCAATTGGTTTGCTTAATTTTATATTTACTCGTATACCTGTTGTCCGGGATCTTACGACTTTTAAATGGTTTCGAACTGTTGTGTTGCTAATTACCTTTCGAATCCAGTATCCTTCCGAAATAATACATATACACAGCCACTGTTTGAAAAACGCTTACTGGAATTCTTTACACATATCCCTAGTCCCTTTATTTCGTGATGAAACGCAACATCAGTTAACATGCTTCTCCAGCAAGCACACTCTTTTGCTACATGCCTCTGGTTGGCCACACTAAGTTGGCTGATATCTTTCCACCTAAAATGAGGTCGTCCCCTACTGAGTTGTCCCTCTGGGTTGGAGTTTCGGACCGGGGAGCTGGTGTCCTAGTCATCTAAGCCAGGTTATCGGCTGACGGGGTCAGTATCGCTGTATAGTCCGTACAGTTTGCTGTTGAAAATTCGCCTCCATTCTCTATTGATTGCAAACAGGACCAACAACGAAAGCATTTCATCCACTTTCGTTAGTGTCCAAGCTTCTGCGCCGTATAGCAGTGAATCTTTACATGATTTCATTGTGGGAGTATATAATGGAGCCGACGTAGGTAAAGTTCCTTACTACCTCAAAGTTGTACCTAGCTATCGTGACGTTCTATTCTAGACGTTGTTAATATTTTGTTTGCTTCAACAGTTACATACGCTCCTCTGACTCCCTTGTGAGTTTCGCACGATTCATCCAAGAACGATGTTAGAAAATCACATGACAACGCCAATGATTTTCTCGATTTTGTCAGTACCCACCTTGATGGAGCAGCGTGCTTTCCCTATCGTCATCCTGCGCAGTCGAATGAGCAGACATGGCTCTGTTTAGTTCGTCTCCAAAAGCCACACTGACAGAATCCGGTCAGGCTGTTTACGAAGAGTCGTAGGCGATCACATAATACGGCAGACAGGATTTTATATGCAATGTTGAGCAGAATTATTCTCCCGTAGTTGGTGCAGTTCAAGGGATTCCCTTCTACAGAATCGGCCAGACAATCCTGAGGTTCAATTTCTTCGGGCATGTTTTCTTTGACCCAGATTTCAGCGATGAGTTGTTGTATGATCCGCATCCACATATCCATCACCTACTGCTTTTAACAGCTTTAATATACTTTGAAACTGCTGTCGGAAATGTTGTCTGTCCAGGTTGAATGGTTTTGGTTCATTCTGTCTAACGGGTCGATGTTGTTCCTCATCATCGTTAAACAGTCTGCAGATATATGATAGCATTTCCAGATTTCCAGCACTGACAGTAGTTCTACGTAACTACGAGGTTTCTGCATCCATCCTTGTTAGTTTCATTTCTGAACTTCATTCTTCCGATAGCACTTCTCTAAGGTTTCTATTGAGAGCTTCTCGTGCTCTTTCTTTTTCTTCTGAGGAGCCTATGTTCGTTCTTTTTTTCTGCTCGTAGAGCTCACGAGCAACTGCGCTGTATTCACCCGTTGGTAACTGCCCTTATTTCACTTCAGCTTCTTAGTGGCTGTATCATTGTCAATTATTCTGCCATTGTCATTGTCAGAAAACGCGCATTATTCGTGTATAAACACTCTCGCAATGTGTCTAATGCCGATGCAATAAAGACATTTTAATCCATTTACGACCCATCTGTGTCTAGGCTTCCCATATAGAGGGTTTTCCAATAGAGACTTGACAACTTTGAATTTAATTTGTGAACGCACTCTTACACTAATCATCAAACTGTCACTGTCAATTTATTCAGTAAACTCAACATTGTCATCGTGGTAAAGTACACGAACGAGCAACGTCTGCAAATTATAAAAATTTTCTACCGAAATTCGGAGTCGGTGACTGCAACTTCAAGAGCGTTAACTCCAATTTTCGGTCGTAATTCTCGCCCTAGTAGACAGGCTATAACAAGTTTAGTGCAAAAATTTGAGTCTACATATTCGTTGTGTGATGTCAGTGAGACAACGGGTTGGTCGAAGTGTCGAAAATATCGCTGCCGTTCAGGCGTCCGTAGCAAACGATCCAAATCAGTCAATTCCACGGCGTTCTCAAGAATTGGGCATCGCTCACATCACATTATGGCGTGTTTTGCGTAAGGATGTTGGTTTACAGCCATACAAGATCAAGCTGACACAAGAATTGAAGCCGATGGACCATTTGAAGCGACGTACGTACTCCGATTGGGTTCTGGAGAAGATGCGCCAAGATGATGAATTTCATCGCAAAATCATCTTCAGTGGCGAAGCTCATTTTTGGCTCAATGGGTTCGTCAATAAGCAAAATATGCGTTATTGGTCGGGTGAAAATCCACATGTGCTTCATGAATCACCACTTCATCCACAAAAAATAACTGTTTGGTGCGGTTTGCATGCCGGCAGCGTTATTGGGCCATATTTTTTCGTCGACGATAACGATCGTCACGTTACTGTGAATGGTCAGCGTTATCGCGCCATGATCACCGATTATTTTTGGCCCGAATTGGAAGATATGGACTTGGACGTTTCAACAGGATGATGCCACAAGCCACACAGCACACGCTACAATCGATTTATTGAAGAGTAAGTATGGTGAGCGTGTTATCTCAAGAAATGGGCCAGTTGATTGGAAGCCTCGTTCGTGCGATTTTTATGAATATGTTTGTTTATGCCAACACGCCGACGACGTTGGAAGAACTCAGAGCCAACATTGAACGGGAAATAGCGGCCGTTTCGGCCGAAATGTGTGGCCCGGTCGTTGAAAATTGGGTCCACCGAATCGACCGCTGCAAACGTGCTCGCGGTGGCCATATGAACGAAGTCGAGTTCCATTCATAAATGTTTTGATTATACTTCCAGCCGATACTAAAGTTTTTGAAATATCTCAAAAGAGTTGTCAAGTCCTTATTGGAAAACCCTATAGAAGCAATCGTTGGTCTTTGGATGGATTATGTAAATTCGTCCCAATACATCAGTTGAAAACACACCTGGATATCCTTCTTCGACGATGCATTCCATGTGTAAGATCGAAGCATCTCCGAGTAAAACAATGTTCTCGCAAACGGATCACTGGCTCAAGTTGAAAAGAAACTCGTTAATGTTGTTGCTGGTGGTCTTTCCACACGTTGTGCTGCGTTTCCTGTGTAGAAATACACTCTTTGGCCATTCTCCATATGAACTGTTGTGCATGAAAATATTCTCCAGAGTGCTTCGTTGCAGTTCAAATATCGGCCCATTTGAGACTTGCTGATTTTATCTCGTTCAACGCCAATAACCGTCATATCGCTCCCTTTGGTGATGTATTTGCAAACATGTCTTAGACAATGCTGGCTAATATGGCAAGATCCATGTGTTGTCAACTACGATATCCGTTCCTTTCAATTGAGTGATTAATGTTCTGCCATTATCATCTGGTGAGCGACACCGATAGAGTGGATATCCATCGTTTCCATCACGTGGATAGCGTTTTGTGCATTTATTTTCGGCCATATAAACCGAAGTGGGATTGTGTTGTCCGCATGGTCCGGCCTTCACCACTTCGTGCATCTGTGGATCTATCTCAGGATCAGGAATTTCGGCGGAAATGATGTCATCAATTTGGTTTGGTGTAATTTTGTCCACTATCCAGAGAAGAATGTGTGCGTACGGCAAACCTCTTTTCTGCCACTCAACTGAATACATCCAGCATCCAATAGTGTCGTATACACGTTGTTTCGCAATGAATTCCATCAAATATCTGAGTTTTTATTTGAACACTCGTGCTGTAATGTAATAATGACCGGGATGCATTAACTGCGTAATCTCTGGCTATTTTGGTGTCCTCGGAGTACTCGTTCAACATGCACGAATTGAATTGAACTGAAAAACGAAATGTGCGCCACCTGTTGAGAATTTTCCGACTTTTCTTTTTTCCTAAACCTTCGTGTAGCAATTACGAACAAACCCGCAGAAGGAAGTATCCAATTTGGTCCAGTCATTTTCAAGTTTCAAGCAGCAACGAAACGAGTAGGGCTATTAGGTCATCGTCCTAAGTTGACCATCAAGCGGCAACGATTTCTCTCTAATTGCAACCACAAGAACAACCGATAACGAGATGTCAGAAAATTTAACACACCTCCTATGTTCAGTCTGAATTCGTGTCAAACTTTATTGACATTTTCCACCAACTAGCTCCTAATAACTTCTCGTCCATTTCACGCATCTACAAATTTCCCCTTTTATCTGTAAGTTAAGCAATGACCCAATTTAATCATTAGCCAGAGGCTCATGCCATCAATACTCGTCTCGGTAATTTTCCAAAAAAGTTTGGATCGCTTTCGATCTAAAGTTTCGTTATTTCAAACTGCATCGACCCTGGCAACAGTGCACACACTCACTCACTCTCGCACTCACATCACTTGTGTACATTGAACCAAATCCAAGGATTGGTGTCGCCCATATCTCCTACTTGAAGTACATCGCTGTAGCATAGGGATGTCGCCAGCATCATCAGCTGGATTTCCATCATCTTCATCATTGTCCCTCTCGGGGGAGAATCCTGCATCTGTAACAGTAACCATGGTATAACCGAGTTTTGCTCTACGAGTGTTTTCGAAACAAAATGTCATCATTTATCATCTAATTTTTGGTGTTCCCTTTTTCATTCCAACTCTCCCTGACAATTGTCTCTGTGTCTGTTCGTGTGTTTTGTTTGAGTTTTTTGTTCCCGGTATCCTCGGGATTTTGGATTTATTCGTTTTTAAATAGAAAAAAAAGGAATGCGGATGAAATTTTATTTGAAAACGGAGGAGAACGGTGGCAGCGCATGGTAACGAAAATGCAACTTTTTGGCTCTGGTTCAACTGTGGGAATATCCTTTCTCTTAGTGGTTTCTCCCTCGTCTCTGGTTTCGTGGAATGTGAATCATTTAATTTGCAAGAAAGACAGAATTGTGTTTTGTTGTGACATTTATGCCATAGAAATGGATGATAAAAGGAAATTGTCTTACTGCAAAATGCAAGTGAATTGAGAATTTTCGTTCAAGTTTCAATTTTGAGGAAAACCGATTAGATTGATGGTGATTTGTTACTTAAGGCAAATTGGAAATATTTAATACTTCGATTGGATTACCTTGCAAGAGTAGCACTAGTAGCACTCTCAATTTGATTCTTTTTTCTGGCTAACACCCTTTACAACTATATATTTGACCACATCTCTCTATAAGCTTCATACTCGCATATACCCCGAGATGCATCAAGAGTCTGGCCAACGGATTTAGTACTTCTTACTCTTACCCTGCATAATTACTGGGACGAATGCTATTTATTCCGGAATCCGCCAGAGGCTAAAATACTTTCTGGAGGATTCATCTTCATCACTAAACCAGACTAGAGCTCCTTATATCCTTTCGAAAGCAAGATGAATATGTTTGCCACATTCGATATGCTAAAGCCTTGAAGCCAGCAGTGAAAATTCGAGGCTGTGTAAAAGCTAAGGACCCTCTTCGGTAACAAAGTTCATGTCTTATCGAAAACTACATATCTTAGATGTCGGTATAGTGCATGGTGGACGTTGACATCAAACAACAGACATTTCCAGGGGGCGAGTTGTGTTTTATTTTTCTACTGGTGTACTAGTACTTTTTCTCAAGCTAGTTGTACCCCTGATGTCCATTTAAAGATCCGACGAAGCATTAATGTTCATGTGGTGGACAGTTCGTCGTTGAATCTGGGTCTCCATTTCAATGCAGTCCGAAGTAAAGATCACTCGAATCATTTTCCGCTCCACCAAGTGAAAGTCCATGTCTCTGGAAAGTCACACGCACACAAATCCTCGTCGATAATGAACTTTTCTGACCAGAAGCCACATTATGTCCTTATGAAGTAACTCACAAATGGTCTTAAACGGTCACATTAGATGACAGGTACGACCTTATAGGCGACCCTTAAGAGACTTTTTCTGTGAGTTTTAGTCTTCAGTTCAGGCAGTGAAGCCTTGGGATATCTCAGTAGATGTTGGGAAAACTTTTGGAACACATCCCTTCAATATCGGACCTCTATTGCCTCAATCGACTGCTTAATATGCTTTGATAACCTTTCTAAAAAAGCGCTCATCTATATTTCTTTTCTACTCTTGGACCTCAAAGGCAATCCCTTTCCTTTTCTTTATTTCACTGCATGTCCCTGTCACCTGATGTCATGTTAGGGTTGTCAGCACTTGATGCTGGCGCAAAATAACTTCTGGAGAACGGAAAACGATATTTTTTCAATATTGCTTTGGCTGGTCGTTGAATAGGATATCCTCATTCCTACCTTGGGTACATCATCTGAGTCAATGTCGCCCCTTCGGAAGTTTCGGACATCGATGGTGGAAGAGTGCCTTGAATCGATCGCAATGTTGACAGTTGATTTGTCAGAATGTTGCTCCGACTAAATTCAGCCAAATAGTCTAAAATTTGGAGATGTTGCCGATTGGGCTTCCGAAGGTTTCCTCGTTTACGTATCTAAATATCACCTAGGATGGGCTAAACGTCATGTCTAGGGCATTGCTCCAACCAAAGTCCCTTCTAAGAGCTCATACAAAGTGAGCTTTATAGCTTCCATCTCTCTCCTTTCTAGAGGCGTACTCACATGTCAGTCTTATATTGACGAATTGAACCATGTTTGAGTCTTTCTCGAACAGAAAATCCGTATCCCTTGTTACCGATAGCAGTCTCTGAAATAGATTTAACAACTTTTCATGTTGCCTATTTCCGGCCTATCGCATTGCACTCTTGGATGTTGATATTATCACATTGAGGACAGTCTCTGTCAACTCCAAATTATTTGGCCGCTCGAGGTCTGTAGAGTAACCACCTTCTGAAGTCTCATGTTAAATATAAAGAAGTAACGTAAAAGGCCGCACAAATGTCGACTCAAATGTGTACGACCACCAACTCGCCTGTATTCAACCATCGTCTTCTTTGATAAACGGCGCGGCAGTAGCTTCTATGGTACTCTACTCAAAAAAATGTTTGTGACTTCTAAACATTATGTGTTGCTTGAATAAATAAAAACTATCCCGAGTCGGCGGCCAAGTCGACTGAAGTCTACCTGTTTGATAGAGATGGCCAAATTTACAGATTCTCTAATTACCAATTGTAGCAACGCCTGGCATTCTCACACTGCTTGAGCTTGTTGTTATCCAACTTCATTTATCAGCAAACATCCGAAGAGGCGGTGCATAATCTTGTGCTGCAAACACCATGACAAGTGTCACATGCTTTTCAAAACTGGAAAATTCGTTCTTCCTGACATTTATAAGAATCAAACACAATTTACATAAACACCATTGATTGATGCACACCCTATGCAACGAAAATTGCAATAGTTGACAGCTGTAGGACGGACATTTTTTTCATTTTTCTTTTTTACATTAAAATCATAAAATCCATTTACTTGTCAAAGTGACAGCAAATGCAATGTACGGATACCCGCAGTTGCATTAAGAGGAGAACATATAACATAACAAACATACTCGTACGAGACGATGCACATCGTCTGTCACTTGCCCAAATTGATATTCAAAATTTTATGAAATGTCTTCACCTCTGTCTGTCAGAATGATTTTGTGGGTTATTAATTTTCAACACAACATGACAGTAAGATGAGAATCCATTCTCGTTCCCTTCCTCTGGTCTCATTCCCGAAGTCAGGAATTTCTTAAGAATTGATTTCGTGCTGGAGAAAAGTAAGGGTCTCATGTTTTGGTATTTGGGTGACATTTGTCCTGACATTTGTTCGATTTATTGAAAATTCCTCCAACTGACAATCGTTATACAGTTGTGTGTGTCATTTTCTCTCATTTTCCATTAATTCGCAATTCAATTCGAATTATAATCAATTTAAGGGAAACCCCCATCACTACTATGCACCCCTGTGGACTGTACGTTTTAAAGGGGGTCGGTCTTCGCTTCAAAATTTCCACGTGGAGCTTGACAGTTGCCAAAATGACACTGGCAAAAAGTGTCAGGAAAAAAACTAGGCCATAAATCTTGCTTAATGTATTCAACAATGTTATCAGGGTCTGATGGGTTTTCGTGTCATCGATAACTTTCCTCATTCGATAGAATCATTAATTATAAAGTGGTGAATGGATTGGCCTACACTCGACTGCTGTTCGATGGATGAAAGTTTTCGAAACGTGGCTGAGATTGCGGTTGGTTTTGGCTCTTGATTCTGGGTTAGGGTTAGAGTTTAAAACTGTGCTTTGAGAAACCATTTCCATTGGTAGTTTCAGTTTCAGTTTCAGTTTTATAGTACTCGTACATATATCGGTGTGGGTTTATGGGTGAGTGAGTCTTAAAGAGTTGGGGCTTGCCTGCCCCCGTAAATGCCACACGTTTAAGTTATTGCCAAGGATTTTGATTGAGTCGAAAGCGTGTTTGCCAGTGGGTAAGTGCTTTGCCAAAGACCTTTTTTTCTAATTTCTTATTTTTGCTGGTTTTTCTTCTTTTTTTTGTGGAAAACGTGTGTACGAACAAATAAAAGAAAATACCAAAGAATGGCAATGGAAAATGGCACATAAAGGAGGACAGAAGAGAATTTGTTTTGTCCTTTGTAGTGGAAAAGTACGAAAAGGACGAAAAGAACAAAGTGGTAGGAGGAGACTTTGTGCCTTACATGAAATCAAAACTACGAGTAGACTAAAGACTGCTTGGCGAAGTGTGAAAAAGTTCCTGCGGCGAGTACCAAATTACTCTTTTGTGCGCTCTTTTGTACTCTTTTGTTAAATTAAATTCGAGCTAGGCATCCGGCAAGAGGAGGTCGGAAAAAAACAGGAAATGCCAAGTATTCAATAACCATAAGACGGTAAATGTCACATGCCTGTTCGAATCCGGGTTGGGTATTTTCTTTGAAAAATCTATAGCAACCGATGGTTTATAAGAGGAAATCTGCTTAAAGTGATGTTTTCTTCTTTTCTTATAGTTCGATCGGATACGAGTATGGGAGTCTTATAGCCAGTTTGTTCGCAGATCCCATATGAATTCATCGACTATTGTGTTTTCATCATCATTAACTTTTTAAAGAGTTCCCTATCAGTCTGGTGGAAGAATAATCTGTCGAAACTCCCAGCCATCTCCATCCCTTAGCCATTCCCACACGAGTCAAAGATAGATGTCGAAGGCCCTATAATATGCTTTGAAGGAGTATTGGCCAGACTTTAAAGCAAATACTGGTGTCCATCATTCAAGTTCTAAGAGTAAATCCAGCTGTTTAAATTTGGACAACCGATGAAAGCTTTGAACGCAAGCTCAACGTTGGTAAGTTAGTTGGCTTGAAGAGGAACTCGAAAAGGTGCCAGTAGAGGTCAATTCTGCCACCACTAGGAAGAGACAGATGAGACACAGTGTTCACCCACAGAATCAGCTGTCTTATTGAAATTATTAGTTTCAGGCATCTCCGAGATCGTTAAGACCAAGCCACGTAGCTTAGCCTTTCTATAGTGACCCAATATACTATAACACAATATCTGTAACACCTTTAGTAGCCTTTGTACCTATCACACAGTGTCCTTTTAATACATTTGTTAGTGTAGCAATTGCTCCTCTCTTGTCGTTTAGGAGACTGGACTAGACTAGCTTTGTCTTTCTGTACTCTCAGATATATGAATACGCATGTAAGCGGTGCTTTAATGCTTTAGCGTGGATAGGGAACCTATTAATCGACATAAGCCAGGTTTTGTTGGGTTATACTATTTGTACCAGAAGAATCTCGTGCTAGCCTGGCAATACCTGATATCCAGGAATGCCTGGTGTTATTCTATTTGTTTGGTTGTGTCGTAAGAGAAAAATATGTGACCAACTTCCGCTCACATCCATTTTTATTTTATAGCTCCGTTCTTGTTGGTGTCAGTAGTTGATGTGGCGCAGTGGTTTGTTCATCGGCTACTACGGAAAAGTTCTGGGTTCAATGCCTAGCAGGTAAAGCAAAAAACAGAAAAACTCATTTCTGAAATCATGACTCTTTCAGCGGAGAATTGCAAATTTCCGAAAATAAAAACTTCTGTCCGTTGGAAATAGGACGTTAAGACGAAAAAAATTATAGATTCTGGACTATAGAGCATGGGCCAAATGAACTGTCGTTTCATCTGGATGTCTCCACTCTGAGAAAGATGCCTTGTTTCCTAAGTATTCTGGTATGAACGTGGTCTTCGTAAGGAGAATACGTTTTTCTACCGAAGTGTATAACCTGTGAATTTTGAAAGTTTGTAAGTCCATGAGATATTGACCGCCATTTGGCAAGAGTTTCCTTCTTGTGTAGCTTCTAATGAGCTGTTTTAAATTCCAAATACCTATCGCTCTTTAAGAGACAAAGAATGAATTATTTCAGCTCTAACAAAAATCAGGAAAATTTGGCATCTTCTGAAGAGAGTCTTGCTCCGTCAATACCACCGTCACCGCAATTGTTTGTCCGCTTATTTAACTTTTTGTATTTAATCCAGATTGCAGGACGTGGAGAAGTATGTTTGGTATGTACCTGGCATAGAGATCGCGAGCAAATTCACGTAAAGCAACCAGTTGCATCCGCTGTTCTTTCCTTCATCGAGGAGCTCATTAAGAACAACATTCCGGAGCAAAGAGGAAAGGTCCACATCGTAAAGAGGTACCTCCAAATTAATTACTCTGGTTCCATAAATGTACTCAATATAACACCGCAGACAGATTCCCTAATGTTTGACAAACTATCTTTTCTAGGAATTCCCTTACAGATGCTCTATGCTTATTTTGGTCTCTCTCATTACAATAGATGTTGTCCATTGTAAACTCAATCAGCGGGCCCCGTTTCCGACAAATCACCACTCATCGCATATTTCATCGACTTAACTTTGCCGCAATATGTTTTCTAGTTCGAAACTTTTGCCCCTCATTGTGCCAACTTTCCAGCTTGCGATGAGTAATTTATTTTTGAAAATTACCAGATTGATCGTCCCCAGCAACCATCGAGCTCCGTTCCCGGCGAAATATTATATTCATAAACGTTCACTTCTATGGTGGCGTACTTCCGCACTATTTTCCTTTCATATACTCGTATGTGGCGCTGGCATACGTGAATGCATAAATATAAAACCGACTTTTCTTTTGCCCCACCGGTTAGATTAAGCGAGGAGATCGGACCTTATCACTGCGGCCAGGTTAGGTCTATTGTGATTTTGAGCTCTCCAGATGTGGGAACCCGATCCCGCATACAAACTTGGGCTAGTCACCTTAATTGTTAAGGCGCTTCAGATTCATTTTAGGTCCTAAAGTGTCTAAGTGTGATTTCTCTCTATTAAGTCGCTTTTTACGACAAGGTAGGTAGTTAGGTAAAAGTGACTGCTGGAAAGACTAACACACCAAATACCCAAACGACTTCCACTCATGGAATCAATTTGAGCTTATGATGAAGCGTAGGAGACTGTTAACGTCTATATTCTTTAGATCGCTTAAGTCATTTTAAAAGAAAGCTCTTCCTCGTCGTCCATGCAGCTTCTACAGTAATCATTTATAAAGGCCCCAAGCCTTCTTGTATGCTTGGCTATAAGGCAGTGTCCAGTGATGATACCTATGATGGCGCTGAGATGTTTCCTATTGATAAAGATCAAACTCTTAGAGCGATTCAGATCCAGCTTTGGCCAGATCTGTTTGGTCTTTAGACATGTTGGTCCGACAGTCCACCCAGGGTCTGTTCTTTTATTAGCATCCAGATTTGCACGTAGCGATTGCAACGCCGATGCTAATCTTTTCTGGTAGGATAGTTCGTTCGAGTTCGTCAGCCCTACAATTCCCTGTAATGTCTCTGTGAAGGTTGAACTGCTCTCCCATCTCCGTAAGCGATGATCGGCATTCAAAGAAGGTTTTAGAATTTAATGAGACTGAGTTAAGGGACTTGAAAAGATGCGGATATCCTTTGTAGATATCACATTTTTCTTCGGCTGGAACACACTACAGCCATTTGGAAGACGGAAGGAGAGTAAACAACGCCACCAACCCCGCTATCAGTTTTAGATCCATCTGTGCAAAAGTGGATTGACTTGTCCTCATGAAAGCATCTTCCTCCCAGAAGGATCTAGCTGTGTAGCTTACATGAAGGTCTTTGTCAAACCAAAGTTCAGGAATCGATGTTCTCTGTCCAAATGAATTATTTGTCCACTGTTTAGTCGCTTTAAGGCGAATAGCTGCAGTCGAGGGGTGTCAAATGAAACAGAATGTCTAATGGCGCAGAGGGGGTAGACCGCAAGGCTCCGCTTATGCATAGACATGATGTTCTTTGGACTCAGCTTAGTTTAATGCAGTTGACTGCATTTTCTAAGGCCGTCCACCAGACGACTACCCCGTAAGTAAGTATCGTTCTTATGACCGAGATGTGTAGCTCGGCAGGTATCATATCGTGTGGACCAGCAGACTTGTATGGTTTGAAGCTATGCAGCGCCCAGAGCAGTTTGTCTCTTGTGATCAGACCATGAATTTTGGTCCCGGTTGCAGTAGGTCTGTTTGGGTTGCTACTGGCCGCGAATTGGGAGTTACCTAGAAAGTGGGTGTCCAGTAGCAGGTTGAGGTTCTCCAGGAGCCATCGGTTTTTTTCAAACAGCAGGTAGGCATCAAAGGATTTTTCTTAGCCGCAATGCCTCAGAGGTTTCCGTGATTTTGTCACAGAATCACCTCCCGGAATGTCGCTATGCCTTCCTCAGTTCTTTTTTGTATAATTTGAGGGATTCTTTGTATGAGTCCCAGTCAGTCAATTTTCTTGTGCTTTTTGCTAAGTTGAAAAGTTTTCTGTAAGTGTTTCTGAGCAGTCCCAGTGCTGATGTCCACAAGTGCGACTTTTTCTTGCCTCTAGGTTGAACAAGAGGGCCGGAAGCGGCCGTAGCCTGATTGAGAGCCAGGGTAAATTCCTAGACTCATCATTAGTGTCATGAGGGGGCCTTGATAGTGACAGTATTCCTCTGTATTTTGACCAATCAGTTTTCCGGTAATTCCGGAATGCTGGTTGGCTGATGGGAGCATCACTCAGACTGAGTTGGATGTATCTGTGGTCTGAAAAAGAGTGTTCAGACGCTACCATCCAGTTTGTTAGCATTTGAGTGTTGCTGCTTAAGAGATTACTGAAAAGAATGGTATTGTTTGAATATTGTTCTTCCTTGAGCGTCTCTACAGGTTTTTGCTCCGGCCTTATTGGATGACACGTCGGTAAAGCGTCCGAACGCTCTTTCTAGAGTAACACCTCTTCATGTCCTCGATTTCTCGCTTCCCTGTTTCGAGAAGTCGACGTGTTTATCTTTCACAAGGCGCTCGCGTCTTGTATGTAGGTCTGCTGGATGGGCGAGTTGTTTTGCTACATGGAATTAGCTGCCAAATACTTCGACTGGCCTTTACTACAAATCAATAGCCACCGTAGCATTTTTCAGAATTTTACATCCGTCTTTTGTTCAGCCCACCATACTTCTCTTAATGTATGTCGGTGATAATTGTTTTCTGTATGGACTAAGTTTGGCATAATGTTAACAAGAAGCGCCACCAACAGCTCCGCAGCGCACAATTCTAACCTAGGAATGCTTTCGGTTTTAATTGGAGCAACTCGAGACCTTGCACTCAATAATTGACAGTGCACTTGGTCCAATTCATCTACTGTTCGTATGTAGATACAAAATCCGTAGGCGCGCAATGATGCATCCGCGAATCCGTGGATTTGTACTGACCTGGGTTGTGGAGTTTTAGTACATATCGTGGAATCCTAATACCCTTTAGTTCTTTAAGCCGACTTCGAAACAATTCCCACTCGCTAAAGACTCTAGCTTGGACCGATTCATCCCAGTTAACCTTTTTTACCCACAGATTCTGTACGATAATCTTACCCTTTACAATTACGGGGTTAATTAAACCCAACGGATCAAAAAACGTGGACAACTCCGCTAGAATGACACGCTTAGTAATATTCTTCGCGAATTGTATTGCTGGTACCATATACTGCAACTGATCACTCTGGGGGTTCCACTTGATTCCTAACGTCTTTATGATGTCACCGTAATTGATTCGTAGTGGAATTTCCCTCTGTTTTTCTGGTATGCGTCCGAGTTGTAGTTTCTCGTTTGTCCACCACTTCCGCAACTCAAATCCCGCTTCTTGAAGAATGGTACTGATTTCTGTGTATATGTTTAAGATTTCTTCTGCAGAATCTCCTCCACTTATGAGGTCATCCATATAAAAATCATCCCTCAATACCTTTGCCCCCAAGGGAAGCTTCCATTTGTTGCTATCTGCTAGCATCTTTAAGCAGCGCGTTGCTTGGAAGGGCGCAGACGTTGTTCCATATGTAACCGTCTTCAACTGATATCCCTGTAGGTCATCCGTGGCTTTATTCCTCCAAACTATGCACTGGTACTTCCTATCGCCTTCCTCAACTCGTATTTGCCGATACATCTTAGCAATATCTGCTGTTATGGCGTATATTATGGCGTATGGAGAACAACGAATCTTGGATGACTGGACCCTTTAGCAACACCTCATTCAACGAAATATTTGATGATGTGGGGCAACTACAATCAAACACTACTCTAAATTTCGTCGACTACGATTCTGGCCTAAGTACACATTGATGTGGGCAAAAATACTTCAGTTGGTCCAATTGATGTTGAGAAATTTTATCCATGTGACCTAGCTTTTCATACTCTTCCATGAATTCGCAATATTTTGCCTTAATTTCTGGATTTTTATCCAACCTTTTTTCTAATGAAAAGAATCTTTTCTTTGCAATGCCGAGCGATTCTCCTAACACTTCCGGATTATCCTTAAATGGCAGTTTAACCACAAATCTCCTCGCTCTACTGTGTTTAAAAAATGTTGTTCACAGCGTTCTTCATCAGGTGTAAGGAAATTTTTCATTCATTAATCAATTTATGCAGAGTATCAATCTTTTGGTTTCTTGAAATCGCCTAGAAACTGGTAGGCTTTGAAATTCTCTACAACTATCAGCTTTGTGACCATTTGATTTGCAATATGGACATTGAACCTGATGCACAGCTAACGCAGTGGATCTAATTTGTCGACTATGACCTTCATTACCCCCGCGCCCACGTACACGACGATCGTTTCGAGCACTTGACGTTGGTAATGCATTCTCCGAATGCAGTGTTTTGGCTTCTTTCGCTTCCATTATTCTACACCGGTGATCCAGAACCTTCGTGAATTCATCCCATGACGGCAGTTCATTATAATCAACCCTGTCTTGCCATTTGGCTTGCGTTTCTGGATCCACTCTATCTAACGCAAGAGATATGAATATGGCATTGGTAATGTCCTGATAGCCACCTATCGACAACATAGCTGTAAGATGTGTATGAAAACTATCCTCCAGGTTTCTTAGAGAGAAAGCAGTGGCCTTGGAAACTTTCGGAACCTGAAGTAACAAGTTAATATGTTTTTGGAAGATTAAGCACTTGTTATCAAACCTCTTCTCTAATCTTTCTAATGCCTTACGATAGTTTGTACCTCTAAGCTTTCACAGTTCCTAACGCTGCCCCAGCCAAACATCGTTTTAAATAATTAAATTTTTGCAAATTGTCCAGTGAATCATTATTGTCGACTAGGCTTTTGAACAACCCAATGAAATTAGGATACTCTGAGAATTTGCCCGAGAAATTTGGAAGCTTAATCTGTTCTAATCTTGAATAAGAAGCTGGCTGGTGATGAAGAAATGTGGCATCCAGACTATCAACGGCTGAGGAACTTCCCTTTACTTCTGCCTTCCGTTCGAGAATCTTAGCCTTTGTGAAAACGTACATCTCTTCTATTTCCCCTCTAAAAGCATCATTTGCCATTTCCTCCTCCTTTATACCAAGTCTCTCTATAGATCTTTGGACAATTCCTGCTTGCTTAAAATACGATTCAAAAATCTCCAAGCGACAATCTAATTCTGTTGCGGATAACGATTCACATTTGGCGGCAATAAAGTTTTTTATGCGCGTCAAACTTCCCTTTGTTGAGGTTCTCAAAGCTTTTAGCTCCGACAAATTTTTCTCCCCCTTTGCAGATGATTCACCCACTAGAATATCTGATTCCTGCTCCATATTGAGGTTTGAATTGGCGAATTTTAACGATTTGCTAATTCTGCCTTTTGCAATGAATGAAAGGGCGAGAGACTATGTAAGCGGAATTTTATCAACAATGATCAATATATCAAATCCCTATGCTTACAAACGACAATTTCTCCTAACCTCCCAATACAACCACTATGCAAAAGTAATTAAAGTACGCGCAGCAACTATGTAAGTTCTCAGCAACATGCCAACCCACAATCCACACAGCAACATGCTAAGGTTGTTACACAATTTGTTCAGCGACAATTTTTCCCAAATTGATCTTAGGACTTACTTGCACAAAGCTTTTCACCTTTCCTCTTTACTTGAGGAATACCATCCACACCAGCAAGCTAAGTAATTTGAATGCTCTTTTTTCCGCTCGTCTATAGAATCCCGCTACGCATTTACAGTTTCCTCTCGTTGATGACGTAGTTTTGCCTTGGACAAAAAAAGCTTTAATTTGGTTTTTTACTGGACCTTTACCAATTGTAGATGATGATGTGATGTTCCACAGATGTTAATGTGTCTCATCTGACAGCTTTTTCCGGCCAATTTAAATTAGTACACTTCAAAAAATTTTGTGGAGGAAATTGGTTTTTTATTTTTTACACTATCGCGAACAAGATTATCTTTAACCGCTTATGCAAGTGCGAAAATCTAATTCAAAGCTATTATGTTGGGGGAAATTTAAAGATTTCCCGGGTTTCGGCACCAAAATGTTTTATCGCAATAGTTTTTGCGATTTTTCGACTATAAAAAATGTCTTCCCGATTTGTCCGATGGTTTCGATTAAAAAGAAAAAAAAAACTACTGTTTCTTAAAAAACGTTATAACTTCCAATTTTTATTGTTAAGTCTCAACAAGCGACTAGACGGTTTTACAATACAATTTCGAATCCTCGGCCGTACTTTCTCCTGACCAGTTGTGCCTCTGTTTCACTTCCAGAGTATCTTTCGCCGGAATCCACAGGGACTGAATACCAGAACTTCAGCAATGCCTCCTTCATTCACAATAAACATGCTTGTTTCAAAAATAATCGCTCTAAGAATTTTTTATACAAAGTTCAAGAAAAAATACTTCATTTACAAATATGTTTGAAATAAAACAACAACAACAATTAACACTGTAAGTGGCCTGTTCCCAACATTCTGCGTGCAGATCCGAAACTCATTGTCCATCTACCATCATCTCTACTTCAAGACTTTGACTAATGGAAAACCTCACTCCGTTTGGAGTTGCTATCTAGCATAAGACTGATCAACTCAAGTGAGTGCTCTACCTGCAGATTTGACAGCGCAGTCGTGATTGCGGATGTGTTGATGTTGTTAAATGTTGATGTTGTGTTGATGTGCAACTATCTACAGTTTGCTTTGAATTTGTCTGCGTAAGAATTCTATTTCTAAGCGCAATCTCTTTATTTGCTGTTGCTACATTCGCCCATCGCAACCAACCTGCAGCTACCAACTAGCTATTGACGAATTCGATGCCCTGTTTGCCAAAGCTGACGCAAATGACACTGTTGTCGTTATGGGTGACTTTAACTTACCACGACTCAAATGGATATGCACTGATGATTCATACTACACCGCCAGCAATGCAAGTTCGGAGAAAGAAATTCTTTTTATTGACTGTCTCGTGGACTCCGGTCTTTTTCAGTTAAGTGGCACAACCAACTATCTTGGTAGACAACTCGATCTTATCTTCTCCACTGACGTAGATAACAGCATAGTCTCAGCCAGCAAGCACCTCCTTACCACTCTAGATTCTCACCACCCGCCTCTTTCTATGACGTTCTCGTCCAACGTTTCAAAACCTTTTTGCTTTGAACACGTGTACAACTTTAATTTTCGAAGAGCCAACTTTTCTAAATTAAACAATCTTCTTTCTAAAGCTAATTTCAATTTTCTCTTCAACTCTAGTATTCCCGTTGATGATGCACTTACCTCTTTTTACAATATCATCTTCGATTGTTTTTCCCAGTCTGTTCCTTTTGTACCGCAAAAAAATCCATCGTTATCGCCACCCTGGTATAACAAGGAACTCCGGTCAATACGAAATAAGAGAAATAAACTTTGGCACACCTATCTTAGTACACGTTCTGAAGTGGATTATAATAAATACCACCTTGCTTATACACAATTTTCAGATCTTTGTGAATCACTATATTCCAATTATTTAAGCCGCATGCATAATAGTCTTATTTCTGATCCCAAACGCTTTTTCCAGTTTATCAACTCTAAAAAAAAGTCGGACAGTTATGTCTCCACCATGAAGTTCAACAATTCATCATCTGATGATCCGCAAAGAATAGCAAACTTCTTTGCCGAATTCTTTAGCCAATCGTTTGCTTGCCACATCCAAAACCATATTATTTCTCATACTTGAACAGCTGTCCACAAACATCCTTTACTTCGGTGGATATCTCAATGGTATTAGTAGATGAAAAGATAGGTAATCTAAAAAGTGAATATTCCGCTGGACCTGATGGTAAAACCTCTCACTGCCTTGTTCAGACTTTCCTTATCTCAATGCGCCTTTCCCCATTCCTGGAAAAATTCATATATAATACCTCTGCATAAAAAAGGCTATAAAGATGAAATCTTAAATTACAGACCTATTGCGAAGCTCTCCACAATACCCAAGCTCTTTGAGAGCATTATTTATGATGCTATGTCTTTTTATTGTAAACCAGTGATTTCAAGAAACCAACATGGATTTGTTAAGGGCAGGTCCACTACCACTAATCTCATTGAATTTGTATCAAGTACTCTATGTGCATTAGAAGATGGCAAAGAAGTAGATGTAATAACCACCGACTTCAGCAAAGCTTTCGATAAAGTCTCGCATAAAGTAATTCTTTTAAAACTTTGCGCCCTTGGATTTCGATCAGATTTCGTTACGTGGATTTCCTCATACTTAAATGATAGACACTACAGTGTCCTGTTTAGGTCTACATTATCTAAACCTTTCAAAGCCACCTCGGGTGTTCCCCAAGGAAGTCATCTTGGTCCCTTGTTATTTATATTAACAATTAATGATGTTGATACCATCGTTAACAATTCTTTTATCTCCATCTATGCTGACGACATCAAAATCTTCCGTCACATATTGTCTCCCTCTGACTGTTCTCTGTTGCAAGATGATCTCAATCGATTTTCCACTTGGTGTCTTCATAATTTTCTTGAGTTAAATGTTAACAAATGTCAAACTTTAACTTTCACTAGAAAACGTCATACAACTCTTTCTCGTGCATATTTCATCAATAATGAGCTTGTTCCTAATGTGACCGAAATGCGCGATTTAGGCATTATCTATGATAGCGAACTGAACTTTCGCTCTCACATAGATAGCATTATTAGTAAAGCCAATTCGACTCTTGGCTTCATTAAGCGCTGGTCTAAGGAGTTTGACGACCCATATGTGGCTAAAGCACTCTACACCACATTTGTTCGGCCCCTCCTCGAGTATGCAAGTCCAGTCTGGTCACCATATTATTCTGCGCAAATTGCACGTATTGAATCGGTACTGCGTAGGTTCCTTCGGTTCGCATTACGGGGACTTCCTTGGTCTGACCCATTCAATTTACCCCCCTATCATAATCGACTGAAACTTATTAACTTACAACCCCTCATTACACGACGAGAAGAATCCTTCGCGAAGCGAACAAATTCCAGTCAATCTTTGACTATCACCTGAACAAACACTCCCTTAAGATTGCCCTTTATTCCCCTCGCTCTCTACCCCCACTCAACAGCTCTAACAATTAAATTTTTATTAGTTTTATAAGTATAGTATTTAAGTTCAATGCTTGTATTAAGCTCAATAAAGCTGTCCGGGGTTGACCCGGGCCTAAATTTAAAAAAAAAAAAATTAAAGCCACCCTCTATGTAGGAATGTAGGAATAGGAATTGTAGGAATGCTTCGATGTGGCCTAGTCCGTGAATGCAGAGCCGTTTCGACTGTCTTTCTTTTACAGTAGGCATATATTGAGCCGCTGACAAAAGTCTTGGATCAATTTTAGCGCGTATATGGATATCAATCAGTCGTTCTACAGTTGTCAGATGGAAAGATGAGACAACATGAGAGCATTTTCCGGCTATTTTTAATTTTTATTTAATTTTAATTTGAATGGAAATGTTGTAAGTTGAGTTAAAATCTGCAATTTTTGTATCTGTGCGCTCCGAAAGGTGCTTCAGTCATTTTTCTTTTTCTATTATTTTTTTCATTTAGTGTGGCTCTTTGAATGGATGGATTTTATTATCTTCTTCTTTATTTAGTTCGACTAAATATTTATTCTAATTTTTTTTATATATTTTTTTTTTGATTTTATTTTATTTTGAAAAATGTATAATATTTGGAATTCTCAATCAGAAAAAAAGTAATTAACTTGAATTTGGTAAAAAAAAACAAACAAAAAAATTTACAAAATTTTGGAAACCCGCTTTACTTAGATACCATTACAATGCTAATCATTTAATCAAAATGTAGCTTTTGCTTTGTTACTATTACAGTTTCATTGTGTTGTGTTTAAATACCAAATACCAAATGAGATGCAGCTACAAGCCTTTACCACACATACTCGTACCTACTAGCCTACAATCATACAAAAATCAAAATCATTTCAGAAACACAAGAAAATTGTAAACTGCAAAACCAAGTACTCGTTAAAACTCGACCACACACTCTAGATACATAGTTTTTCATATGGAAATAGTCGCAAATTCTCATTCGTACACTTGTAAATTATTGCCCATCATCATGTTCATGTCACATCCCATTCCCCCCTCCTCCACCAAATTCAGAGAGACAGAGAAAATCTAGTTTTTGATGTTTAAATCAGAGAGACAAGTTGTTTTAATCTAGTGTTTCATTCTTTGCAACCGATTTGCTGTGCCTAAACAAAAATTAATTCAAAAAAAAAAAAAGGACAGAAAGTTTGATGTCTGTTTTCACTGTAATAATTCCAACTGAGATACAATTTTCAAAATTTATTTTAATTTTTAACAATTCTTCATTTTCTTTGGGTTCTTTTTCACAATGACATATCAAAGATGATGTTCCAGGCAAGGTGGACGAAAAGGCTACGCAATTGCATGCGATCGCATCCCTGAAGGTCCTTCTGGATGCGACAAAGCCTCAACGTGGCGGTGCTACAACATCAGCAGCTAACCATGTGAAAATCAACTTAAAAGAGACCACTCTGGCTGATCGTCCAAATGGCAACATTGACACGACGTTGGATTCGGTGAGTCTATCGTTTTTCTTAGTTTTTTTTTTCTTTTTCTGTTTTCAACAAAATTTAACAAAAATCTCTTTAAGTTGATTTTGATTTGAAAAATTTCATGAGAAACAATAATTATTCAACAGAAAATACGTAAAAGTATTGTCGTGCGTCACACACAGTCCAAATGTCCACTCTCTATCTCTCCATCCACCCACCACTAGTAATTTTTTTGTTTTTTGTTTTTGAATTTTGATTTTCATTTTTATTGTAATGAAACATGTAATGGATAAGCATCAGTCACATACTCGTACTCATTGTGTTTTTATTTTTAATTATGTTTTTCTACCAAAAAAAAAAAAAAAATCTATAAGATTGCGTGCATACCAAAACTTAGTGTACTCTGTTGGATAACGATGAAAAAATTATAAAAAATTGAAAAAATGCTCAGAATAATCGTGAATGTATGGAAATTTCCAAAAAAATATTGTTTCCTTTCTTTTCTTCTACTTTTTCCTCAAAATGATGGTGATTGTCAAATGCGAATGCTTTTGAATTGAAAATTTGTTTTTTCCATTTTTTGATTTCTTTATTTTATTTCTGTCCGTTCCTTTCATTTTCTTCTCTTCACGTGTTTTTCCTTCAAAATCAAAATTAATAATTAAAATATTGTACAAGTATCTACCCCCAAGGGGGGGAAGGCTGAACACACTCGTGCATTTGCAATATAATTTTTCAATGGAATCCTGTGCATTTGTGTAGTGTTTTTGTTCTTTCCAACTCTCTAACTCATCGTCAGGTTATAGAAAAAATTAAAAATCCTTTTCATTCATACGGTGTGGTGTGTAGTTGTTTTACTGTTTTCTTTTTTTTTCTTTTTAATTTTCCTTATCATTTTCCAATTTAGATTTTGACAGACTTTATCGGATATCCTTCACTTTAGGTAGAAACAAGTCAAATCACTGTGGCGTATACGTAACGTTTTGACTTGCACGATTTAGCATTCAAATATTTTTCCATGCGGAACGAATATACGAGGGTTATCTGGTTCAAAACCCAACAAAACATTTTCTTCTTCAAATTTATTTTTAGTTTTTCTACACAGTCTGCTTGTAAGGCTCTACACTTCTCCGAGCGATGCTCCCATGTCGTTAACCCGTCCCAGATTAGATTATTTTATTTAATGGAAAGGACGATACGTTAAGGATTATATTCTTTTTGTTTGTACATAAATTTAAAGAACCGAACTGGCGAAGGAAACTTAGGGACGGAAGAAAGATAGGTACCGATGTACGTTGGTTTTAAATGTTTGAAGGTTATAATGAGTAGGAAATAGAGAGCTCGGCAGGGCATTCCACAAGCAAGTTGTTCGGCTTAGGAATGAATCACGATATTTCAGAGTACGTCCAAAAGTGGGCGGGTGTTACGGTTAAAAGTTTGAAAGGGCGGAATGCTACTGGCGATTTCTATGGAGCACTGATGGTGGTAATAGCGATAAAACAGAGTGAGACACGAGACATTTCGTCGGTGCTCGAGCGTGATTGACTGGGTGATGTTAGCATCACCTATGAGTTTTATCGCACGATTTTGAATCTTATCTAGCAGGTACAGAGATCTTTTAGGCGCACCTGACCAGATGTGTGCATTGTACTCCAATTTCGGGCGGCCAGCTCAGAAGGGGAAAAGTGTTTCTTACACCGTTTAAGGAAACCTAGACATTTCGCAGCATTTTTGACGACATTAAATATGAGGTCATTCCAACGTAAGTCGTCATTGGCACACTTACCGAGAATGGAAAGTTTTTCAGTTTCGACTATGCAAGTGCCATTCATGGATAATGGCTGGGTGTTTAAATTTCGCAGCAGACAGCATTGTGCTTTGGAATCATTAGATTCCACTCTGTTGATAGTTCCCCAATTGGTCATGCTGTTAATATCGGAATTTAATGAGCTTAACATACGCTGGCGCTCCCGTTCTACAGCCGAAGAGCAGGGACGTGAGTCCGAGAACGAATATGAAAAGCAGAGAGTACTGTCGTCAGCAAAGAAATATATTGGATTAGAAGTAGCAGACAAGAGATCGTTGATGAAAGATAGAAAGAGTGTCGGAGACAGAACAGAGCCCTGGGGTACACCAGCATTTATTTTATGAATATCAGACTTGAACCATCCAAGACAACTTGAAAGGTAATTTCTAATCCATTGGAGAAGAGAGTCGTCGATCCCAAATGCAGCCTGATGCCAAACTCTGTCAAATACCAGGTGCAACAATCTTGTTTTCGCCGGATTGATGTACGCTTTGGTTCCACTTTTCGGTGAGACATGCCATCAAATCACCAGTGGACCTGTTGCTACGAAAACCATATTGCCGGTCATTAAGAAGTTCTCGTGTTGCGAGATATTTCATGAGCTGACGATTTATCAGCGTTTCCATGACCTTGGAAAGAAGAGACGTAAGTGCAATGGGTCTGTAGGAGGAGCGAGAAGATGATTCGCCTTTTTTAGGGACGGGCTGGACATATGCCGTTTTCGATCTGCTCGGGAAGAGTCCTAAAGGGTAGGATTGATGGAAAAGCTTACGCAGTGGTTTTGCCAGCGTGGAAGAACACCTCTTCAGAAGAAGGGGAGATATACCATCTGGACCAGCGGGTTTATGTATGTTGAGATCTTTAAGTACTCTTGCTACTACACGAATGCGAAAGTAGATTCGTCCCATTGAAGATTCGACGCACTCAAGTGTAGGAGGAGACAGAGCACCATCCGGGAGTGTTTATCTGGCCGCAAGCTGATTGACCTTGTCTAAAAAGCTGGCAGCTGGAATGTCATTGTGATTGAGCGTTGGGGTCGAAGATGAGGCAGAGTTTTCAATATTTTTGACTAACAAGCAAACTACCTTTGGGACATTGTTGTATTTTTTGCCTCAACTTTTGGTCGTATTGAAATTTTACACGCTTAAGACAGACGTTGCAGTTATTCCTGGCTCGTGTAAAGTGTAAAGAGTTGGTCGATTGTGAACTTTTCTGGTCTGAAATCGCACTGATAGTGACTAATTAGGCAGATAATAATTTGTATCCGATATTGACGAGACTTATACCTTTATAGTTCGCGAAAACAGGGTCTCCTGTTTTTGGATCGGGCATATGGTACTGAGATTCCATTCTTCAAGAATACACTCTTCTGATCTGATCTGAGAAATGGGTTGATGTATGCTCTCCCTAAAGTCATTACCAGCAGCTTTGAATATGTTACCTCGGCCGGTAAGTCATCAGGTCATCCATACTTCATTTTGACAGAAGTTTTGTCCATCATCATCTAAGTTGAATGCTCTATTCCGTTATACAACCTGCATAAAATATATTCTTAACACCAACTGTGACTCTACTACAAGGTTTTCTTCTTCATCTCTAGAAGCTTCTTTACGCGTCTTATTTCCTTGAGACGTTCCTTTTACCTGTTGTTAAAATTTTCGTACGTTATTTCTGGGATACAACCTTTCAATATCTTTGATGGCGCGCTTTTCTCGCTCTTTTTCTTTTTTTTTTCTTCTGGAGAAACCGATGGTCTTCCCGTCTCTTCTGCTCGTAGAGCTCGGGAGCAGCTCTCGGACTTCGCTGCAGCGCCGGTTTGTAGTCTTCGTATTTAGCTGCATGTCCTTGCCGGTATTCTTCATCAAACCGTCACATCAGTTGCGGCTTCTCTGGTGGCACATTGGCAGCGTTTTCTCTGGTCTTCGGTGCTTGATGCTGGCGGCAAAGGAGTTGTTGAGAGATTTCGGGATACGCGTTCGGCGAAGATTCTGGCAATCTCTTGCGATTGCAGCTTTTCTACTTTATATATTCTCACAGCAGTGGTAGTCCAAGACAGTGCCCGGAATGTTCGGACGTCCAGAATATTGGAGGCATGCCTTACGAAAAATTATAAATTTGATTTAGCGTTTAATCCGGAGACCGCCATGTCCCCTTGTGTATATTGAGATGAAGAAACTGTGTGCTTGCTATAGTAATACTTCGTCCCGCCCGAAGGTCAATAAGCTTAAGTCCGTTACCATACATGGTGTAGTGTAGGCTATGCTTACCAACTGTCCTGGCAAAGATGTTCTGCTTTCCTATGCTGGCGTTAAAATCGCCAGGACATCGCTCATATGCTAGGGCCATCAACAATGAGTGCATTTTTATCCGAGGCCATATTTTCATCTGTTCCCTGTAGGAACCCTATAATGACGTAGGCCAGTATAATGCTACTGGTCGAACAGGCGCTTGTCATTTTATCCTGCATGAGTAAGGGTTTACCAAATTACGAGACTAGTTCAATAAGTACCCGACCTGACGAATAGATGGCGGTTATTGTTTAAAAAGAATGACTATTGTAGAAAGTATCAAACGGACATGCGAGTGGATGTGATCTTACTTTAAGATGGCCTTGTGATGTCGGCAGCTAAGTGGGAATAAAAGTGATGTCTTATTAAATCGGCTGATTATCCTTATCACACGGACTAAAGAAAGGCTCTGCTAGATACAGGCACATTGAGGCAGGTAGAGAGAGAGAGAGAGAGAGAACTCATTCACAGAAGATGGACATCCAATGCGCCGCAACAACAATCACTGGAGGCACTATTCATATACCTGCTCTTTGTTTTTACCACGGCGAGTGAGAATTGCCGCGATTCTTGTTAAGTCCGTCCTGTATTCCTTACACTTCCGGAGTTTCTGCTCTATAACCATTTTAGATCGTACATCCGATGATGCTAAATTTTTCAAAAAAGTGTTTTGATCTTACCTAACAAAGTCACAGATACGAAGATTTCATAATCTGAAGGACTTTATGCTAGACTTTTCTGAAAGCCTTAATTTTAGAGTAGCTCCGGGCTGTCCATCCTTCCTTCATCGGGATGGTTTTCTCGTCTTCTTTTGAGAAACTCTTACTCACTTACTCTATTAGCAAAACACGGTTTCTGTAAAAGCCTTTTGCTAACGAACACATCAAAGGTCTTCAAAACATTCGAGCATGCTGCCAGAATTGACTTCACTAACTAAGTCATCTTCAACGTCTATTGGTCGAAGGAGACTTCTTCGTATCGCAGAAACATATTTGGGATCCCATGTTCCTTCCCTTCCTATGAACAAACTTGTGGTCAAGTCATCGAAACCGAAATGCCTTTGTCTACATTTGATGTATGCGCACAAATTCACAATCCCATATGGCATAGCCAATCACTCACTTTTTATAGTTGGGTAGTTGTTTTCTCACATAAATATGAGTTGCGACTACGTAGGACACCAACAGTCTGCTTATGATCTCAAAAGAAGACACTGAGTCGAAAGCAGAAAGTGACACCAGGTCAGAACTGACTCACAGCCAGCTTCTTTTACCCGAACCACAAGTAAGCTAAGTATGCTGCACCAGGTGGCTTTGATATGTAAACGGACGAGACGACTAAATACTCGTACGATGCTGAATTTTAGCGAAGAAGGAAGTGTTTGTCTTCCAAGCAAAGACATACGGAGCTTTGATGACAACGAGCATTTGGAAGAGTTGAAGAGTCTGCATCACCAACGATAGGTAAGCTGTGGTTATGGCCTTACAGAACCCCCTTCCTATGTCAAAGCTAGTTCGAGAATGTGATACTTCTTTGAATTCAGAGTGCAGTCTGAATTCAGTTAGTCTTGTCTGGTTCCTAAGTCGCAATAGAATCGTAGGAAACCAGATTTCCGACATTTGCTAGGCATGACTCAAGGGAGGACCTCCCAAGATCTAGATCTGAACCAGCGTTGAGGCTGTCTACGGTTTTGGTAAGGGCTTCCAGTAAAAATTGACTCTCTATCGATCAGAACTGTATGGTAGATTGGGTAGCTCTCCACGTTGTGGACAGACGGAACTGTTTTAACACTGCTGAGCGCTTGTGTTAAACACCTAAATGTTTGTCGGGCAAAAATATCACCACCTCTAGGTTAGTGTAAAAGTGATAACGACACCGTGGAACAGTTTCTCAGTGAATGTCCGGACTTGGCACTGGTACTGTAGGCACTTTATCACTGAAGCGATTAGAAGTCTTTTTTCGAAAGACTGAGAGTTCTGGCAAGTTAGCCGTGAGTTTTATGAGCCGAAACAGATGTTTTTGAAATGTTTAAAATTGCGAAAGCCTTGAAGAGTCGCTGTTTTTCCTCCATCGGGAGCTGGTGACTTTCCTGTGCCCTCTCTTGATAAAAATTAGATAAAAATTTTTCAATTTCATCAGCATTTGTCTGCATACCTTTTCTCTATGCAGATAGATAGATAGCTTCTAACCACGGAAGTCCTTATGTTATGCTTCATCAAAGATTGGTAAGCTTGGGATAGTAGTAGTAGCTCTTCTATGGAGAGGAGGAGGTATTGGAGGAGTTATTTTTAGATCCAGCTCACAGGTATCTTTTAGTTTTAGAGTCTATTGGTATTTTCCACTGATGTCCTTACATTTTTTCCCCCTCAGTAGACGCCTTTGCTTCACGTGTGTTTTCTAGTGTGGCTCTCCCGCATCTTTATTTCGTAAAAGTAATGACAAGATACTCCCCAAATTAATACGGCACACTTATATGTAAATGAATTTGTACTTTAATTTGGTGTAGAAATGAGGCAACCAATTAAGCGGATTGTCATCTAATAAATGTCTCTTCGTGTGACCTCAGACAAAAGATCAATTCATCCCGCCCCACCGTGCACGGCTTGAATAAAAGACAGATAAAGATAAAAATCATATTATTACGTAAGACAACCTTCTGTTTAATTAATTACAACCAAAACACAACGTCAAACATCAATCATGTAGAATAAACGTACCGCAAACAATTCGCAATTGTTGTTTGTTTGGAAGCGTAAGCTTCTCCCATCAAGTAAGGATGCACGAGTGTATGAGGTTATCCCAAAAAGTATGCCAAGTACTTTGTGTGTGTGTGTGTCTAACTATCTCACACATCAATCAAATGGAGCATAAAAATAAATATATGTATTAATGCTTTCGACTTTTTCCCGCCCTTTTTCATGTACTCGCCGGCGATGGTGGTGTCCTTCGACAAAAGAAGTTATATTGTAGTAAACCGCATCTTTTCGAAACTGATGTATCTCGAATGATAAATGTTTTATACTCTCCTCCTATCCCCTTAAGGGGATGTTGATGTCGATGTGAATGTGAAAACGTGAAAACAAAGATATCCAGACTCAGTTCCATTGGGGACTTTCAAGAATAGTGCCCGAAAACCGCCACACAAAGAGGAATAGGGTACAAAAAAAATGATGATGATAATGATGATGATGAATATTTGTCAAGGATAATGTTAATTAGCAATTGGCGAAATTAATTAAACTCGCACATGCACACATGCACACTTAGAAGAAATCCAGGAGGCGGGATACAAGGAGGAAACAGATAAAATCCGCAGGGAACAGGTCGATTAATTAGAAAACCTTCACATCCTGTTTATGCATAGAATGTACTCGTACCTTAACTAGGTGGATTTTTGTTTTGTTCTTAGTTATCCTTTATGATTTCTGTATACTTAGAAGCACAAGTTGAGAGGAGACGATGGAGTGTTTTATTTTTTTTGATTTTGAAAATAAATTGAAGTTCACACCACACCACAAATTGTAAAGATACACAGCAACAGCAGCAGGAATGGCATTTCATTTCTGCATGAGAAGAATTTGATGTTTTTCTTTTAATTTTCATTTATTTTCTGTCTCTTTCTTTTACACATGTTTTTTTAATGTAACTAATGACTTAAATATTCAGTATGTGTTCACTTCACGATGTATTGATAGACTTACAGGATGCAAAACTAAAAAAAACAGAATGTTCAACCAAACAACCGAATACTTCATTACGCAACTCAAACATTATAAAATTGTCTACCACCAGTACTCAATGTGATTTCAGTTTCATTTTTCAAATATTTTTCTTTTTCGATTTGATTTTGAATATGTGTTGTACTTTGGAAAGGACGAAAACTTTGTGATTAATAAATTGGAAGAGAAACATTTGAACTTTGCTCACTTTGCGCAGACCTTAGAACCACTCCTCATGATACTCTGTATTGGATCAGCTCGTTAGCAAGATCAAGAGCTAGCTGACGTTTTTGCATTTCAGTGTTCCAATTATTTTTCTTTTGGCATCCTCTTCAATCCTTACTAAAACGAGCCTTTATTGATTTCTGGACATGAAATTTGGCCAATATTGGTTCTTCAAGGTAGAGGTTCCATTGGGTACGTAAAATGCTTATCAGATCACGTTTTGTCACACCGTTCGTTACGTTCTCATTTCTTTCACTGTATTCTGCGCCATTTAAGCCACCCAACGCTACTTCTATGTAAGACTCTCGAGTGCAATCTGAGATCTTAGCGGCATCCATGTAAAGATCTCTGGAACCCTATCGAACATTTTTTACAAATTGATGAAAATAATATACAAATCTCCCACCTGCTCCCCATAAAGTCACATTATTCGAGTCGATGTCCTCTGCCTATTTGTGTAGGCTTCACTGATCGATAGCTGTTTCAATTTTTCGTGTCGGTTTCGACTTTATAGAGTAGAAGGAGAGAGCTCTCTGTCCACTGGGTTTTCATCCGATTGCCTCTCATAAGTTATTTAAAGTCAAGATCTCCGACTGCCATCCATACTGCAGAGGGTATGGCCCCTCTTCATTCTTTTTACACTTCAGGTTCCGTAAAATCGTTTCCTCTTCCCTCGCTACAGCTTTACAAATTTTGTTGTTTGCTGTTAGCGCTCTTACGAGCTTTCTAGTCGTTGCACCGTCTTAAAATTACTAACTCCTTTGCCCGTGCATTTCCTCGCCATTCCCGATGTACTTATGCCACGGTTGGAAGGCTTGCTTCTTGTTCTTTATCACCATTTTCGTCTCATCGTTCCACCACTACCTTTATTTCTTTATGTGGAGCCGATATTTGAACCCAACCAACAGAGTCTTTGCACTATTTACATTTTTCTTCAAAGTTGTTCCTTGCGTGTTGAGTTGTTCTTCTTGCTTTATGGCATTTTGGAGCAATTCTTGCAAATTCTTGCCCACATAGATGCCCACTTTCATGTTGTTTAATTTGTGTCGGTTTTCGGTGGTTTTTCTCAGGTTTGTTCATGAAAAATTCTGGCAGCAAAAGTCGGTGCTGCGTGGTAGCTTATTTCTACAAAGGTGATAATTTATCTGTGTTTGGTATCAACCGTTGCAGTATGTAGTCATGAGCTTAGCATGTCTTCTCCCGCTGCGTTTCTCGTTCCGAAACCGAGTTTAAATCTCCCGTCACGATCTGTCCCTAGATGAGAGGAGAGCTTGTCCTCTGTGTCCTCTGCTCCACGATTTGTAGTGCCAGTAAACGGTGTTTTCTAAGAGCTGTAAGACTTAAAAGCAAAATATAGCACACGAAAGTTGGGCAAATCAGCCAAAGTGTTTTTTTTAGCGAATAGAAATTCTATGGGATTAATGATGAAAAATGATTTCGGTCATACATACGAGTATCACTACCATAGAAGCTTCTTAGCAGCGGCATCCTAATGCTCCAATATTGGATCACTTGAGGCCGTATGCAGCAAGTGGTGCACTTGATGTTGACTTCTAAAGCTATAGTCGTTATTTGCTTATTCGCATAGACCAACGACTTCTAATACCACCGCAGAAAATATTCCAGCGTCGTTAAATCACACGATCATGCCTGAAGATAATGTTGTCATCGATCACTTTCTTCAATAACTCGATGGTTTTTGCAGGTAGTATGGCATGTTGCGTTATCTTGATAAAACCAAAAGTCCTGCATACCATGTTCACGCGCTTTTAAACACACAAAATCGTTAATCATGGATTTGTATTGGGCGCCATTGACGGTGACATTTCGATTTTTTAGTTTTTGTAGAAGTAAGGCCCGATGATGCCGCCAGCTCATAAACCGCACCACGCATTCCATTATTCGGGATAAATCGGTAGCTGATGGATCGCCTTTAGATTTTCCTCGCTCTAAATTCGACATTTTTACTTCCTAACAAAGCCACTGAGACAGAAGTGAACTTCATCACTGAACAAAATTTTACGGTAAAAAAGCGGATCGACTTCCAATTGTTCAAGGGCTCAATCAGCGAAGTCGCGACGCAAACGGTGATCGCCTGACTTCAATTCTTCCAGCAATTGACTCCTGTAATCGTGTAAACCAAGATCCTTTCCAAAAATCTTCTAAAAAATAGATGGACAGAGGCCAGATTCTTGCGTGTGGTATCGATGAATTATGATCTACCTCAACACTGGCCCCATCGTGATCGGTGCGGCGCCGAGATCTTCATCCGTGTTTGAAGTGGCTTCAATGTCTTGAAGTTCAAAAGAGTAAGTCTAGTGTGAAATCACTTGCGACTTCCTTTATCTATTATGCTGACCGTAAAATAGTGTTCTATAAAAGAATTTTTACTGAACAGTGATTTTGGAAAAATAATTTCCACATTTTGTAAGCGTTTCATGAGCGTAAGTCTGTGTGAATTATTTCTAATTGCGTAAAACCATAAATACTCATACATCCTTTATATCTGATTGAGAAAAAAAATATACGCGAAAACTCCAGAGTTCCAGAGATCCTGAGGTCAGTCGGACCATGCAAAAACGACAAAAACGAAATTTTGCTGGGTCAAAACGGAGCAAAATAGCGAATTGGACAAGGAGCGCCCAGAAAATGTAGTAGTTATCTCCACTCTGTTTGGCGTTATCTCACAAAACTCTTAGAAGTGATTTCTAAATAGAATTCTACCGCCATTTCCCGCGCATCGCTATCAACCAATTCATCATTTCAAATGACTCTACCATTCCAGTAACAATAATGGAATCGATACTCTCGCATGCTTTCTCTTTCTATCAACATGATCTACTGCATAGATAAACTAACCTAGATGTCAAATTCTACTAATACTTTTGCAAACACTTAACTTTCGCACTGCTATACTTTAAGTGAATTCCAACACTTTTACATCTCTATAACTTTGTCAAAATTTGCGAGAATGAGAGCGATTTACAAGTAAAATTGCTAGAATGAGAGCTTTTTGCACGAGTGTGTGTAATGTAGATGAGGTTTTTTTTGCGTAAAATGGGCGAGTTTTGTGTAAAATGTGAGGGAAATGAGGGGCGATCAGTAGAAAACCGGTTTTGATTTTCCAATATCTGGAAAGTTTGACATCTAGGTTAGTTTATCTATGAAGTGTGTACACTCAGAAGTTTAACGAATGTTTTGTCTTTTCATCGTTGGCGTTCGCCACAGTAGATCATAGATGGTTTAAATGATGAATTGGTTGGTAGCGAAGCACGGGAAAGGGCGGCAGAATTCTATTAGAAATCCGTTCTAAGAGTTTTGTGAGACAACCCCAAACAGACTTCAGATAACTACTGGGCGCCTATTGCCCAATTCGGTATTTTGTTCCGTTTTGTCGCCTCGATTGAAAAAATAAAGAATTTCGTTCTTGCATCGTCAGATTGACGATCATCCTGGGGTCAGGATGTCTGGAACTCTGGAGTTTTTCGTATATTTTTTTTGCTAACCAGGATATAAAAGATATATGCATATTTATGGTTTACGTTTATTTCCTAAACAATATTATGAGGGACAAAACACGCCAATGTGAATTTCGAAATTTTTACTTGAGTTCTACATCCATACGCTTGCCAAACATAATCTCATGTCGGTGTCAGTCCTGTCCTTAAAAAAAGCTGTATGTTCTATGTATAAAGAAAGAAGTTTTAAAGAAAAAAACATTCTTTTCGTCAGCAGTTCTGTTTTACGGCTGCATTTGGCAGAGTTTGAAGAGTAGATGGACGATGCTGAGACTCCATTTATCGGTCATGCGTCATTTCTTCCAGGTAGCCTTGGATATTTCTATTCTTATTTCGTTTAAGATGGGTAGACGACAGTTTTCACAGTCTTCATCTGAGTTAAATGGCGTTTACTTGTTTTCTCAATTTCTAGAGGAAGAATAATCCAGATTTTCAGTAACGACTGGACCTCTACTACGACGTTCATTGCCGTGGTCATCTTTGCAGGCTTCGCTTAGGGTTTTGTTCCCCTGATACGTCCTTGTTATCCTCTTATGCAATTTCCGAGAAACTCATTCCAGCAGTGACATCTTTTGATCCTCCTTTCGCTTCTCTACTTCTGCGATTAGCAGAAGAAAATGATCAGCTCAGAGAGTCCATATAGTCCTCACTTCCAATCATACCACCTTGATCAAAAATTTCCCGGGATTTTTTCAGAAAATTAAACATACAAGTTTATTCATCTACACTTCAAAGTAATACCCATCGACTGCAACACACTTATGCCAGCGCTTGATCCAATCCTTGAAACATTTCGGTATGTCCGTCAGTGCTTCCTGCGATTTTTCCATTACGAGTACTTCCTCTCGGTTTTTTAACTCGATTGAACAGAAAGAAGTCACAGAGAGCAAAATCAGGTGAATTCGGTGGCTGTTGGATAGTATTTGTTGCATTTTTAGTCAAAAAATTACGAATAATGATGGCACGAGTTTTCTGCCCACAATTCTGGTCTCTTTCGGCGAATAGCTTCACGCAAACGTCTGATAACGCCCAAATAATACTCTTTGTTTACTGTCTGGCCTTCTGGCAAAAATTCATGATGCACTACACCGTTCTAATCCATGAAAACCGTGAGCATTGTCTTCTTTTTTGACTGAAAACGACGTGGTTTTTTTGGTCTCGACTCATTTGGTGAACGCCATTCACTTGCTTGATGTCTGAATTGCGTGTCGTACTCATAAACCCACGTCTCGTCTCTTGTAATGATCCTTTTTATGAATGTGGGATCGGATTCAGCCTCAAATCATCTTTTTCGCATGAAATAGAAGTCTTTTCTCACCAACTTTGCTGCTACTCTACGGAAACCCAAATCGTTAACCAAAATGTCTTGGAAGAATCCATAAGCAATGTTCTGATGGTTAATTTGCGGTTATTGACCATCTTTTACTCCATCAATGTTTTCGTCGGTTTTCGATGTCGATGGTCTGCCATTTTTGAAGCGCTCATGCCACTGGTAAACGACCGTTTTCTTTAGAGAATCGTTGCCGAAACACTTTCCCAACATTTCCAACGTTCGCGCACCAAATACAATTTAACATGTTCGTTGTTGCAAATTTAAATCCATTTATAAAATTGTAAAAAATCGCCAACACACACAGAGCATCTATCTCTACTCTTGGCTACGTAACTTTTGCTAATGTCAAGCTATGACGCTACGATTTAGAGGGAATGTCAACAACAGATTTACCAACGTAACAGAAAAACAGAATTCAAATCGGGTATTCCGGGAACTGTTTGATCAAGGCGGTATGTTTGTAAAGAAATGAAATAAAGTATTCGTCCTTTCTTTTTATTTTTACTTTCAAAGACAACTTTTTGCAATGGTAATGTGTGACTTTTAGATACGATTTTACGTTTCTCAATTTATTTCACTCGTTCTTTTCTTTTTGAGACTTCTTTTCACTTTGTTTTCAGTTTCTTTTCCTTTCTTAATAGAGCTGATTCGGAAATGATTTCTTCATTTAAATAAAACAAAAAGAGACTTACTCGTAAAACTTTCAATTAGAATTAAAAATAAACAAAAAATAAATAAAAATCATTGCTTTGTCCTTGGTTTGGCTTTGCTTAATTCACCAAAACGAAAAAAAAAAAGAAAAAAACAAAACAACCTCATTCATTCCAAATTAAAGTTCATGAAATGTGTTGTCTTAGATTGAATTTTAAAGAAAAAAACAAAAAAACTTTATTTATTGTTGTAGTTCTTTTTTGGCTTAAAGAAAAAACAAAATCATGTTAAAAAAAAATTATACGAAATACTAAATATTATTTATTTTGATTTGAGCTGACAAAGCAATTCAGAGAAATACGCGATACATTCCGAGTTGGGCCTAAATCTTTTACCACTACAAAAGAAAATTGATTCAATTTATAAACCTCTTTCCAATTAGAAAACAAAACTCTGTCTATACTTAACAGTCTCTATATATTCCCCTATCTTTGGTTTAACATTTTTTTCAAAATATTTACTTCGATTAAAATAAATATTTTTCTGTCTTTCTATATATAAAAATATACTTATATATTAATCTTCTTAAATATTTTACAACCAAAAACATTAATTAAAATCGTATTATACTTATACCGTATATACACAAAATAAAAATAAAAAACAAATGAATTACCAAAAAAAACAAAAACAATATCTATTTGTAAAATGATACACAAAAAAGCCATCGTTGAATGCTCGTCGTCCTAGCTGGATTGAACAGAGGGTCAAAATTCAGACAAGAAGATTTAGTACCAAAGTTAGTTTTTATCAATTTTTTCAAAAACCAATTTTTCAAATAGTTTTTCTTTTATTTTACAATTTGTTTTACAATTTCTTTGCAAACAAGTAAAATTGTTCAAAATTAAAATTGCATTTTCTTTTTTCCAAAACTTGAGCTAATTATCTAAATTGGTTTAAAACAATTAGAGTTTTAATTTTCCTTTTGGTTTTTGTTTTTTGAGTTTGAAAATTGCTTTTTATTTTGAACAGAATTGGCTTTTTAAGAAAGTTTTATTCGAATATTTTCTAGAATTAGAATTTGCTTTTATAATATAATAGAATTCTACTAAAATTGTTTTTTATTATTTTTCTATTTTTAACTAATTGAGCTTCCATGTTTATTTGAAAAAAAAAAAATAAAGAGCAATAGAAAACCTTTATAAAAACAAAATAGTAAATTTCAGCAAACATTTCTTAAACTAAATTTACAAAAAAAAAAGAAACTTGCCTTCCAATTTTTTCTAAATGTGTGTATATGGAATATTTATATATTTATTTGTGTTTTAAATGTTTATTGAATGTACCCTGCATGGCACTTGTTCACTACACTGAACCTACACAAACCTTGAACTTTGTTATTTTACACAAAATATCATAAACTCTTGTATAATTTAAATGTAAAATAATTTCTTATAGTACTCGTATGTTATTAAATAAATAGATTTAAAAATTTCCTTTCTTACGAGTAGATCCTGATCTGAGATACTTTTTATAGCTTCATTTCGAGAGAACATGACTAACCAATATTTAGTCTGAATGATTTCAATGTTGTGGCCATTGGTTTTTTATCACTCTTAATATTTCCAAGAACAGGACAGTTCATAATTGATTAATTAACGGACAACTTCTATACAACTGATCTTAAATTAAAACTAAAAACTAAATGACGAGGAAGTTCTGGACAGGAAGGAAGTTCTACTAAAATGGAAATCGTACATATTGTGTATTCTATCATTTTCACGTAGTATACGGCAGAATGGCTCATTGAAGCCATATACCATTCGGTGGTAATTTCATCGAAGCAATAGGACAGACTTTAAAGTGCGTTCGGTAGTATTAAATGAAAGCTGAGGCAACAGTGTGGGACAGTCGATGTTGTCGGTTAAAACTTACTTACTTACTTTAAGTGGCGCTACAATCCGGGTGGACCTGCCTCCAGTTTCGCAAGCTAAGTTGGCTGAGGTCTCTTCTACTTGCGTGCGCCACCTTAGTCTTGGCCTTCCTTTACTGCGCTATCCCTCGGGATCGGATTCGAAGACTTTTCGGACCGGAACATTGGTGTCCATACGCTCTACATGACACAGCCATCTCAGTCTTCACTCTTCTGGTTAGGTCGATGTCACCGTACATTCCGTAGAGTTCATTGTTGTATCTCCTCCTCCATTCACCGTCAATGCAGACGGGACCAAAGATTGCCCGAAGAATTTTTCTCTCGAAACAAGAACACCCTCATCCATTTTTGATAAGTAGTGTCCATGCCTCTGCGCCATAGAGCAGGTCCGGTGTCATTACGGTCTCATAAAGGGTGACTTTTGTTGTCCGAGAGAGGGCTTTGCTACTCAATTGCCTTCTTAGCCCAAAGAAACAGCGGCTGGAAAGAGTTATTCTTCGTTTGTATTTATCTTTTTTACTTTTTATTTATTGTTGTTATCTGTATTTATAGCGGAGTCTAGGTAAACAAAGTCCTTAACTACCTCAAAGTTATACCTGTCGAGGGTGATGTTCTGCCCGAGACGTCGGTGTTGGTTGTCCTTTTTGTGCTGTCAAGCAAAATCGGTGATCGGTAAACCCATTTTCGCCGCTTTCGTCTCAATACTCGCGAAAACGCCACTGACATCACGCTGCTTTCTCCCGATTATGTCAATATCGTCGGCGTATGCGAGTAGTTGGACGGACTTTTGAAAGATAGTGCCTCTTGTGTTTGCTCGTGAGTTTTGCACTATTCTTTCAAGTACGATGTTGAAAAAATCGCATGACAGCGCATCGCCTTGTTTAAATCCTTTCTGGGCATCAAAGGTATCGGTGAGATCTTTACCGAACTTGATGGAGCAGCGTGCATTCTCCATCGTCATCCTGCACAGACGGATGAGTTTGGCAGGGATGCCGAAACTAGACATTGCTATGTATAGCCCGTCGCTATATTGGCGCAGTTCAGAGGGTCTCCTTTCTTGAGAATCGGACAAACAATGCTGAGATTCCATTCATCGGGCATACTTTCGTCCGACCATATTTTACAGATGAGTGGGGGTATGCTCCTTACCAAGTCATTGCCTGCCGCTTTGAAGAGCTCGGTAGTTGGACTTAAGCTTAGATATAGCTATTTTCACTTAGTCCAGGTCGGGTGGACGGAATTGTTGGTCATCATCGTCCATGTTTAAAGGTTGATTCTACCTGACAGCGGTATTTGGTTCATCATTGCCGTATACAGTCTGCAGAAATGGTCTTTCCAAATCCTCAGCATCGACTGCGATTCTACCACCATGTTCCCTTGTTTATTTCTACAGGCTTCGGTTCGGGGTTTGTTTTTACATTTTGGTAAAACTTCCGAACCTCATTCCTAGAGTAGCATCTCTCAATTTTCTCGACCGCACGCCTCTCATGCTCTTTCTTCTTCCTCCTTAGAAGCCGGTGTTCGACTCTCCTGTTCCGCTCATAGAGATCATGAGTAACTCTGGTTCTTCTATGCAGCGCCGCTTTATATGCATCTTGCTTAGCTGCATGTGCTTGCCGGCATTCATCATCGAACCAGGGGTTCCTTTGTGGTGGACGAGTGAAACCCAGCACATCAGAAGTGTCACCTCTGATGGCGTTTTGGCAGTGTTTCCAATGGTCTTCGATGCTTGATTCTGGCGGTATTGGACCTCTTAAGAGATTAAGAGACACTCGATCGGAAATGGACTTAGCGATCTCTTGCGATTGTAGCCGTCTGACGTCGGGATATCTGCAACCGTAACTTGGCTACAATAAGGTAATGGTCCGAGTCGATGCTGGCTCCTCGGAACGTACGGACATCCATAATACTGGATCAGTGTTTTGCGTCGATCGCAATGTTATCAATCTGGATGACCAGGAGTTCTCCAAGTCCCCTTGTTGATATCGAGATGTGGAAACCGCGTGCTAGCTACGAAAATGTTACGCCCCGCCTCAAAGTCGATTAGCCTGATTCCGTTATCGGAGGTGATGCCGTGCGGGCTATATTTTCCGATCGTTCCACCAAAGATACCCTCTCTTAATTAAAATCACCGAGGACAATTTTTTTGTCATAGCTAGGGCATTGCTCGTAGGTCTTGTTAAGGAGCTCATAGGAGGCATCCTTGGTGTCGTCTTCTTTCTCCTCTGTGGGGGCATGCGCGCATATAAGGCTAATGTTGGCGAATTTAGCCTCGATGCGGATTGCTAGGAGGCGCTCGCTCACATGCCGGAAGCTCAGGACTTCTTGTCTTAGTCTACCTGCGACAACAAATCCGCATTCAAATAAGCGCTGCTTTTGCCGTCGATAGCAATCGCCATAGTTGATGTCGCAGTTTTTTATCCTCTTGTTGTCTGGCCCATCCCATCGCATTTCTTGGATGGCGGTTATGTATGCTTTGCAGCAGTTGTTCGGCTGCACGTGGTCTATTAAGGGACCTAATATTCCACGTGCATATCCGAAGCTCATTGTCGGTTAAGAACCGGGGGATAAAGTGTATTCGTGACATTTTTTCAAGCAATGTAGGCCGAGCAGTTTGAGTCGGTCAATATAGGGTGCAGGATGTAGTGGTAAGACCATGGGGAGTTGCGTAAGAATCTAGCTTGCACAGCTTCGAAACGTATAATATTGTTTTTATAACAAGAGGGTAATCCCAGAAAAAATATCTGTCTTTCTCAATCTCTTTTTCGCTCGATACACTGTTTCAAGGAATGTTCAATGGCTTCGATACCTTGTTTATAGCGATAACTGTCGTGCTACTCAAAATACCCACCAACCACAGACTTCAACTCTTCATTGTTGAAACGTCTTACCAACCAGCCATTTTTTCAAGTTTGAAAAGAGATGCTAAATCTGGCGAATAGGGTGCGTTCCATTTTTAACTCATTGATTTTGTCCACCGCCATAACGGATGTCTGAATGTGTGGATGTGGATGCCGTTTTTGTTTTTATTTTGATTTGATCTCTCAAACTTGATGGGTTTTCCTTGTTGAAGATAATCTATAAAAAAATTTCCACGTGCATCCGACAAAAAATTATCAGCAGATGGATCTGTCTTCGCCTTCTTTGGAACCGATTCGCCGATTTCAGCCCATTGACTGTTCCTTCATCTCAGGCGTAAAGTAATGGACCCATGCTTTATCCATTGTTATAAATTTCCTTCTCCATTTCTGGCGTAATCACCGTAATCGTACGGCCAAGTTTAAACCCTGCCACCCAATATTTTGGGTGCAGCCTCCGCCAGAATTGAATCTACGCCGGCTGTGATATTGGTTAGACTGAGACCTTTCAAATGTTGACAAATTCAATGACTGCTTTCATTACTGCTGGCTGTCAAAGTAATGCTAAACAACACAGCGTCTTCAAGCTTCAAACTTTAGCTTTATTGAGAGCATATCTGGCTAACATACTCGAAAAATGCCCTAACAGAGGTGATGTAAAGGGATATCGTGACGCCCAAGTCCGGCATTGAGGTGACTAAAACTGCAGCTTGAGCTGATATACTGAGGAAATGTTAAATGCTTTCTTTCTGGATGGAGTATGAGATGGCTTGAAATTTGTTTAGGCAAGACGAGAAACATTACACCTTGAACATGCCAATTGGCTGGGCAATATTGGTCTCACCTATATGTCTTATCCCTTTACGAAACAGAAATAACAGATGGTATATTCGAACCTGAGCTTGAATTTGAGCCTCTATTTTTAGACAGGATTTTCCGACAACTGATTTGCGTAGCCTGTAGTTTATCCACTATCGCGTTCTCAATGTGAAGACTTCTACGAATGCTACCGCTGGTAGCACGACGATTCCTTTTCAATACATTTCCCTAGTTGGATCTACGGGTTCAGAAAAATGACAACACAGATATTAGGTCTTAGTTCGACTGATTGGTAACCCGAATGATTCGTATCACCTTTATCCAATCGACGTACCCCTATCATTGGCTAAAAGAAAAATTCCGGACTTGTTAATGTGCTGCTTCAATACAAAATCGTGCACAATATAAAAAAGAAACGGACTATGTACACTGCCCTTATGTACTCCACCTTTAACTTTGAATTAACTTTCATTTTCATTTATCATTCGATGACGAAGATGTGCAGATCTTGTCTTAAATGTAAATGTTGAATCACGTCATATACTAATCGGCCTTAAACAAATCCGCATTGACTGACATAGAGTTTAATAGCATTGCGTTATCGACTGTCTAGAGATTTCTCATATATTTTCATTGTATGGGACATTAGATTCACCAATCAGTTGCTGTTTGTTTGGAAGAATGCAACAAGAAACATCTTCCTTCCTCATTTCATTAAACAGTGATTTCAATATTTCGCAGAATATGTGATCCGGTCTGACTGCATGTCGTCGGTTCATTCTTTTTACTGCTTTGCTAACTTCGCCTTCCCTAAAATTTGCAGTAATCACTCTCTTTTGCAACATTCACTATGCACTCTACCGGCTTCGCTATTTCCGCTGTACTTAGTCCGCACGTGAAAAGCTTTACTTTTACTCAATTTCATAATTTTCTTCTAAAAAGACGGCACGCAGGGATAATAAATGCGAAGTGGGCCGCTCTTAACTCACTTTCATAATTTTCGCCTCATCGTTCCACCCCTCTCCAGTATAAAACCCCCGAGAAGATGGGTCGGTTGAAACCAATGACAGGGCATGTCTTTTTCAAGGCCCTGGCCGTGTCTTTGAGGTGCTTTTTAGCCTAAGCTTCGACATAACTATCTGACATAAGGAGTTGAATCCATTCTAGAAGTCTTGATATCATCGTTGATTCAATCTAGAAAATTGCTGTGCCAACTTATTTATAGTGCTGCTATATTTGTCTCTCGATGTACACTCGCAGTTATAAGTTTGGCGAGTCGAGTAAGGGTGGACAGCAACAGTACGCGACTTTATAGGTTACATCAGTATGCTAACTCAATCCAACTCAATCTTGCTAACCATTTCTGGGCAGTGTAGTCGTTGGTGTTTCTGACCTGTAACTTTGATTTAGAAGCCTTAATTAGTTATTGACACTAGGTGAAGACGAATTAGAATCAAGCCTAAGTTAAGTTCGTCGTATCATATCGTATCCATCTTATCCAATTTACCCTCGTTCATATAGACCTCCAATTAAACAATTACACTCCACGCTGCTCCTTTTTGATTTCAAATTGTTTCAAGTTTAATCGCCAACTTTTTAACCTAATTAGGCAGCAGTTACTCGTAAGCTCTATCAAATCACAGCAAAGTAGCAACAAAATCGCTCATCGCTAAATTCTTCCATTCGTACTTGAAGTTGAATGGAAATTTTTTCCTTCCCCAATATCCGCTATACCCTGTAAACATTCATACAGTTATCTCCTTACGAGGTTCATAAAATTTATTTTTTCAATTACCTCCATTCCCCGTCATCGCGTCAGCTGTGGAAACAAAAAATTAAAAAAAAAAGGAACTTCCTTTGCCCATATAACATGCAATCAATCCTTCTTTACTGCTCTCTCAATCGATTGCCACCCCCAATCTTGTAGGTCTTACTTTTGAATCCTTACAGGCCCCTTCTCAAGCAAGCAATCCAGTCAAACCAGGTGAATTGATTGAAAAGTTTTTTTCTGCAGGAGGAAAATAATAACAAAGAAAACAAAAATGGAAATTGAAGTGAAAGAATTGGAAAAGCAGTTACGAAGCACTTTTCCAGCTGCTGCTACATAGGAGTACAAATGTGTGTATGGGCTTTTCCGGGACTTGTTTTTAGAGACGTACAAAAACTATTCTAAAAAGACGGCGTGTAACAGTTGCACGCAGGGATAATAAATGCGAAGTGGGCCGCTCTAGGCGAAGGAAAATTTATTACACAATCCTCTACGATTTGTTCGTAATTCCATGAACAGGATGTTGTACGAGTACTGCAAAGACGAAGGCGAAGACAAAGACTGAGATGGAGATGGAGACCTCTCATTACACCCCATTAGGGGCAAACCCAGATATGAATAAAGGATGCATATCCTCTGGGGGCTTGAGAATCTATATAATTCAACTTAAATCTTACCCACCGTTCGTTTGCCTTTAGCACACAAAAGAAAATATTCAATTTGGAATAATTTAGAATTTAGAATCTCTGCAGCTTTGTTCCGAATTCCAATTCACGGGTCAAGGTAGAGCTAATCCTTGCTTAGAAATTTCTGAAAATGTAAATTTACTTAAGTGAGAGCCATCGCTTTATCGTTTGGTTTCTTTGGTCATAATCCACACTAATTATCCGGGATTATGGTCTGGACATCCTGAAAGCCACACTGGCACTATTCAGGCCAACATGATTTATCAACTTTGATTAATGTCCCTTGGCGGGTTCACGTGCTGTCCCAGCTTTTGTTTGATTGGCCATTTACCTACTTTTGTTTTTGCATTTATTTGGTTAGAGATACGAGTATCTGAAAGAACGTGTGGATATGCTATCAGTAGAAGTTTTTTTTTTTTTTTTTTTGTTTTGTGACAATGTGATTCATTTACCCACCCAGATTTGTGTGGAAATTTAAAGCAAATAAATCACAGCATGTGCCGCAATTGATGGAGTAATTAATGAAGAAGAGAAGCGGAGCAAAGTGAGACTAAATGAACGTGACCATGCGGTACCGGGATGGGGGGATGTCGAAAATATATTCGTAAATCCAATGATAGAGCATCGGTTTTGTTTTTAAATTTGTCACTCTCAATTTTCTGGGTGAGGATTTTTCAATAGACCATTTACAAGGTCCTTGGGAGCATAATGACATTCGTCTTTAGGTTCCCCCAAACCGGAAATAAGACTGGAAATGTTCGGGCAACCTTTTAAAGGTATTCTATGGTATTCTTTGGGCTAAGAAGCGTGTAGAAATCAACATCTATTCACTACAATCTGAAATCTCCATCATCTTATCATGTTTCTTTGGCTTACGACAAGTAACTGTTGAAAAAATACGTTTTTAAGCTTTGCTACCGGCCACGTTATCAATAAAATGCCTACCCTGGACCTCATCCAATTCTTATTTTGTAGTTTTCGATTGTTTTTCCTTACACTTCTGGCTTTATTTCTGCTATTACTCGACCAATGAACCTTTCCAGATAGCGCAGTTTTTGGCTAGCTGCACCCACTTAAACAGTCAAAAATTATTTAGCTTCCCTTCCAGTTGTATGCGCCAATAAAGGTGAGGTCTTTCTCTACTGAGAACCGTCAAGTTTTAGAAAATTTCCCGAGTTACGCAGAATTTTCTCACGCATCAGTGATCTTTTACGGAGCAGATAAGTTCTCCTTCTGACACGTTTTGCAGGGATGTCAAAACTAGACATGGCTCGGTATAGCTCTTTTCTATAGATGATGTCATTTGCGGCCTTTATATCGATAAAGTGGTAGTGGATGTCGATCTGAACTTCTTGGGTTTTCTTTAGGATCTGCTACCTCTGTGTATAAATTGTGGACTTACCTGGCTGAAAACCACACTAATCTTCGGGTTTTGACAATATAGCAGACAAGGTCTTATAGGGGTTATTTAGTTTAGAAACTCTCCTTTCTGGTGCATCGGACAGACAATGGCGAAGTTCCACTCAACTGGTATACTTTCCAGCGATCATGTCTTGGAAATTATTTGTTGTATGCCCTCTACCAAGGCATCTCTCTCTGCAGCAGTCCAGTGGGTATTTTGAGGCATCGCTACCTTTAGTTCACTTGAGTCGGGTGTTCTGCCTGAGAAGGAAGTTTGGATATGCTGAATGGTTTTCCATATCTTCAACACCGATTACCGCTCAGCTATTCTATGGGCTTCTGTTCTGGTCTGGTTGGCTTGTCACTTTCTTTTTACCTTTTCGTAAATATTTCTGAAATTTTTTCGTGGATAGCATCAGTCAATTTCCGCGATAACTTGCTTCTCATGATCTTTCCTTTTTCTCCGTTAAAGATCTGAATATTCTATGTAAAATTCCAGACGCCGTTGTCCCTTTTTCGCTTACCAGGATCCCCAATTTATCAAGACCTTACCTTACGTGACACTGTTTGTTGCCTCGCAATAGAAGGGTTTTTATGTTGCCGAGATAACCCTACAAACAGTTCTTCAGCCTTTAGAACCAGTGGCCGTATATTCCAAAGGTAATTTTGAGAGCTGCCATTAATTTATTGAGGGTATTGCCTAGTTCTGAAAAATTGTTACTGGCCTCAGCTTATATCTATTTTTATAAATTAGAATTTAACAATTCCAATTTTATTTTGTAAAAACAAGTTTATGGGAATGATGACCCTGACTTCGCGTACGAGAGCGAAGAGTTGGTGCAATAGCCTTAACTACAAGGATTGTTATAGTGAACCTTCGACTTGAGGTGGCATAGCAAGAGGTCCGACAAACCAGGGAATATCCTTTGCCCTTAACTTGCCCCTTGAGCAGTGTACAGATTGGCACGGTCTTGCTGAAATAACATTCTATTGTTGCACTCGGGAAACAACTGGAGTTGCAACTATTAATCAGGAATACACTTTAACAGCCCCTCTTGTTAAAAAAATTGAGGCCAGTTATTCTCCAAGGAGAAGTAGTCCACCATACTGTGATTTTTGATGTTTTTGGTCCGCTGATAACGTTGATATGTTCATTGATATGTGTGATGTTTGCCCGGTCCATCAGTTAGTCGTCCAATACTGAAGTGATTTCAAAAGAGCGACGTTCACGATTTTCTGATTCACCGCTGTTCAAATATTGCTCTACCGCAAGCGTGCTGTCCGCTCGTTGTAATGTTTCAAAAAATTCTGTTCAATATTTTTGTATTAAAAACGGTTTTGCTAGGGTTGGGTAAAGTCGCAGATTTAAGAGCAGCTCTACAGGCTGCACCATTTTCAATTACCGCGTTAGCGAGGCCAACTTTAGCTGATGTCTTTGAATTTGAGTGATCCAATAATTTAATTTTTTTTCGGCCTCTTCTTCAAACCGCAACTGGATCTTAAGTCTCAATTGCCTTTTGGAGCTTTGTTGACTATAGCAAACCCAGCTGATTCGCCTAGCCCGAAGTACTTCCACCAATGCGCATACTTCTAACATTCTTTACAATTTCCTTTCCGTCGCTGTCATTTTTCGTTAATACTTCTCGTACATCGCATGTTACAATTTTTCGTGTCGCCTTTGCCTTTATACGGTAGAACAAGAAAACTCTTTTTCGACTGGTTAGGAATTGCTCTCTTCATTTGATTGAAAAAGTCACTTAAATCCTATGAGAGTGTGCTTCAAAATATGGAGTGCAGAATTGAAGGGGCACTTGACATGAGGAGCACGAACTGGGCATTTTTACCGACATTGAGGATGCTTTCGACCTTTCACGGCATGTCTAACTCGGCTAGACAACACGGTGTAGATGAATCACTAGCTTTGTCGATGAAAGCATTGCTGTTGAATAACACCCTGTTTGTTGATGCTGAGATTGCCCCAAGGCGCCGTCCTGTCTCCGGTACTATGGTGCGTATCACCATTATTATTGGCTCTACTTCAAACGCACTGATTAATTTCTCTCAAGTTGGTATTCACTTCATTGGCTACACCTTCAAGGCCAGTCAGATCTTCACAAATAGCTCCATAACCGATTTAGGATGCGGCGCTTGTGTCTTTCTGGAGGACGACCATGTTAGATTCGTCGGGAAAAACTGCATCTGTCATTCAAGCGGATATAGCAAAGGGTCTTTCATTAAGCGCTCCCTATCTTTAAATTTAAATAAAACAAAGTGTGTGTGAGATATCATCGAAATTTTTTATTCGTTTGAAAGGCTTATCGATGCCATTATGTGGGGAATATAACATCGTTCGAATGTTCGCCGCGACTTTCCTTGGTTGGCGCGCATTCCAAATGTCCAATCTTCCACGACTCTGGCGCATAAATCAGGCTTAATTTGACCGATGGCATGGTTGGCTTTGAGGGCCGCTGTGGTTTGTAGCTTATTCGCATAGACCTGCGACTTCAGAAAACCCCACAAGAAAAAGTCTAACGGGGACAAACCGCACGAACTCGGTGGCCAGCTCACATCACCTTCACGTGACATGACCATGACCTCTAATCGCTGGTGCAGAATTTCCAATGTGGCGTGAGCTGTGTGGCATGTAGCTCCTTCCTGTTGAAATCACATGTCGTTGGTGTCCATATCATCCAATTCAGGCCAAAAGAAGTTGGTAATTATTGACCTATAGCGCTCGCCGTTGACGGTGATGGCCTGCCCAACGTCGTCCTCAAAGAAATTTACCAAACAGTGCCTTTTTCTAGATGCATTAGACGCTCTTGGATCTCATGTGGATTGGTATCGTCCCAAATTCGACAAATTTGTTTGTTGACGTACCCGTTCATCCAGAAATCATTTTTCGCTGAAAACTAGGGTCAGTTTCCAACTGCTTCAGAGCCAATTCACAACACACGTCGTTGTCTATGGTCGTTTGCCTTCAGCTCCTAGGTCACTTGAATTTTGCACGGGTGCAGGCCTAAGTCACAATGTAAAATTCGCCAAATTGTGGTCTGTGAGTCACGCGAAATCGATTGCCTCGGATTCTCCTGCACCCTCTCATGGACAACGGCGATGTTTTCGGCAGATCTTGCGTTTTATCGACGTACGGTTGTTAGTTTATCGTTTACTAAACCAGTGGACTCAAATTTATCCACCACACTGTGAATAGTCCTCTCAGTAGGCCGATTGTGGCGACCGTAAAATGGGCGAAACGCGCGGAACGTTGCCCGGACAGAACAACCATTTTGATAAAACCATTTTATCATTTGCACGTGTTGTTGAACACTATGGTGATTTGGCAAAACAGACTGAATAAATGACAGCCAATTTGACAAATGCACAATAGCTTCAACAATATGGCCGTTGATAGTCAAAGTTAGGAAGTCGCTATTGGAAGACTCTGTATATGGCAATGCTGATGGCAATGAACTATTTTACGGAAAAACGGTGGAGGAAGTGAAGCATCTGCGTTCTTTCCACTTCGCACTACGCAATCAGAAGACTGAATTCACTAAGCCTTGAAATCGCCGTTGAACTTATTAGGCAAGGCGAATCAGCATTAGGATTGCCTGCAGCCTCGGTTATGGCTTCTCTATAATGGTTGAGTTTCATATGACAATAACTGCTGATGGCGTGGCTCTCCATATTGCCGTCAGGTCAAATGAATGCTTCCCGACGTCTCTAAGAAGTCTACGACTTTCCAACTTGTATTGTCCCACAATAGGAAAGACTGCAGACTGCTTACTGGCATCGTGACGTAAGTGACATTCTGCAGCATCCACGCTATGAGAGTGATGAGTGTGAGAAAGGTGATGGACATAGCAGAGAGTCACTTATGTGAGTTTCCGGACTACGCTCGCATTAGACTCCAGGTACTCGAAGCTGATTTTATTAGTGCTGTTGATGTAGGTAATTTACCACTGGAGCGGGAAATTTCAGTAAAAGTAACGTACTCCGTCAATGGACAAGTTTTCTGTGTTAAAGTTCGTTGATTGAAACTAGTCCGTTTGCGCCTCAATATTGAACAGCTCTTAAGCTCATTTTCCCATGCTCCAATGATGCACTTCTTTCATAACTTGTTCCCGGCCTCAAAATCTTCTAATTCCCAATATAAAACCACCAATACTGCTATCGTACGTCATCTATGATAGCTTCCGCTTTATTGCTTCTTTCCTCGCAATATCTGTAGTCTAACTCCAGACTCATTTTATAGGTTTCACTGTACAATTGTAAGGAAACAATTTTTGCAAATAAAGTGAATGACTCTGCCTTGCCACAAGTTTCTCAAAAACTTTTGAAGAACATGGAAAAATACTAACTGCTGAGGGATAGTGGAAGCTGTGCCACAGCTGAATAGATGAGTTACTTGCGTTAAAGTTAGGAGCAGAACTATTTCTATAAAATAGATTAGTGTGTCATCTTCTCCAGTAGTATTTTGCTTATTTTGCTTGTTGGACTAGAAATGAGGACTGCCAATTTAGGTATCGTAACTCAGGGTTTCCCGCAAAGTCGAAAGTTATTATTATTACCGCAATCAAGAACAAGTCTTTTTCTTCACCAGAGATCAGAGAGATCCTCCGCAAATTGTTTTGCGGATTGTATTTGGTGCTCTTAGGGCATTTAAAATTGTGATCCATAGCCGGATTTCGGTTTAAATTGAAAAAAATTACTTTAACAATTAAGTCTACACGTTGTTGTTTTTTTTTTTATTACAAGTCTCTACACTATTCACCACCACTTACCGCACAACACATAGGTGTTCGTATGCCCCTTTGAAACAAACAGAACTCCAAAATCGCTTGCTTTTTTCGTAGAGTGCTTGCTTTCAATGGGAATTGTGTTCCCCTTTGAACGGATTTAGTTTTATGGAGCTCATGAAAGTTTGCTTGCCGTTTTAATTCTCATTTTTGTATTTTATTTTTTAATTTAATTCGATTACTCATTCTACATACATTTTTATCACTCATCGTTGCTTGTTACCAAAGAAAAAAATACATTTTTGCAATCACTTTAAGCATTTCATTACATATTGCGTTGCGTTAGCTTTTCCAATTTAGTTTGCAAATAATTATAAAAAATTAAAATTAAAAAAAAAAAATCACATTAACCCTTAAATGTATATAAAAGAATTTTTCTTTAATTTTTCTTCAAAAAGATACATTTATTCTTTTTAAGTTAACAAAAAAAAAATAAATAAATAATTAAACATTCTTTATTCCAAGTCATTTGAATTTCGATGCGGTTTGTTTTATTTTTTTGTTTAACTTCGTTTTTTCAACAAAAAATAAAACTCATTCTTTTTGGTTTAGAATTGCTAAATGAATAAAAACTAAAAACCATGTAGTGACAGTAGTGATAATTCAAATTGTGTTTTTTTTTTTTTATAAAAATTGTTCCCCATTAAATTGGATCTAAAGCAGGGCAATGAAGTCGAAGACGAACCAGAAGCCTTAAGTATGGCCTGGCCATCGACTGCACGCAAAAGATTGACGTATGTTCTGGTGGCGCCACTTTTGTTTCCATTGTGGCTAACATTGCCAGATACACGAACTCCGAGGGGTAAACGATTCTTTCCGGTGACATTTATTGGTTCTATAATGTGGATAGCCGCATATTCATATCTTATGGTGTGGTGGGCTAATGTAGCCGGTGAAACTGCACGAATACCACCTGAGGTAAGTACGACGGTCTGGTAATGTCAGAAAATGTATGGACAATTATTTAGTCAGCTGATAAAATGGAGCTAGAGACAATCGCCAGAATATTGGAGATCTGTCCAGCCATTAGTGCGGGAAATTCGCTGAAAATATTACCCGCCGATCGAATAATCGTTCATATATTTGCTTTACGAATGCTTTAATGCTTGCTCTGTAACTAGTAGTGTCTGTTATATAGAAATATATTTCAACCTAAGACATAGAGACGAGTAGGATTCTCATAAATATATTCTGATTTTTTTTATAGGTTATGGGTTTAACATTCCTCGCTGCTGGCACATCAATACCTGATCTCATTACCTCAGTGATTGTTGCTCGAAAAGGATTCGGTGATATGGCTGTATCCAGTTCTGTTGGTAGCAACATATTTGATGTAACTGTAGGGTAAGTACTCTTTTTTTAGAAATCATTATTTTACTAATGCTCCTAATTGATTTGTAAGTTTGACGACGGTCTTCCTTTCTCATTTGAAAATTTTAGATAAACTGACTTTATCTAAAGGTAATTTTTTACTGATGAATTTTCCAAAAGGGATGACTTTCCAGACCGTGCTGTCGTTTTAGACAGTTCACATTTATAAGGCAATATAAAGGGTTTTCCAATAGGGACTTGACAACTGTGAATTTGTGAACGCGCTCTTTCACTAATCCTCAAACTGTCACTGTCAATTTATTCAGTAAACTCAACATTTTCATCGTGGTAAAGTACACGAACGAGCAACGTCTGCTAATTATAAAAATTTTCTACCGAAATTCGGAGTCGGTCACTGCAACTTTAAGAGCGTTAACTCCAATTTCCGGTCGTAATTCTCGCCCTAGTAGACAGTCAATAACAAGTTTAGTGCAAAAATTTGAGTCTACATATTCGTTGTGTGATGTTGCGTGTCAGTGAGACAACGGGTTGTTCGAAGTGTCGAAAATATCGCTGCCGTTCAGGCGTCCATAGCAAACGATCCAAATCAGTCAATTCAACGGCGTTCTCAAGAATTGGGCATCGCTCATACCATCTTGGTTTACACTCATACAAGATCAAGCTGACTCAAGAATTGAAGCCGATGGACCATTTGAAGCGACGTACGTTCTCCGATTGAGTTCTGGAGAAGATACGCCAAGATGGTGAATTTCATCGCAAAATCATCTTCATTGACGAAGCTCATTTTTGGCTCAATGGGTTCGTCAATAAGCAAAATATGCGTTATTGGTCGGGTGAAAATCCACATGTGCTTCATGAATCACCACTTCATCCACAAAAAATAACTGTTCGGTGCGGTTATTGGGCCATATCGTCACGTTACTGTGAATGGTCAGCGTTATCGCGCCATGATCACCGATTATTTTTGGGCCGAATTGGAAGATATGGACTTGGGCGTTTCAACAAGATGATGCCACAAGCATACGCTACAATCGATTTATTGGAGAGTAAGTATGGTGAGCGTTTATCTCATGAAATGGGCCAGTCGATTGGCCGCTTCGTTCGTGCGATTTAACGTCGCTTGACTATTTTCTGTGGGGCTACGTTAAGTCATTGGTTTATGCCAACACGCCGACGACGTTGGAAGAGCTCAGAGCTAACATTGAACGATTAATAGCGGCCGTTTCGGCCGAAATGTGTGGCCAAGTCGTTGAAAATTGGGTCCAACGAATCGACCGCTGCAAACGTGCCCGCGGTGGCTATATGAACGAAGTCGAGTTCCATTCATAAATATTTTTATTGTACTTCAAACCGATAATAAAGTTTTTAAAATATCTCAAATAGTTTGAGTTTTATTTAAAAAAAAAAGTTGTCAAGTCCTTTTGGGAAAACCCTATACAAGGTGTCGCAAAAGTTGTCACCCGAGATTCTAATTTTTTTCCAAGAATGAAAAACTTTGGTTCTGCTTTTGGATTATATTTATTTGATGTCTTCAATTGTTGTTCCAGTAAGTCGAGAAAATGATATCTGGTAAGTGGCCGCCGCCAGAATTGTTGACCATTCGGGCCCGATTTGTTGAATTTTGCATCATTCTTGCCAGAACTTCCGGCTATAGATCCTCTCATTTTTGACGGATATTCTCTTTGAGGTCTTCAAGAGTCTAAGGCTTATTGACATAGACTCGTCACTTCAAAAAACCCCACAAAAAGAGGTCTGGAAGGGTTACATCAGGCGATCTTGCCGGCCAGTGCAAATCGCCAAAACGAGAGATGCAGTATGCGCCGTTGCTCCATCCTCCTGGAACCAAATGCTTTCCAGTCCCAATTTATCCATTTGATTAAAGAGAAAGTTGTTAAGCATGGCTCTGTAGCGCTCGCAGTCCAGAGTAGTCATTTGGCCCGCTGCGTTCTCGAAAATATAAGACCCAATGATGCCTCCAGCGTAAATAGCACAACATGCGGTAACTTTGAGCGGATGTAGTGGCTCTTCGTGGGTTATACGCGGATTTTTGGTGCCCCAGAAGCGATAATTTTGCTTATTCATATATCCACAGAGATGGAAATGGGCCTCATAATGATTTTTGATGAAAAGTTGTCCCCCTCGTGGTTAAGATTCAGGATGGTTTGAGGTTACACACATTTGGCGGTCAACAGCTAACAACTGATGCACTGTCTGCACTTTGTAAGGGAATAACTTACAGTCCCTCACCAAAATCTCTGTGAAGACCCCCGATTGATCCCCAATTACGCGGCACGTCATCTGGTTGATACTCCGGGATCCTCTTCAACCACAGCTGCGATATTCTCATCAGAACGGCTGCTTCGTGTTATTGCATACTCTTCTAGGCGAGCGGCTAAACGTCGTAGTGTTTGCCCAGTTGGTGTCGGACGACCGGAAATCTGCGCCCAAATTCACGCTATGCCAACACCAGCGAAGAATGATTCCGCGTTCTTTAGGAGTATAGCTGTTCATGTCTTATTGACGTGTATTTTGTATCTGTTTGCTTCACAAATGTCAAACTAGAATTGACATTTGCCACCATTTTGCAAAAATTATAGCATCTTCCGATAAGGTGATGACTTTTACGCCACCTGGTATTCAAATCATCATTTACATGTATTTTGAAAATCGGTCTACCACATCTCTACAAAGTCAATAACACGTCAACGAAATATGCGTAAAGAAGAAACTGTAGCCGTGTGGCTGGCGATGCAGAATTGCCAATTTGTCGTCAGTTAAAAAGTTTAGCCAGTTGGTCTCTTGAGGAACTTAAAGTCGATCGATAGTTGTATTGAAAAATTGTGTTTAAGGACGAAGCTTACTTTTGCCGTTTACGGAGTGAAATGTACTAATGAGACTCGAATTCACTCAGCCAAAATTTGCGTTATACGAGTAGTCAATGGCCAACGTTACCGGCCAATGAACAACGATTATTTCTTTGAAGAATAAGATGTCATTTCTCTATACGATGTGGTGTATTCTGATTAACTACGAACTATTTAGACCTTGGAAGCTAATGTTCAGCGCGTTATTTTTAAGATAGAGCCTAGATGCTCTAAAGAGTGGCCCAAAACGGAATATGCTTCATCAAATACAGCCGTGGAAACGAAGTCCCTGTCTAACACAATGTTATGAACCATTTTACGTAATGAATGAGGGGCTTTGCATTACATTTTATACATATTCGTGATCCACTAAACCAATTTTGGCTTGTTTTGTTCCAAAAACCAGAAATTCATCATCAATAGCCCGCTGATTTCTTACCATGACTTTCAAAATATTGTGCTCTGATGTGGGCTTGTAAATTTCCTTTTAAGTACTTGTAATTTTTGAAGGAATAATATGGTGGCACGTGTCGCAAAGTAGAAATGAATTAGCAACAATCTGTCCAAGGGGTAATGATAAGACAATATGAAATCTTGCCTCATCCACTTACGCGAGCCACCTAAAGCGAGGTCTGCCTCCACGGTGTTGTTCCTCCGGGTATAGATTTGACATTGATATTCATTTACTCTATATATCCTAGCTAACTCAGGCAGACAGTATCCCTAACTCACGTTATAGTTGGCTATACTTGATTTGATCTTATTGACACCTAAACCTTGGCATTGCTGTCGTTTCTGTGTCAAGACTTGCAGACGCTTTAGTGGCAACTGCTGTTCTGTTAACGAAGTCAGTGTCATCAGCGTTGTATTAGAAAATTCTGACTCTGACGTCAACTTGCGAGTTGCGAGAAGCCATATGAAAGTGCATCCTTTCCTGCCATTAAGGGTCTCAATAATATTGTTTCAAACCTTTATAAGGCACTCAGTGTTGTCCATCGGTTGACAAATGATCTCAGGCGTTCAAACAAACAAAAAAAAAACATAAAATCTTGCACGTGATGCTAAAGAGACTGCGTCCATAGTTGTCGCAGTTTAGAAAGTCTCCTTTCTTGTGGATCAGGCAGATTGTTCTATGCGTTCCCTATAGAGACATTTTCGCTCCGGTTCTGCAGACTTTACTTCGTTTTGGTCGAGTGGACAGAAATTAAGGCTACGGTTCATTCAGCTTGAGAGCGGAATTTGGGTCGTCTTCGTTGTTTAACACTCCGCAGAAATGCTTTTCCACATCCTCAGCATTGTCTACTACCCTTGGTCTCTTCTATAGATCTCTGTTTCAGTTTTGTTCAGTTGACACTCACTATTTTGCATTTTGGTACAATTCCCGAACTTTGCTCCAGAAATAGTCTTCCTCATTTCCTTGTTCTTTTTTCTCCGAAGAATCCGAACTTTTTGGGTCGTCGAGGTGCTTTCGTTCTTCTATTTAGCACCACTTTGTAGCGAATCAGCATATCATTTGCGGCATAACTGATAGCTACCGGGTTTCGATTCGACTGATCCCCAGCACCAGATATTGAGAAGTTGAAGAATACCAAACAAATCACTTAAAACTAGTTTAACGTCATACTGAGGACATTGGTCGCAAATTTTTTCCAGGAATATTTATAAGATACTCTGGGAGGATCGTCTATCTCTTCCATGAACGCTTGTCTGTGTGTACATCAAACTGATTTTGGCGAACTTAGCATTCACAAGTCATTCACTTCACAATTTCACACCCAAATATCCGCTTCTTCTGCTCTATTACGTTGCCACTGTAGTATAAGGCACAGTTTGGCCGAACTTCCTGATGGTAGTCTACTCGTACAGTGTTCCGAACATTTCATGTATTCCAGATACGAATGTCGTCATGTTTTCTTTGTTTGGCCCGTCAACAGTTGCATTTTTACGGAACCGGATAGTTAAACCCATACTCAACCCCAGACCTGGTAGGCCAGGCCCTTCTGGTACCACTTATGCAAAAGGGGCTCATGCCCCTAGATGGACAACGACAATGCACTGGAGAACGACCTCATTTTAGATGTAGCACTCGAGTGGAGAGGGACCTCAGCCAACTTCGTATAGGCAACTGGTGGAAGGTGTCAAAAGACCGCTCCAGCTAGGAAGGGATGTTTGCTGAAGCGCTGGTCCAACCTGGACTGTTGTGTCTACTACGTAAGAAAGTAAGCAAGTATCAGAGATGTTGTGGCCCAGAAAAATCCCAAATCGAGATTCTAGAAGAAATCACTGAAGTGAAAATAGATTTACAAAGAACCCTTCGTTTCATCAAGTTCGGTAATAATCTTTAGGGGGTACCTTAAACAGGCAGTTAAAGAAGCATTCGGGCTTTAAGTCAAAAATCTTTGAGGGACCTACTAAGCCATGTCGAAAATAACTTGTCTCACTCAGTTACAACAGAGCTCTTTGACTTATGCATATATTTGAGGAAGACAAAGAGCTTTGGTGTATTTTTCCATCCCTTTTCCTGATGCAGTGATGAGGTGCCGATTTACATTGGTTTTGAATGTGATACATTTATAATGAGAACTTTAAATTGTTTAACTGGACACAAATTTCTTCATTCTGGTGGATGCAAATAGCCAACTTAGAAGTCCAAAGTCATGAATGTCGAGTTCATTCCTTGATTTCCTCTGTTTTGGTATTTAAAAAATATTTTCGATACCCCTCAAGTTTTGATTTACATACGAGCAGATATGAATGCGTAGGAAGGTGTTGGATTCAGGAAAGGGCACCTTTACATCACCCAACGCGCATGTCTAACCTTTTCAAAACCAAAGTAACAGCAAACTGATTGAGATGCAATTCCTCTTTACAGCCATTGTTTTCGTATTTTTTTCACAATTAACCTCAACAACGACACCTTCATAATGATAGTATGTTATAATCAGAAAAATCCGTCTTACTTGCACTTTACCCACATACTCGTACTCATACTCGTCGTAGGTATGCGTTCGTACCTCACTTACTATTTAGGATATCCAACTTTGGTTCACAGAGTCAATCCTCTTCTTTGACTCTTCGAACTTGTGTCAATTTGTCACCTCAATTATGAAACATTGACATTCTTCTTGTAAGTACGAGTACCTCGGCAACAATTTTCTGAAGAATACACTTGAACAGCACAGAGAACGTGGGAATGGAATCCTTGTGTGTAGGACGAATCACTACATCGGATTTACATACTTGTACGAGTACCTACATGACACCCACAGTGTGACATAGAAGCGTCAATCTGGTGGCTTTCTTTGAGATATTGCATGAGCATTGACGGGTAGGTGGATGAAAGGTGGACTCAATACGGATACAAGTATTATGTGACGAACCATGACGATTGCGAGTATGATGCTCGATTGATAAGTGGGTGCTACTAATGAGTTTCTCGCTTCCTCTGGCATAGATTTTTGTATTCATTCTCAAAACCAGGACCTAGTACGAATATGGGCCCCGGATTAGGCCACAATTGCTGCTGAATGGTATTCATGTGGATCATATGAATGGAAATTGAGGTAGAGATGGGATAAGAAAGAAAGAAAAAAAACAAAAGGTTGGTTAGTTTAATTCAACTTGTTTGCATCTTTTTGTATTATGTTATGTATCCTCAGATACAGAAATGTATGGGTGCTCCTATTATGTAGAGTCTAGGGTGAAGGTTACTTAAAAGGTACACCCAGTACCCCTACCTATCACACATACCAAAGGGGATACTCTACAATGTAGATGAGTATTTGGAAGATGATGACGAAGATGAATGTCGACTCTGATGAGAAGAACGGAAACGCATCCTTCGTGGTAGTTTTTCCTCTACATACACAACATAAGAGCTATCAAGCCCCCTTTTTCTATGACACAAATAATTAGGGCATTATTTGTGAGGGGAATTTCCCATAGTCTTGAATGCAGATAAAAATGCTCCGAGTGGGTTAAGTGCAATGGAATTGTCAATTCTAACAAGAGGTTTGCTGATGAGTGAAAAAATCCTTAATGGGAAACCATTCAAGTTACATGATACTTAAATGCTTTAGAAGTGCACCTTTAAGCACCTGGAACCACCGAAATTTTTCGAAATGTTTCTACAGTGCCATTATTGGTTTGGTCACAAAAAATTCTATCCCCAGGTGTGGCATTCACACTCATATGAACATGGCAGCAAAAAACAAAAACCCTCTCCCCGTAGTGAATAGGAATACGAATACAAATACGAGAACGGGTACAACTTTCAATCTACAATGCATCCTAGGCATCCCGAAATTCCGGAGAGAATTTATTACCACAATATTGTGCTTTTTCGTTTTGTGGATTTTAGTTCCTCGGTTTTGTTGTCCACCCACTTACGGGTATACGAGTATGTGTGTATAGGAAAGGGAGACACAAGGTTACCTTATGGCAGTAAAGTTTTGTAAACGTGCAACGTTTCGTTTGGAATTTAATTTACTACTTTTCCTACATTGTTATGTTGACGACGATGAATTTTAAGATGAATGCGGTGAAGGGAATGATTGCGCATTTCCAGAGAGATAACTGAAGGCGGGCATTCCAGGAGTAATTTCGTGTTTTTGTTTTTTTTTCTTCCTCATTCTTAAAGTTCCATGTGAGGTGGATTCGCTGTAAAGGAATCTTCAATCATGCCACAGGATTATGGATGTAAATAATTCTTCTTTGTGACCGTTGTAGATTGAAATGTGCAAGGTGAATGGTCTCAAGTGGCATTGCAAGAAATAAGTAATGTGAGATACAATATTTGAACTACAACAATTGGAGGTTCTTCTACTTCGCAATGAGGCAAGCTAAGTGCCCAACAATTTAGGACTCTCCAGATATTAGAAGCAGAAATATAACTAACAGCTCAATCTTCTAAACGGTTTTTCAATAAGAGCGCTACAAAAGTTTTTTTAAATGAAACAAAAACGGTTTTGGATATCAATGGAATTCTTTATTCCTGTGAAAGTACGTTTATTGTGCCGAAATTCTTCAAGCAAGCAAGCAATACGTTGTGATTGCCTTCAAAGAGGGTCTGGACTTACACAGCTTTGACAAGGTCAATTCTGCTCTTTGCGTCAGTCTTTTTTTTATAACTGGCGCGCTCAAGGGTTTTCCTAGTACCCCTGGTTCTGCCCCAGATGTACCCTTCTCTTGATATTCATATCACTATTGCACTTTCGAGGCCCTCTTTCCTTTAGAGAGAAGTGGAGTTTTGTTAGGCTTGCGCGCAGACTGTCATTGGAGTCCGATCTTATGGGCTGATGCAATGACCGGGTTCTCAGTGCGGTTCTTGCGGGAATACGAAGATGATCGTACTCAGGACTGGGTTCGACCGGAATCTGAGCTTTCTTGGCAAAGTAAAATCTTTAGAACCGATGTAGGATATGACGCTGGTTTCCAGATGGAGGGGCGAAATATCTGCTGCTTGGTCATCAGTTGTAAGGGTAAATTCACTGAGTCTTGTCTTACTTGCAGGTCACAATACCATCAAGATCGCTAATGAACTTGCTAGAAAGATTCAAAGATTTCTTCGAACTTGAATATGTGTTGGGACTGCCTGCGTTCTGGGCTAGGGCTTCTTATGAGAACAACTGCAGATGACATGATTTTCCAGTACATATGTAGAATTCTGACTGACGAATTAATGGGGCATGATGACGCTTGCTGTGTCGTGGAATATTAGGCTTACCACAATGATTACTCATATTTCTACGAAAGACTGGGAAATTTCATTGAAAAAACATAACGAGAGTGCAACTTAGTCCTTGTAAGTACTCTTTTCCGAACGAAAAAAAACAAATGGCTGCCTAAAATTCTGAAAATAATTTTTAAAGGACTTAAATCTCTATTGGGACTACCAGTATACTCCGTTAACACAATTCTTCATCAGCATGTGTCCTGACTTTAGCATGAAAAAAATTGCAAAATCGATAAGCGATTAAAAACGGATTGGAACTATAGATTGACATACATACGTACAGCATGTACTCGTAGTTTTTTAATTTTAAAATATGGCATGATTTACATTTACGGAAACACAAAGCAGTCAGCCTCCTTCTTCTCCAGGAATGGCAATCCTCCCCAGGTAATCATACTCCTACAAGCCGGTTAAAGTTGAAATACTCGTCATTCTCCATAAATTCGAGAAAATTGAGATAAATTTCCGAATAGGGAATGGCAAACACATTCCAACAAACGTGTACCAGATGAAATATGCACTTACCACCAACTCATCGTAATCATCGTATCCCAGTTTTGGTGGCTTATACTCGTTCGTACACCATTAAAAGGATGAAGGACCGTATTCTCAGCTATCCGTAGTTGAAAAAAAAAAATCCAACATAAATCATTATGCCACACACAACGAATTATGCACGTAAGAGTAGATACATACTACATGGGGGATGTGTACATGCCCCCAAAGTGGCAGAAGGTTTTTTTTTTTTGAGGTTGGAACTGAAATAAAACAGAAGCCTCCCATGGGAGTGTGAAGGCTAAACAAGCAGCAGGCAAATGAACGTTTATCTAATTGCAAATAATTTCAATTTGCCAAGTTTGCGGCTGAATCTATTTATAGCAAGGGTTTCGGCGTATCCTTTTGGGGGTTTTCACAAAAGCCTACCGGGAGTGTTATTTGGAGGAGGTAAAAAGTTTATTTGGAATTTTTCGAAGAACGAAGCACTTTTAATTGCATTTTCCTAACAAATTTTTCGAAACAGAGGGAAATAATATATTCTCTCATACTTTCGACTTGGATTGGCTTTATGGACTAAAAGGCTGCTAAGTCGAGGACATATGAAAGTATTATGTCTCACAATGCGAACATGAATTTTATGCGGTCATACAAAGTCGTAATTTGAAGGAGAATTAAATATTTCGCTGCGGCAGCCTCGTTGATTTTAAGATTGGATGGCGTTATATAAAGCTGCTACTGATTGCCGTCCATGTTAAATCCTGGAATTCTGGTCATCATTGACATTAAAGAGATGAGCCATTCTTCCATATATATGTTTGGTTTACTATGTTTGGTTTACTTCCTGGTAATGCGGCCAAATTTTATTTCTGCGGGTAAGTGTCTTGACGGTTAGCAACTCACGTCTTATCGCCTTCATCAAATATCAAATTACATCTCTCATATATTGTCCTAGATGCTGGAAATATAGGACTACCTACTCTACAGGATTTTGGAGACCCAATCAGGAAAGCTTCCAGATTTTGTGATCACAGCCATTCGGCAGCAAATTTCCTCTAAGTAGTTCCCATTTAATGGCTGGGATATCCACGTTCAATTCTTGGCAGTCGATGATGACTACTCGAAACATTTGGTTATCTAAAATACTGGAAATCTGTCTTCTCTAAATCGTACAACTGATCAGTTCTAAACGAAGACTCAGTGTAGCCCATTTCGGGGATTGGTGTCATACTAGGATTGCATGCCAGTTAACCCGGCATAGTCCACAAAATAGAGTATCAGATGCATCAAAGATTTGTATCACTATACCGTAGTAAGGCGATAAGTGTCTTGGGATATGCACCAATTCAAACTCTGTTACCACCTCCATTTTGTCATCAGAAGAATCCTCAAAAGAGCTCTGAATATATCAAGGAAGCTCAAATAAGGTTACCGCTTAATCGACCACTCAAGTCATCGTAAACTCCATCTGCGGAGTATCCCTCTTGCGTTTGCTTGAGGGAAGTACATGTACCATAGCAGTAAAAACAGAGCCCGCCCTGCGGACAACATAAAATAGTCTTTCATCTACGCCATATTATCTGGCCGAGTTAGACATGCTGTCAATGTCTAAGAAAATGTCCAACCCGTACTCCATCTGGTCGAGCGCACATTAAATTCAGTCTTCTAGATTTTGAAGTGCAGCAGTCCCACAAAGGAAGTTTTACTCATGTCGTCAGATTGAAAGATCCGAAGTAGTCATCTTTGCCGAGTTACGATAAACTAGTCAGAGCAATTGTCACTTTTTGCCAGGGGTTCAAAATTGACAGCAGTTGAATTACATTTTTTTTATAGCAGTGTAGATGTCATCGGCTTTTCTGGGTGTTTCTAGTCTGACTGATTTGCTCCTTTTGACCACTCTAGTCAGTCTGTTGGTTTCATTTCGATCTTTCTGCTTTTTATAGGAGAAATCCAAGTTAGACTCGTTTCCTTTGATTTGCAAAGATTCTAGCCATCTTTGAAATTAGCTTTGAATGACCTTTTTGGAAGTCTTCATCGCTGCAAATCTGCGTTTGACCGTGAAACATGCGCTTTGTCGGGGCACGACAGTTCAGGTTTTAGACAGCTTCCTCTACCTTGAGTGTTCGGTTGGTTTTCCTTGAGGCTTTGTATCCGTTTTGAAGATCTATGTACGTTGTGATGATCCTCTTAGCGTTCGTGTGTGGTATGACTTAGTCGACTACTATCTGTCTTCTTTTCTTAAGGCAACATGAAAATTCAACGGCGTCCTTTAAATCTAAGATGGTTTGACGTCTGACTATAAAAAGTCTTTCAAGCTGTTGGCTGATTTGCGACAAAATTGTGTGGCAAAATGTTATTTTCTGCCTGCCTGCCTGCTATACGATCCAAAGTGCGACATACCATGACATAGCAGCCCTTGGTGGGTATCAAGCCATTGTTTAGGTCTTAGAGAATATTGAAACTGACAAACTGGCTGGATAAGGTCTATCGATCCAAATAATTTGGAGGCATAATTTGACGACTCAGCACATATCCTATAACGATGTGACTCACTTCGTAATTTAAACAATTTTAAGCACTGTGGCCGCACAATCTTGATCTTAGTCAGTGTATCCCATCGAGGCCCACTTCAAACCAACCCTCTTGATTCTGTTCCAGCTTTAAATCAGGTCTCATACAGTTCTGAGCCCTCCGGTTCCTTTTAAGCAATTTAATGCATTCACAAAATCTGGTAGATTGGATCTTATATGCGATCCAGAAGAGCGTTATGCTTCTATAAAGGGTACACGATCTGGGGTAGCATTCATCAGACATTTTCCTAAGTCTTTAAAGTGAGTTGGTATCGAGCTGTGATATTGCTCCCACACTTTGTTTTAATATTGTAGATTCGACAAATTGTTGGGTATCTTTGATCGTTCTGCTTGACAGAGGAGAGGAGAGTCTGAAGGAGTGACCTTGCTATACTCTCAGACTGTAAATCTGATACAAGAATATAGAAGGATGTCAATTTTCTATAGAAGATAAACCGTCTTGACATCCTCTGGTGGACCATCGTGTAATATTTCTTCTTCTTCATGTACAGAGCTCTGTTTTGTGTTCTTCTGCTGTGCTCCATTGGCAAGCCGAATGCCTTCATTGGAGCAGAGATTTCCTCGCCTGAAACGTAGGATGTCAATTGTAGAGTTCCTAAAAGCTACTGCCCTTCAGTGATTGTCTTGCATGCAGCAGAGCTCAGAAACACAATGGCAAATGTTTCGGATAGTCCCTTGCGTTTGTGGTTTTCGTTTGCTTTTACTTTCTTTGTTGAGTTGTTTAGCATATCACCTTTCGGAGCTTGGGTTGTTATAAGGTATTGGCCCAAATGAATTAGAAGGGCCTCTTGCATGTATCGCACTATTGTACTGGGATGACGTTGTATACCTTTCTACTGTTAAGTTTCGCTGTGTTCTAGATATGGTCTCGTATGAACTATGCTTGCTAAGCATCGAAAAAGATTTTACCTCCATAGGTGTGTTTAATCGAGGAGCTCACTTCGCTCACTTATCGAAAGCTCGTTGGAACCCTTTTAGTCAAACTCTACTACTCTGCTAGTCTTGCTCTTATATACCTAATCCTTGGGTACGTAGAAGAGGTTTAATATGACTCCTTCACTAATTATGGATGCTACCGTTGATTCCACATGAAGAATTCTTCTACAGACAACCTCGTTATGAGGTAATAACTTGCGGTCTGCTGCTCCATTTTGATCTAATCATTCCTGCAGTGAACATTCGCATATTCATAGAGCATGTGACCTAATACTCTCCTGTGATATTTAATTGGACGGCAAAGTCATGAAACTTTATCCATCTCCGAAAGTATGTCCAAATATAATACATTTTTCCAATGTAGAGATGCCCCAATTATGATGGAAATTGGAACTGCATCCAGATCGATTATTTCCAATAAATCACAGATAAATACTAAGACGTAGTCTTTGTTTGAATTGTTATATCAAAGAGGAGGAAGACTGGTATCCATCGATAACATAAATTGAAACCGTGCAATCATTTATTATTGCATCCCTGAGGGTGGACTGCCGTCTTTTACATGAATCGGAAGTAATAGAGGATTATTGGAGTGTATGCATATGAATCCGTACTTCATATATCAATTCATGTGGATGGGGCAGAAAAAAGAGCATTAAATCGAAATCGGGTTTAATTCCAAGCACCAACGAAAGCACAGGCATTCGTAGTCAGAGAAGCTATGATTTTCCATTGAACTCGATACAAACTACGAGCAGTTCTCTGTTGTTGTCCTTTAATCATACCTTGTCACTGTCCTCACTGTCGTCATTGTCAGACACTGCAGCAGCAGCAGACCTACTTCTATAGTTTCTCATATAGAAGTCATCATCAGTCCTACGACGTCGGCGGAACAAAATGAGATAATCTGACAAACAATCGTCTCCATGGTATCTCCGACGTCGTCATCCCAATTTTTCCTTTGCTTTCATAAAATATTTATTTAGCACTCAATCCTTTTTCGGTCAGAATAGCCATGGAGATGGATAGTCCGGGACTAGAATAGAATATCACAAGCCCACCCCGTGCAACGTGATGAAATGAATATGACTGTGGATGGATGAGAATTTAAATTGAAAATACATTCTGCACATTGGGATGCAACAAAATAAAAAATAAAAAATTCAAATGAAACAACTCAACTTGGGTCTTCTACTCTTTCTTGTTTTTTTTTTCGTTTTTATTGATTTTTGAAATAAATCAGTGCAGAGTGGCCAATCGTAGTGACCTAGAATGGCTGGGGGGAGATGGCGGAGGTGCCTACAGAATGATGAAAATGCAAGCTGATGTAGATTTGGCACAGACGTTAATTCGTTCAATGATAACTAGGTGAATGGGAAATGAAATTAGCTCGTGATTTGAAATTCAGATACATAAATGCAGACATGTTAATGGAAATTTGTTTACCCCCATCCATCCATTTTATAGTGGCTGACACTTAAGACAATTTAGATAGGCACTGGTTGAAGAACGAAATCAGTTCTGAATTTTGATGGAGCTTACTCAAACTGGGCACTTTATGGGGAGACAGAATGTCAACACATTTACTCTCCTGCCTATAGTCTTTGTTTACTTAGATGGCGCTAAACCTAAAACGGCCTTTAGCTAGACATTCAAAATCTTTTGAAATTTCGATCCACTTTTACGTGTAATCTTAGGTGAGGTCTTCTCTACTGCGTCGTCCTTGCGGTGTTAGAGTCTATTCGCTCTACATGCCCTAGAAATCTTTAGCGACTGATGCGCTTTTTTTGAATAGACCGATGTCGCTATACTGCTCGTAAAGTTCCCTGCTATGTCTCTTCTAAGTCTCACTTGAGGAACCCTGCGTTCACAAACACCAAGGATATTTTTATCCGCCCTCGATTACGTTCCGGGGTCTGCCTCATAGAGTAGGACTGGGATGATGAACTTCTTATTGTATAAAGAGTCTCCTCAGTGTTGCTTAATCAGGCTTTTAAGGCCTAAGGAACGGCGATTAGCAAGTGTACCTTTTTGTTTGATTTCCGACGAGGTGTTATTTTCCCATTTAGTAGCGCATCTAAGGTAGTGCAACCTGTACGTTAAAGTTCTAGCCGCGTATTTTAAAGTTCTGTCTAATTCGTCGACCTTTTGTCTGTCATCTTGTTGACTGCATAGACTTGAGTTTCTCCGCATTCACAGCTAAACCCAAACATTTTTGCCCCCTCCGACTCGACCTTAATAGAATAGCCAGCGTACTCCATCGTTTGGGAGGGATCCCAAAATTTAACATGGCTCTGCATAGTCTCCGTAGATGCTGTCATATGCGTCATTGAAATCGATAGAGAGATGGTGAGTTTCCATCAAGACTTCTTGGATATTCTCTAGGATCTAGGATATTTGGACATCTATTGACAATTTGGTCAACCATTTGATGATCATCTGACTGAGGTGAAGACACTTGCTCTAAAGCACAGGCAGTCTTAGACGCAATAGAATAGATTGGTGCAATAAAAATGGGCATTGAGTCAATCCTTTCAAAACTGACTCATCTAGTGCTAATAGGCATCACCATCTGATTCTCAAACGACGATAAGTATTTGGGATAACAAACTTCTTTGACCTTTATGTCGAAAGCCTCTAATTCGCAGTCACCTACTGGCAGTGCAATGTAGCTGTTGGTAAGAAATAGAGCCTGCCACCGATGAGTGTCTTTTGGATCTTAACAGCTCTGATAAGTCAAATTATATCCCATGCGTCGGTCGTCTGGTGGAACAACCTTTTACGAAAATACGTCACTGCTGCTTTTACTAAACTCCAAAGAATGGTCTGTTTCGGTTGCATTGGGGCTTTCCCTAGAACGCCTGGCTCTACTCTAGATGCACTGATGAATCTCCGTTCCCTTGATATTCATATCATGGGTCTCAATCTGAATGCCATTTTCCGTTTAAAGAGAAGTGGAAGTGGTTTATATATTGTTGGAGTTTTGATGACCTTGTGCATTGGCTGTCTTTTAACTTTGATCTTATAGACATGCCGGCTGATGCAATGAAACCAGGAATGGTGTCGACCAGAATCTGAGCCTGGAAAATAATCAAGTCGGATTTTTATGGATTTGTCCAAGTTGGAAAGACTGCAGGCTGTTGACTGGCATCGTAACAAGGCACTATGCTTTTGCACGGTACCAAGATCCGGAGTTTCTTTACAGGGAAAATGAAAGGTACCCAGTGCAACCTGAATTACTCGAGGGCCAAAGTGAGGAGCTGTGGCAACGGCTGTTGGTTTTTGATTGATTCTATCCCCAACAATTCAGTAATAGATGTTCACCGATTTTCATCCTGGAGACGCCTGCATCGAACTATGGCGTGGGTGTATCGATTCAAGAATGACACAAAACGAGGATGTATCACCAGTTTTAATTATTTTATTTTGGCTGATTGAGTTTATGACCAGAGATGAATTTCTACAAGTAGTTTGGAAGAAGTTTGCAGGGGAAGTAGCTAGAAAACAATGGCTATGCTATGTTGACAAAGTTCAAGTTGCTAATGGTGCTTGGCATGTCGGAGAAATCACAAATGCCATGCCGTAATCATGCTAAAAAATCATCACACAACATTTCTATTAGTTAACGACCACCATAACCGCAGTCATTATAGCTGAAGACAGTGGTCAATGAGAAAAGTTCAGGGTTCTAAGTTTGAGAACACTCGTCAGAACAGTGAGAAGGTGATGCCAGGAGTGTCGTAACAGCAAGGCAGTCTCAAGGAACACCGATATGTCACCACTTCCTGAAGCAAGACTGAAAGCTTATGTAAAACCTTTGTCGTACACTGGTGTCTATGATTTTAGTTCAATTTTAGTTATTTTTGGAACGAAAACTGAGAAACGCGGTACAATACGAGCTGTACACATTGAGGTTACGAATAGTCTCTCAGCTGACTCGTTCTACATATCCCAGAGAGGGTTTCCAACCTAAGGGAATAGAAAAGGAACTTCGAGAAGCATATTATCAGATAAATAAGGAAATGGTTCGAAACCCATTCATCAATCCACCTGCTGCTGCTGAAAACTACTGATTGGCTCAGTCAAGGGATTATTAAAAGAGGTCCCCCTGGCAGAACAGGGATATAAGACCCAAACTAAACCAAAAATTCGTTTATAAACGCAGCTCGCCTATGAAATTCAAAGCGACAAAAAAAATAATTAATTATACTCGTACCAGGAGGCGCAAAATTAATCTCCATGACTATCTGCAAAATTTCCGGTGATAACTGTTCGCATTCCTGTCGAATATTCTTCTTCAGGGCTGCGATTGTCGGAGGCTTCTTGGCATAAACCCGCGGCTGGCCGTGCCAAATCGCCAAACCGGGAAGTTACGCGACCAGGAAAGTTTCCTTCACAACACCCATTCTGGGTCGTGCTGTGTGTGCGGTTGCACCGTCTTCCGGGCCCCCGCCCAATTATCAAGGCTTCGCCCTTTAATGACGTTGTCTAATAATGAACGGGGGCAGAGCAAAGTACTGGTCTTATCGTAAACATCTTCAGATGACGCTACCGAAGGTTGCTACGATTTGATCAGTCACAAGCTGCCGGTCATAGGTCTTGTTGGCGGCTGGACCACCGGTAGTCCCTACCAGGACTTAAATCACGGTACCATGGGAGTCAGGAGCCCCCCGGATCTCGGTCCGGGCCTGACTTGTTAGAGGTAGGCCCCCTTGTGGGAGCGTCATGGTGGCTGTGGTTTAAACCCAAAATCGCGGGAAAGAGTCTTCCTATGGTTTTCCTTTTGGTTTTCCTTGGTTTTCCTTTGGTTGACTCAATGTGGAGTTGCAATAAGTGCTGGGTGCTGTGACCCTAAGAACAGTAAGAGGTTTTAGGTCGGCCTCGACTCATACCAAGGGTGGAACTTGTGCCGGCAACACAGTTCCGAATTGGTATCAATGGATTGACGGTGAGCGATGGCAAGGCGTATCCTTGCTCCCATGGATGTATGGGCATCCCGTAGGTTTAAGCCCACACGGCAGGTACTTACGTTAAAAAAAAAAAAACAAGAGACATCTGCACCGTCTTCCGTTCATCCAATTCCGGCAGTAAGAAATCATTTATCATGGCCCTGTAGCGTTCGTCAGTAACAGTGACCGTATTGCTGATGGCGTCCTCAAAAAAATACGGTCCAACCACTCCACAGTGGCTTTGAGTGGATATAATGGCTATTCGTGCATCACACGCGGATTTTCAGTGCCCCAGAAATGAAGATTTTGCTTATTGACGTAACCGCTTAAGTGAAAATCCACCTCATCGCTCATGATGATTTTCGACACAAAATCTTCCTGTTTGCACTTTGTATGGGAACATTTGTAAGTTTTTCACTAGAATTCGCTGTAGGGCCCGTCGTCTGGTTGATATTTCTTCGTTCTCAGCGACATCAGCAGCCGCAGCCGCGAATTTCTCCGCTGAACGACCAGTCAGGTGGTGGTCACGACCCGCATGGTCTCCTGTGGCTCCACTCTGTTCGAGTCAAGTAGCTTTTGCTCGATGTCGAAATGCATGCTACGCTAACACAACTGACACAATTATTGCACGCTCTTGCGGAGTATAGCGCTGATTGACGTACGACGCCATTTGCAAAAATTATACCATCTTTCGATATTTACTTACGTCGGACAGATACTCTCAAAGAATTTGTTAATTTTATTCTACCGCTACCTACTCAAATAAGAAAAAGTACCTGTAAGTTGGTTGTTGGTTCATGTTGCACTATAGTTATAATTCTCAACAGCTATGTATGCATTTAAATATTAAATCAAATGTAACTTGGCAAGATTTATGCTCGTAATTTCATTGGGTACGCGTCCAAGTTGGCAACGAATGCAAACTACGAGTAGATTCCTTAGAAACTCACAATCTCAACCTCAAAAACTCCAATGTGTATCGACCTAGAAGGATTTCTTGGCAACAAACCGTAATTCTGTATCTGTTGCTTATTTAAATCGTAAAGTGAACCTGCTAATCCAACCCAAACCCACAGGCACTGTTCTAGTATCTGGTCGTGAGAGTTTTATGATTTATGTTCTACCTTCCCAAATGTATCGTTTGTCGTGTAACATGTTTGTTGATTTGTTTTTTTCTTTTTTCTTTTTTGCTTTCAGATTACCAATACCCTGGCTACTCTATGGCATTATTTACGATAAACCCGTTCAAGTTAATTCCGTTGGAATGGTCTGCTCTATAACAATACTATTTATGATGTTAATATTCGTAGTATTGTCCATCGCATGTTTCCGCTGGAAAATGAACAAAGGTCTTGGCTTTACAATGTTTTTGTTATACTTCGTATTCGTAGCTGTATCACTGATGTTCGAATACAAAATTATAGTATGTCCAGTGTAAAGTGACATTATTACTCTAACTTATACATATTATACATACTTACTCTTATATATAAATTCTGACAAAACAAAACAAAACAAAAAAACAACAAAAAAACAAACAAACAAAACAATATTTAATTGTTAAGATTATTACGAGAATCTAAAAACAAGAAAAAAATAAGTAAGTACTAAAACCTAAAGAATAAAAAAGAATACTCTTCCCCCTTACAAAAATAACTATATTTCTCTCCTGTTTAGCGGGTTTTCGTTAATTATTTCCCCCTATCCCTTTTCCATTAATATTTACTTCATTACAAATTAACTATATACATCTATTCAAAACTAAATCAAGTGTACGAATATAATTATCTTATAAACAAAATGAAATGAAATGAACAGTACCATCGTTTTAATAATTTTTTTGTTTCTTTTTTGCCGTAGATAAGAAAAAATATTCTCTATATACTATTATATACTAGAAAAAACAAAACAATAAGAAAATCATTTTAAATCGAGTCATACTTAAGTTTATTTAAAACAAACAAAAATAAGGAAAACGATGTTTTAAAACCCCCAAAACATGGCACAATTTTTTCAGTGAAACGATAACAATAATAAATAAACAAAAAAAAAGAACACTAATAAACTTTTAAATTTAAAAATGTGTAAATTGTAAAAACAAAAATCAGCACAACATAGTTACATATTTCTGTTTTGTTTTTCCTTTTCCCCTTTCACTTCTCATTTATTTGTTCATTTTTCCACAAACAAAGTTAAACGATTCGATATTTGTTTCATTTAAGAAAAAAAAGATATTCAATACGATAGTAAAAAATAACCTCAGCTATATCTGAAAACAAAAATTGAAACGTTAAACAAATTTCAAAATATAGAAATGTATTCTTTTTAAACTCGTGTAACAATTCTCAAGCTGTAGCTTAGCTTAATTTTAAACACTATCAGCCTTTTTTTTTTAATTAAGATTTCATTTTCAAAAACCAAAAATATCTTCTAGGATACACACACATCGTTGTGATTTTGGGAAAAATCAAATCCAAAATTTCCAGGAAGAAACAGAAGTGAATTGTCTGCTCAGTCATTCAATTAAAATATTTAATTCGTACCCCTGCGAAGAGGCTGTCATAGGAAGATAGACCCCTAGTCTTAGCTCGTGCTTAAACATTCTTGCCCATTTTTTTCTTTATGAACTTTAAGAACTAGTCAGGTACTTTGAAAAGACTTCGAACAGCATTTTTATATTACTAAACGCTTTTGTCTTTTTCAAGCTGATAGCAATTTATTTGACAGTTACATGACAGCTGTCACTGTCACCCGCGATTAGAGAGTGTCGTTTGACAAAATGTTAGTTTAGTGTTAATTCTGTACGGAATCACGACGTTGGGGTGAGGTGCTAATTATTTCGCGCCAATTTTAAGCGGACTACGGCCGAACGAAATAAATATATCCTTGGCTACCGGATTTTTGACACCACACCATACTTAAGACTGTTAGCTGATGTTTTTAAGTCTCTTCCCGACGGGGTTGCTTCATGTTATCTAAATACCATTTCTTTTGCTGCCAAGAAGTTTTGAAGGACAGGCTTCTTCAAGAGATGTGATCTCAAAAGAATCGTCCTCTCTCACACTTTAGGGACTGTAAGACGTTCTGCCTCATGCCGCTCGTCACGAGTTTCCCGTCCGTCCAATGGGCTGCGACAAAGGTTGAAAGTTGTGAATCGCATAAAGTACTTCACTTGTCGAATATGGTATTCATGTTAAGTAGATCTATACTGTCCGCGTGAGGCTTTGCCCTCAAATTGTGAGTTAATGAACTAATGGATGTTGGGATCATTGTTGCCCTGCAGTTGCTTTAGAGCACATAGTATGAATTTTAAATAAAAAAAGAACCGAAAACGAAGATGGACTATACCACTTCATATAGCTTTCAGGCAATCAAGTATTGATGATTACAATATTTGATTTGACATCATCTGACTAAATTGTTTCGGCTCATGTGTCACTGGTTAAAAAAGCTGCCATGACACTAAAAATGTCATGGCTAGTTATAAATCTGTGGCAACTTCACAACAGAATTAAGTGTCATCATCCGATAACAAATGGCAACGTCAACAAGAAAAAGAAATTTCCACCATCTGCCGTTTTCGATGGCGACGGTATTCCTACCACTTTTTCACAAAAGATAACAGCCACTCACTTCGGTTTAGTAAACCCTTCGTAAACCACTTCGCAGCAGAAACCCCTCATATTACGCATTTAACACGGAAGAAAGAAATTATACGCATTGAACAAATTGTAGTGAATAAAATATTATTAGTCAAAATAACTTGTGTTTTGAATTTAAACTGGCAACCAATCGTCAAAAATCTTCTTGACAAGTTGCTTGAAATTTCTTATCATATGTCCTCTGGTCAGACATGTTGTAGATTCTCCAATGTCAATGATGTCACAAGGAGAAAACTCCACAAAACTTTCTTTGAAAAATGTCAATATCAAGTGTAATAAATGTATGACGACTAGATATCGCTCTTTTCTAGCATTACATACTACAATAATATCGATTATGAGGCTGAAGTGACCATATATTTAAGCGAGTGACGTTCTACTATACAGACAGTTCTCTATCTGTCAGTTCTTATTTATCTGTGTTTGAGATCATTACAAGTTCTGACACGAAGTAGTAGTCACACTGTGAAATTACGGCAAATGTCAAAGCTGTGCTCGACGATCAGTAGTGTAATCTGGAAGCTCTATACGAGTATGTGTACCTCTATTAGACCTGTCGCGTGGCTGATTATGAACTACTGGCTTCATTTTGCAAGTTTGTTAATATCTGTACACTCACCACCTAATTACCAATTAATAACAGGCAGGTAATTCAAGAATTCAAGCCTCAAACGAAGCCTTAACGTCAGGTCCTGGACTGATCTGAACGATCTTATCGACCTAAACGAAAAACATGCAGGAGATGGAAGTCAATTCACCATTGAAAGTTGATTTTTCAATGGAACCTAATACAATTCATCATGTCTGTAACTTATATTTTCCAAAAATGTTTGACTGAAGGACCGATGAAAGCTGAATGATCGATAAGAATTATAAATCGATATACGAGTATACGAGTAGTATAGTTGGTTTCCACGTACCTGAATCACCGGGTTTGAAGTTGGCGACAATTATGGCAGATTCCCTAATTCTTGTATCTAAGCGAGGGTGGTTTATATAAATCCACTGCTCAGTAAACAAATGACACGTGTTATACCAATGCTTCCACGTCTTCGGATATTTACTTGAAGACTGTGGCTTATGTGAAGTATGTGTAGCAGATAAGTTTAGGTTTAAAATCCCAATTTCCACTTCCAAACCTTGAGATATATAACAAGAACAGATGTCATTGGTGAAGAGTTTACTGCATTGGAGAAGCATAAATGAGTTTTCTTTAGCATTGGATCCATACTAAATGATACGAGTAGTCTCGTTGATACAGTTCTCTTCCAGATTGCCTCCTGAACTATTGGTTCATTTCTGAGTTGTGAAACCCCAGAATTTCTGATGAATTCGTTTGGCATGTACGGGAGAGTCAGCTTTTGTCGGGAGAGTCGTTCCTTCGTGACGCTTAATTCGGTTTTTGCCACATAACATCACAAAGTTTTACAAGTCGACCTTAGATACAATTGCTTTCTTCTATCCTAAATGCAAGATGACTTTTTCTCAGAACTTTAAACTCTTTACAAGTTTTTTGATATGGGTTGCAGCTGCGTTGCCCCAAGTAAAAACACCATACCGCAGTTTAGACTCATTTAGTGAATAGTAGACCTGCCTCAAAACGGACACGTAGCGTGATATTTCAGATGGGCTAGTGCATAGATGGCTTTCTTTTTAAATCCATCTGTTTGTTCATCAGAAATGACAGTCTATGACCACTCGATGACTTCTGTTTTGGCACATGCATCATTTCTCAGGTATACTGGAATTTGTGTCGATGTGAAACTGGGATTGCGGATGTGTACCATCTTGGTTTTCAACGCATTAATCACCAATCCGTTATCGTGGCATCATGTGACCGCAGCATTTAACTCTTCCTGCATTATTGCTGCGGCCATTTCCAGCGACCTCTGATATACCACGATTGCTGTGTCATCAGCGAAAGCAAACGGTGTGCTCTGCTTAAAAGAGCGAAGTAGCTCATTAGTTAACTTGTACGATAAAAAGGATTGGATCTAATTTCGATCCCTGTGGCACATCACTTTTGTTCTTACGCTCTGTACTTCGTTGATTTTCACGCAGAACAGCCTGTTACACAGATAATCGATTAACCTGTCCGCCATTAAACCTCGATTACCAACACGTTGAAGGTATCGAAAGCTTTGACAGGTGACAACTGTTCAAGCTCTGGTTGACACAATTTGCGAATTCATCTAACAATTTGCTTGTACTTTTATTTTTCTGAAAACCGTATGACTTTTATGGATCAGGGAATATTTTCTCATAAAATTCTTTCAGTGATTACAGTTTCGAGACACTTTTCTATTACCGGAAGAATCGATATCGGTTTATAATTGCTGAGCTGACTTTTATTGACTATGGAATAGTTTCGAAATGTTAATTTTGTATTGTACGTAGTATTTCAAGTTGATCAGACGGCCATATACTATGCATACAGTGCCTCAACATTTTGATCACATTATCAGAAGAAAATACAACTTTTTGCTGTAACTTCTCCAATTTTACTGTTAGTATAACTAAATTTTCACTCAAAACAAATGGAGTGATTAAGAATCAGCATAGCAAAAGCGAACAGAAATGCACCGTTATTTCATGAGTACTTTTAACAGTTCTTAGACAATGCATGTGATCAATTTGTTGAGACTGGCGCAGTATTTTGCGAAGCGTCGTATTTTGAGCACAAAGGGTTGCAAAGCTTGCTTTTTTTAAAGTTTGCATTGCAGCAGTAAGAAATCATTTTTAACTGTCTTGAATTCGATAGAAGATGAGAAAAACTTGGTAAAGCTATAGAAAAGGAAGTGGAAAGGTTAATTGTTTCCAAAATGAGCCATTGAGCCATCATTGGGATCCATATCTACTAAAATACGCAAGAATTTGGGCACTGAAATCGAAAAAAACAGCGCTTGAATGAAGCCAATTTTGAATTCTTCCTTGCAAAGGCGTACATGACAATGCGGTCCAGATCAATAAAGATTTGTTGCAAAACAATAAAATTGCTGTAACAACTGAGGCTGTTGGGAAAATTTTGCACAAGAACGGCTTTCATGGGTGCGCAAAAACAAAGAAGCCCCTGCTGACTGACCGCCATAAAAAATTAAGGCTGGAATTCACCAGAAAGTATAAACACTATAGTGTTAGTGACTGGGCAAAGGTAATTTGGTCGGTCAAAACAAAATTTAATCGTTTTGGGTCCGATGGTCGTCAGGAGAAAGCCTCGTGATCGCCACATCAAGCCAACATTAAAGTTTGGAGGTGGAAATCTTATGATTTGGGGATGCATGTGCATGGATGGGGTTGGTCAATGTGTTAGGGTCAATACAATCATCACCATTTTGCAGCAAGATGATGATACGAAACACACAGCCAGAATTACCAAAGCCTAGCTGCAAAGTAATCATTTCGAAGTCCGTGATTGGCCACCACAATCGCCAGACATCAATCCGATTGAGCATCTTTGGGTTGAAGTCAAACGTGCAATTACAGATATGACAGGAGATTGTGCAAATTTACTAATTTACTAAAGCAGAATATTAATCAAAATCGATCCAAAACATTAATAGAATCCATGCCAATACAAGCAGTTCTCAAAGCAAAAGGAGGCCATACGAAATACTGAACAAGATTAGTTTAGTATAGTCAAGTGCCCTATTTTTGTTTTTGTTAAATTAAAATAAGTTACCAAATGAATTTATATCTCTCAATGAATTATGATACTATTTTATAGGGATGTCAAAAATGTCGTTAAATTATCTTTTTAAATAAAGAAGTTGTAATCAAAAGTCAGATTATTTGGCATGCATGTGATCAAATAGTTGAGTCACTGTATAGCAAATATATTTGCATATTATACTGTCCCGTCTTATTGTGTTGCATCCTTGACATCTTATTCAAACACACTTCCTCGTTGAGTCTGTTTAAGTTATAACAACTTCTTGATACTCCTCTATTTTTATGCATCAAATCCAGTCCCGATACATTTTTTTATTCATCACAAAGCCGGAAATTTACTTTTATAATTTTTTTCTTTTTATTTATATATTATTTCCTCTCTTCCCCACCTTTTTCCAACTAAATCTTTCTCAATCTACACTATCAGAAACAATAATAATAAAAGTAAAACCCGTCAGTTGCATTATTAATTTCCCTGCGAAAACTTAGTCAAACTAAATAAAACGAAATCTTAAATTAAAATATACTTCTCTGCCAATTTTTTCTAGGAAAATTAGTACTTTCAAAAATAAACATAAAAAATCCAACAAAAATTAAAAACCAATATATATATACACATATATATTTAAAAAAATAAATGAACAAAAAAATAAGACACTAGCTAATTGAAAATTTATTTATTACAAAGAAAACATACAAAAAAAAAAGAATCATATACGAAAATACAAAAAAATGAAAAACACATATTTTATAATATGAAAGCAATAATTAATTATAAAGTATTTATATATATTTAAAAGAAAAGCAAAAAAAAAAGCGAAAAAACCAAACATAAATGCAACTTGAAAACAATTTTTTTAAGAACAAACATAAAACGAAAATAACGAAAAGAAAAGATGCATTATACACTAGGAGGTAGACTACAAGTTCTTAAAGGAAAGTTTAAACAAAAAACCAAATTTAAATAAAATATAAAAACGTTTCCTCTTATTTTTTAAAAAAAAGAAATTCTCTCATATGTTTTTCAAGCAATGGAAACATATCTCATGACAAAGCAAAACCAACAAAAAAAAACAAAAAAAACTAAAACATTGAAAACTTAAAAGAAAATCTTGCTTTAAATAAAATTTTCAAATTATATATATATATATTATATATCTAATTACAAATTATATATCCAAAACTTAACTTTAAAGACAAAACAAAAAATCATAAAACAAACTTTAAACTAAAATTGTTAAAGCATATCCTTAAAAAAAACACTCACAAAAGTTTTACTGAACGTTTTCTTACAAAAAAAAACCAAAAAAAACCTTTATTCCTAGTTTTCTAAAAATTGGATTTTCCTAATTAGCGTTAATTGAATTGTTACTAAATTAAAACGTAATGTTAAGGGCATCATTTAATTTTTTTCTTAATTTTGCTTTATTTGTTAAATTAACAATTTCACTTTAAATCGAAATAAAAAGGTTACCCGAGCGCTGCATGTCATAGTCACGTCTGAAGGAGGCCAAATTGGGTTCATAAAGATGTGTTCAATATCTGTAGACTTAGTAGTGAGTTGGTTTATATCCATATAACCTAGCCTAGCAGAGGTTCATTGAACTATATGTCCATCATATTGGGGGAGATAGTGATACTCAGCTGGATATCCGAAATTTTCAGAGCAAAGTTCATACATATTTGGTAAAAGAGGTAAAGTAGAAGCAGACTTAGTTCGTAAATGTCCCCTGATCCCAGTTTCCAGCATCTGGTGCGAACAAAGCCTTCGTTCGTCATGTCCTCCAATGACGATAACCACCTGACTCACGCAACATAATATCAAATCAAATTTCCATTCACAGCAAGATCCCTTAACACTATTCCATTGGAGACACTACATCACTTGCTTCCATTTAATACATATATTCAAAAGGCAAATAGCGTGCAAGGCTAAGGATTCATTGGCCAATGTACATCTGCATATTCTTGCAAACAATACGAGTACAATGACTAAGACTCTAACAATTTTAAGACTAAGATCTCCAGGCAATCGAACTAGGAGTCTGGCAAAATTCTAAATGAATCTGTGATAGAATTACATATCTAAACAAATGTGCTGTGGAAGCGGTAGGGCTCTCCAGTTGCATTGTGGAATTTTGAATGTGATATTCAACAGAAACTATCCAATTCCAACCTTTAACATATACGAGTATATTTGAGGGTAGTACGAAAATTTAATTTTCCTTCAAAATCTCTTGGGTGACAAATTTTCCTCAATCGTGGTGAGGGGATCTTCAAGACGCGTTCAGAAGCTGTGTAAAGGGACCTATGTTCGATGATAGGTTTGGTTGGAGAAAGATCAATCAGGCTTGGATTGGGTTTCCCATTTTTTTATGGACGCCAACTACTATTCTTTCTTTAACTAGTTCAGATCTTCATCTTAAAGTACATCATATCCTTCAATCCATATTACATACATAAGCGGGACAATGGTGTCCACCTCGGTTGGATACTTACAACTTATGTAGGATAGGAGCACTAGCCCATTTCTATCTTTATATTTTCATTTTGTAGAGATGAGTAATCTCTTCGGCCGTTTTCGAAAACGTCATTTGATCGTCATTTTGATCATCATTTTTCTTGCAAGAGCATTTGACGTTTTCGAACAGGGCACATTATTCCATAACGTCCTCTTGGATATTTTACCTCTTTGGAACGAGGATTCACATCCTAATCTTGCTGTTATAAGTAATTTCATATCGCGTCCTTCGTTCCATAGAATCGTCGCATACCTGGGTAGTCCCCTACTCCTGGGGTTGTATTAAGCATAATAAAACAAATAAATTAGCCGATTTTATGTACTTACGGTTCACGAGACTGAGATTCCCCTGAATATTCGAATTCACTCATTTTTTTTTCCAATTTTTTTAATGCACAGCGCAGATTTGTAGCTGCTTTTTTGCAGCGCAGTTGACGTTTATGAACATCTGCCCTGCAAACACTGCATTATCGAACATGCTGCAAATGTAGTGTGATTTATGATGTTCTTTTCGAACAAATGACTTTCGCAGATGACGTTTCCGAAAACGGCCTTCTTTGGTTAAAGGCTAACAGTGAACCGTGAATACATCTAAATGTGAACCTAAACCAGGCATCCATAGAGCAAGTGGTCTGGTGATGTCACATATCAGGTCTGCTTACATTGCATGATTCAGACTTAGATCCTGAAGAGCCCTCCTTTAAGCCTTGCGCAGCAGGTTCTTTGGCGAACTCATTTGTGAAGTTTTCACTATGGCGTGGAACTTAGACATGAATTTAGGGTTTCGGCTGTGCTTAATTAAACCCTGCCATCTTGTCATTGGGAATTCATACATACGAGTATGTTTCCGCTTGAAAGACAGACGCATGTCTACGAATACCCAACCAAAAGAGAATTAAAAGAGAATTGTCGCCTTCCGCGATATGATTGTCTCAAATGCCATCTTCATAAGACCAATCATGAAGCAATCGGCAAATAAAAACATCTAAACTCCACTCCGAGCTGTATCATCTTCAGATGACTTCGAATTCGGAGAGGAGTTTAGTAAAAGCAGATGTGACGTATTTACATGAACGCTTATTCCCCCAAAACCGACGATAAAGATCGAAAGACCGTCCTCGGTGACAAGCCTCGTGTATCTCCAAAAGCTATGTTGCCTGAACAGGCAATACCTTGCCTCGACGAAGAATAATTAAGGTTTGCAGTAAGCCTTGATAGAAATCTGAATAGTGACGCCTTTAAGGACTAATTGATTTAGACCTGTCGTAAGACTATTGACCGTATAACTTGTGCAACTGAGAATTAATATTAAAAGTAATGAAGACGTCAAATGGTGCGGTTTCCATTGCCATCACATTTTGATCGCATTCAGCATCTGCAAGCAAAGTTCTGTCTTTAGAGGAGAAAAGTGATGAGATATGCGCCTTTAGAAACACTTCGACCTCATGGAACTCTTGTATCATCCCTTATATTCGATTGCGCTGGCTTCCAACTGAAATCAAGTCGAGGAATGGGCGATTTGAGTCAGGAAGTACTTAATCCTGACCCAGATACTGGCAAGTCATTCGCACAGCACTTGTTGGGCTGTTTCGGTATCTTCAATTCAGACTCAGTATGTATCCAATCGAGCAAGGCCCATGTCTTTAAGTGAGGATGTCAAAGAAAGAAAAAACAGTATGTTCATTGCCTTTTATCGTGAGTTCTAGTAAGAGAGGAAAGATTCTGATTCTGATTCTTTATCTGGTTGGGAGGTAGCCACGATATAATTCAGGGCCAATGAAGAGAGCATTGCTTTAATTCACAAAACTAGTGTCTCGTCTTAGCAGTGTTATCTGGTCGAGTTACATATGTCGCCAAATGTCATTGACTTAGTTACATCCCGCCACAAGGTTCATGGCATAAAGACATTATTCACCGATCAAAACGAAAAATTAAGGCTCACTGATCATCTTGTGTCCGATAGAGTCTATGTCATACTCGAAATATTGAGCTAAATATCCAGCCGAGGTAATTGGACTTTTTTTTAGACTTTTTCTCCTACGGAAAAATGTTTTTCTCATATCTAACCCATATTTCTGAGTTCCTAAGAAAAAACTATAGCCTTCACTAAGATGTGTTGACATATGTACTCGTATTAAAGGAAAGAACGAACTCACAAGGATATCAATTTTAAGTTTTTAGCTGACCTCTGAGGAGCGGATTCAGTTCTTTAATTCAACCTAAGGGCATGCGTATTTGGTGACTTCTAGAGCCCGCCTTATTGAGTCCGTCTAGTATCGATGTTCACTGTTCATGATGGGAATATCACAAAAAGGTACAAAGTGGAAGGTTTGAAAATGCCTCACGTTGAGTCAAAACCTTTTCCCTCAGATATGTAGTATGAAACAATCTGATTTTGTCTTGCCAGCCTAATATCTTCCCATCTAATATCTAACGATCTATTGTAGAATCTTTTATATGTGGATTGCAACACTATAATTAATGTTATTGAACGTCAGAGTTATAGACCGAGGCATGATACTGATTATCGATTTCTAATTTGAACTAGTTTCATTGAAAAGATGGTTCACTCAAAATCAGAATCCAGGTCATACAAAACAAGCTCAGAGTCGACGTAGGAATAGGGAGATACCACCACCTGATGTAAATTTCATCTGAGTCTGTCGTCTGAAGGCTTACCAAAGAACACACATGAACACGAAGGGCTATCCTCTAGCAATTAAAGGTCGAATCACTACTTTTCTACTTAAGTGGCACTCAAGTCCAGTTCACTCTTGTATAAAATCTTTTTTCCATTCACTGTCAATGGAATGAGGACTCAGCATGATTCGAGACTGTCACTAAAAGATCAGATCTCTACTCTACTATGAACGTTACCCAGTGAGGAATGAGGAAGGTGAACCCGTAAAAACAATCAATCGAAAAGGATGATTTTCCTTTCATTTAATTTACATATCTTTTGTTTTAATTATACAATTGGAATATTTGAAAACATAAAAAAAAAATTGTTAATTACTATATATAAATTTCCTCAAACTTAAAGACTCTTCGCTTAAACTAATAAAAAATATAAACAATCTAAACAATTAATTAGATAATCTTAAATACACACCAAACCAAAAATCGAACCTTCAGCTTTAATCGAAAAAATTCTATAAATTAAAAACGAAAACTATTCAAATATTTAAAATTAAAAAAGAGAAGCTAAACTCTGTTTCTTCCTCACATGTACCATTTTGCTATATACCAACCAACAATTTCACTTAAAAATCCTATAGAAAAAACTATTTCAAATATAATGCGGTGCAAAATAAAACAAAAATGAAGCAAACAAATTTAATCCATTGCGTCCTAAAAAAAAATATATAAAATTAAATTTATAAAAAAAAAGAGAAATAAAAGTGTTTCATGTTATTTATAATTCACTAGCCCATGCCGCAACAGATTCAATAAAAAAAAAACAGCAAATACCAAAGTAGCTAACATAAATTCAAAAGAAAAAAAATCGGCAAATCCAAAAAACCAAACAAATAAAATTAATTTTTCAATTTTGCTATAAAGAAAAAGAAAATATGAAAAAAATTACAAAAAAACCAAAAAAAAAAAAACCAAATAAAGACAAAATTCAAGTCAACAATGAAAAGCCTTTTTATAAACACAATACACAATATATAAATAAATATAAAATTAAAAAGAAATAAATAACGTTGAAACAAAAAACCAAATTTCTAGAAGAATAGTTATTTTCAGTTTGCAACACATACGAGTACGCAATAAAACAAAAAGGCATATACATACAAACACATGTTATATACTATCCAATAGTCAAATTGAATATTTAAACAGATTTATAGAATTTTTTCCGCATCATTTTAATGTTTATTAATAATTTGTTTTTTTATCGAGTTAAAGTTGCAAACATTTAAAAGATAAAATTTTAAAATAAATTTAACCGGAGGAAGAGGAAATAGTTAACATTGTAGCTTAAATAATAAAAATTTAAATATTAACAACAAAATGTATATTCAATTTATGAAAAAAACAGAAATGTCCTCCTTTATCATTTAACAAAAAACAAAAATCGGTTTAAGTTCTTTTAAATGTTCTTTTTTTAAAACTGATTTCAACAAATAGGCCGGACTGTAAAGTTTGTTTTCTGTTGTGGCGGACTATGGTGGATTTTTCAAAAACTTTGGTGATTTTGTATTTTTCGTACGACATATCTTAAACATATCAAAATGCTTTGTGTTCCTTTTATTTCCAAGTACACAATTGTGATAGGTTTTCAATTTAGTTTACGTGGTTCTTCAACATTCAGATATCGTTTCATAAAGTCTGATTTAGGTCAGCAGTTGTTCAACTGGGTGATCTTGCCGAAAGGTCGTTTTCGAAAACGTCATTTAATCGTCATTTGCAATACTTAAGGGTCATTTGGTATCGTTGATCTGTGTCATCTACAGGATTTTTTTTTTTTGCAAGAGCATTTGACGTTTTCGAACAGAGCAAAATGGAACCTTTAACAAAATTTATTGAGAAATTGAAAAAAAATAGCCGATTTTATGCACTTACTGTTCACGAGACTGAGATTCCCCTGAATATTCCGATTCACTCATTTTTTTTCCAATTTTTTTAATGCACAGCGCAGATTTGTGGCTGCTTTTTTGCAGCGCAGTTGACGTTTATGAACAATTGCCCTGCAAACACTGCATTATCGAACATGCTGCAAAGGTAGTGTGATTTATGATGTTGTTTTCGAACAAATGATTTTCGCAGCTTGCGTTTAAGAACATTTTGAAAAAGCAATTTGATGCAGATGACGTTTTCAAAAACGGCCAAAGTCAACCACTACTTCTGTGTGCAGTTTCCCATTCTATGTCTATTTTTAGACTCATGACAAATGTCTATAACACGCATCACATTGTGCTGTCATAATGTATTGCTGCGACATGATGGAGATACAGGAACGAAGCCTCCCTCATATTGAAATTAAATAAATTTAGAACGCGTTGTGCTAAAGCCGCATTTACATTGCTCCGAGATCCGATACGTTGTTCGAAAAAGAGAGCGCATGAACTGTCAAAAATATTTCCCTAATATGTCAATGTGTTTGTTTACAATAATGCGAGTCTCGCAGCAAGCATCGCAGTCAATTTCGAAAATCTGGAAAACTTTCACATCTCGCAATACGTGACAGATAAATTGTTGTTGTTTTTCATTTTGAGCTTGTCATTTGTGAGTGGTGTTTTGACGTGTCATTGTAAACAGACATCCGATGTCCGAATGCGACCCTCGTATCGGATTTCGGAGTAATGTAAAAGGGGCTTAACTTATTCGAGTGATGACACTCGATTTCGAATATACGAGTACAAATATATTTTTTATTATGTATCTCCATTCTGTCAAAGCTGCATATGTTAAGCAGTCTTTAGGAGCATCCAGAGCTGTGACTTGAATATTTTCGAAAGGGTTACAGTTTGGTCAGGTTTTTTCTTCAACCTCAAAACCATTGACTTACATTTCTTATGACTATCGAATATCCTGAGCCAAGTCCGTTCTTTTTTTTCTTAACTTTGTTCCAAACTGCCCGGGCTTTCATGTTATTCAAGGGTTGCTGTGGAGACACATTGACTTTGTAGCCTTCTTGATCCTGAGCACGCAGTTTCCAATCTGACATTCACGATCGCTTAGTCCTCCAACCGAAGGTTATTTATATGCCTTGTCGTTTTGAACCAGTGGGCTGCAAACCCCCTTAACTGGGACATTGTGATCGATGTAGTCGAGGCAGCGTAGTTTTCATATCCGAGATTTGTGGACCACTCGCGCTTCTCGCCTTATCCTCGTTTCCTTGAAGAACGGCTTCGGCAATGGCACATTGAATGCGACAGATGATGCCATGTTTAATTGATTTACTTTAACAGCACCTTTTGTACAATATTAACACTTGCCTCACACACTGTGTTCCGAGTTCCAAAACAACATATTGCACAGAGTAGTTTCTAACGTTACACAACTGGATTGATTTCGCAAAGGGTACAGGCAAAGAATTCTATCTGTCTTACCAGGATTTGGTCTAATATCTGACATCTGTCAATGAGTGTTTAAAAGGGTTTAAGGCATTCAGATACTATGCTGAATAAATTTAATAAAATTAGTTGTTGTCGGTGCTTGTTGTAAGATATAGGATCGCATGCCGACATGCAGTGCTGATGCTGAATCCTTCCATACTCAATTTTATGCGTACTCCCCAGCAAAGCATCAACTCTAGTTTCGAACAACCCCACGGGTAGTTCGTTATGGGTAGATATCTTATCAATTTCTCTAAACTTCTTATCCATTAAGCAGCTGCTGTAAACTTTTTTTGCATCTACGGATTCATGTAGATCAATGGCAAGAATCCAGTCCAAATATCGAAAACTCTGTGTTCAATCTACTACGGGATGATCTTGGAAGCTGCTTGAAGTGTGAATAAGATAAGTTCTCAGTCAGCTGCCTACTGATTTATTTTCTTTAACAAACTCCGGATGTTGTTTCCATTGCGAGATTCTTCGATTTCCTTGAGTTAGAGAGATTTGTTCTGCAGATTGATTTTCTTCGTTTTTTCTTTGCGTCACTGTTTGGTCTTACTTTCCATATCAGCGTGAGGAAAGAAGGAGGAGTTCATCGCTTTTTTTTTTTCTTAGAGTTGGCCATAGATTCTAGCAACACTCTAGCCAGATATCATACATGCTTTAAGCCCTCTCTGGACAAGGAGCATAGAAAGTAATGACTACACTACTCTAATTTTTCTTATTGCTCTCATCAGCAATGCCAGCACTTTTATCATGGTCAAGTGTAATGGGTGTGCAATCGTTGGTAAGATAATCGAACGTTTAGAGAAGACGGACTTCCAATTGGTCGCCATGGAATTCGTTAGGGCTTTCAAGGACTTGCTCGAGAAACACTACTCTGACCTGTCTAGCCGCTCATTCTTCCCCGGTTTGGTTAATTACACGAACTTTCAGTTTCCTACTTACTACTGTGGAATTCACTTTATATTTAGTAACATGTGCGATATCGATCTGAAGATTCGTCTGAAAATCGCCTTAAAGATCGCCTTCTAGCAAATGTGGAGCATGTCCGTCTTATAAAAGCCTTACGAAACTTTTTCAACCTTATTGTTCTAGGCCTTCTTAGAACAACTGAATCGATCTGAAGATTCGTTTGAAAATCGCTTTGAAGATCGCCTTCTAGCAGGTGTGGAGCATGTCCGTCTTATAAAAGCCTTACAAAACTTTCTGAACCTTGTTGTTCTAGGCCTCCTTAAGACAACTGAATCGATCTGAAGATTCGTATGAAAATCGCTTTGAAGATCGCCTTCTAGCAGGTGTGGAGCATGTCCGTCTTATAAAAGCCTTACAAAACTGTTTGAACCTTGTTGTTCTAGGCCTCCTTAGGACAACTGAATCGATCTGAAGATTCGTTTGAAAATCGCTTTGAAGATCGCCTTCTAGCAGGTGTGGAGCATGTCCGTCTTATAAAAGCCTTACAAAACTGTTTGAACCTTGTTGTTCTAGGCCTCCTTAGGACAACTGAATCGATCTGAAGATTCGTCTGAAAATCGCTTTGAAGATCGCCTTCTAGCAGGTAGAGTGGATCATGTCCGTATTATAAAGGCCTTACAAAACTTTTTGAACCTTGTTGTTCTAGGCCGCCTTAGGACAACTGAATCGATCTAAAGATTCGTCTGAAAATCGCTTTGAAGATCGCCTTCTAGCAGGTAGAGTGGATCATGTCCGTATTATAAAGGCCTTACAAAACTTTTTGAACCTTGTTGTTCTAGGCCTCCTTAGGACAACTGAATCGATCTGAAGATTCGTCTGAAAATCGCTTTGAAGATCGTCTTCTAGCAGGAGTCTATAATGTCCGTCTTATAAAGGCCTTACGAAACTTTTTGAACCTTGTTGTTCTAGGCCTTCTTAGGACAACTGAATCGATCTCAAGATTCATCTGAAAATCGCTTTGTAGATCGCCTTCTAGCAGGACAGGAGTGGATAATTTTCGTCTTATAAAGGCCTTACGAAACTTTTTAAACCTTTAGGACAACTGTTCTTAAAGGTTTCCTGACCAAGTGATGAGTTTCAAAGCCTCAGACCCCTATGTGACTCCTGATTAGTTTTAAATCTTACAGAGCTGCAGTTTTAATATTACGGCTTTGTAGTCCATGAGTAGTTCATTCGCGCATAATGGTTATTATTTTTTTTTTTTTGAATTCCACCTCAATCGCTTGATTGTTCTTTACGAAGAAATCTTGCATAACCTTTGAAGTCATCTCAGATAATGGAATTATTGTCTACGTCTTGAGGCTGTAGCATACTCATGATTTGATTCCTAAACTCCCAAACTAACTTGGAAAAGAACATACCTAAGCAAGACCATTCCTTAATTAGGACATATTTTAACCAATAACTTGGATTGGCATTCCCATATTCACATGGCAGTTATATGTAGGCTGTGCAAATTTAAACCAAACTCATTATGCCAGGAAACCTATGCCGATTTTAAGGTAAGGTACGAGTATATCACCTATTCAACTGTAAACTACAATCACTTATTCTGATTTATTAATCGTTAAGCTATCATACGAGTATCTATAATCATTGAGATATGCAAGGTCGTGAAGTAAGCTCAGATCAAATCTGATCACATATTTTACAATTGACCGCTCTATCTCGACTATCATCGAATGCTCATCGAACTATATCAGAGATCCTCTGTTTTAGCAGATCATATCATATCATGTAAACAGAAATCATGATACAAATACTTTCCATATCATTTCGCCAAGCTTCATATCTTTTAATTGGACCTAAAAACATAAATTCCCCATGGACCCGCCACACAAAGACCTAAAAATTCCTCAGAAACCAAGAAAATATTTTCGTTCAAAATTCTAGCAAATAATAGTAAATAAAAATTATGATATAGTAAGAAAATGAAAACTAGATAAAGTTAAAATGGAACATACATAGTAATATTATTATACACTTAGTTTGTATAAGTAATAAATACGCTTTTACCTTGTAAGGACTGTATAAATAAATTAACAAAAAAAAAACCAAACACACAATTAGAGGTTATTAGTTAATAATTAAAGAGAAAAATAAATTACATTTAAATAATAATACAAACAACACATCACTAAACGGTTAAGTTTATAGAACAAAAGGAAACTTCATATATTATACGAGTACATAAAAAAAAAAAGTTCACGCTTCTATTAAAAATTTATAACAAATAAAACTAAAACCAAAACAAACATATTTAGAAAAAATCGTTATTGAATAAAAAATAAATATAATCTTAAAAAAAACGACAATTTTACTGCATTTATTCATTCGCAAAATGACAAAAATTGTAACTATAGTTTTTAATTCAAAATATTGTACAATACAATACGAGTAATTATTAAAAAGCAAATCTGTTTGATGTAGAAATCGTTTTCATGTTAATACAAAAATTTCGTTGATATTGTTTCTTGTTTTTGTTGTTATCCAAAGCCGTTACTGATTTCAAAAATCCTTCGAAACTCCACGTTGTTTCTTTTTTTATTCAAAATTCATAATTCGTTTATTAGCAAAAGTTTCAAAACTCTATATACACCACAGAAATGATGAATTATATAACAAGATTAACTTAAACAAAATGCAAAACAACGATACAATTAAAGGTAAAAAGTAAATTTAAAAAAATACTTTTACAATAAAAACAAACAAAAGAAAACAAAAATCGAAATAAAGGTTTTTATAATAATAAAAAAGACAAACAGTAAACAAAAAATATTTTTAAGTAAAATAAAAGCTGAATTATAACCCCACAACACAAAAAAAAAACAAAAAAAAAATGAGAACCTTATATATATACAATACAGAAATTGTTTAAAAAAAAAATTATAGAGAAAAAGAAAAATACAAAACGGAACAGGAATGATGAGAATTATATTATAATGTTAACTAGTTATGTAGGTCAGTTAAATAATATTTATTATAAATTTATTAAATTATTATTATTACGATTATTATAACGAAAACAAAAATAAATTAATAATAAAACAAAAACCACAAACTGAAAGCAACTGAGATGAACAGTTTAAAGCAGAAATTGTAAAAGGAAACAATCCCCCTCCCCAACCCCTTCCCAACCAAAAAAAAAAAAAACCCCCCAACAAAATTAATACCAATTAAAGTAAATAATCAAATACGGGCTTAAATAAAATTTAAATAAATTAAATTAAATAAAATAAATACAAGACAAAACAAAAGAAAAGAAAAATATAAAAAGTAATAATAAACCCGGCAATGTATGATTATTTATTTTTAAGATAACAAAATTCAAGCAACAGAATTCAATTTGTTCGCTAGTTGAAACAAAGATTATAAAGTTATCACTATAATTAAAGAAAAATGATAAATAAAGATCAACTAAAAAAAAAAACACTTACACTGTGTGTTGTTTTTCTTTCTTCAGTTTTTTTAAGAACTTAACTCTCAGGAGGGTATGACTTCTCTTAAAATGCCGCAGCTCGCGTTAAGTATTTCGTTAAATTGGATAGAGAGAGAGAGAGAAAGATATTTGAGTTCAATATTTATTTCGCTCCATATAGGTGACATCCAACATTTAATGGGGAGACTAAATTATTAGTGTAAATTGTCTTAATGCTGTAAAGGGTTTTCCAATAGGGACTTGACAACTTTGAACTCTTTCACTAATCATCGAACTGTCACTGTCAATTTATTCAGTAAACTCAACATTTTCATCATGGTAAAGTACACGAACGAGCAACATCTGCAAATTATAAAAATTTTCCACCGAAATTCGGAGTCGGTGACTGCAACTTTACGAGAACGTAAGTAGTGAGAACGCGGACGGTGTTATGGATCGAATTGTTACTGGGGACGAAACATGGGTCCACCACTATGACCCTGAAAGCAAACAAGAGTCCATGCAATGGCATAAAAAAGGAACAGACCCCCCGAAGAAGTTCAAAGTCACTCCGTCTGCCGGGAAGCTCATGGCCACAGTTTTTTGGGACTCAAAGGGAATCTTGCTCATTGAGTACAATAAAAAAGGTGAAACCATCAACGCCACATCCTACGCTTCCACTTTGCATAATTTGCGGGAGGAAATTAAAAAGAAAAGACGGGGTAAACTCGCAGCGGGTGTGTTGCTTCTTCATGACAACGCTCCTGTTCACACGGCGCGAGTTTCCAAGGCTGCTGCGCGAGATTGTGGTTTCGAAGAAATCCAACACCCACCCTATAGTCTAGACCTTGAACCTAGTGATTATTTCCTGTTTCCGGATTTGAAAAAATGTCTTCGTGGAAAAAGATTTTCGGATGATGAAGAACTCAAGTCGGCAATAAATGGGTATTTTGCAGAGAAAGAGGAAATTTATTTTTTTGAGGGTTTAAAAAAGCTAATCTCAAGATGTAACAAATGCATTGATGTTAGGGGAGATTATATTGAAAAATAAAAAGAATTTAAATTGAATTCGCATTTTCCTTCATAGCGATACCGAGAATATATTGAACGCCCCTCGTAAGAGCGTTAACTCCAATTTTCAGTCGTAATTCTCGCCCTAGTAGACAGGCAATAACAAGTTTAGTGCAAAAATTTGAGTCTACATATTCGTTGTGTGATGTTGCCGTGTCAGTGAGACAACGGGTTGGTCGAAGTGTCGAAAATATCGCTGCCGTTCAGGCGTCCGTAGCAAACGATCCAAATCAGTCAATTCAACGGCGTTCTCAAGAATTGGGCATCGCTCATACCATCTTGGTTTACACTCATACAAGATCAAGCTGACTCAAGAATTGAAGCCGATGGACCATTTGAAGCGACGTACGTTCTCCGATTGAGTTCTGGAGAAGATGCGCCAAGATGATGAATTTCATCGCAAAATCAGTTACAGTGACGAAGCTCATTTTTGGCACAATGGGTTCGTCAATAAGCAAAATATGCGTTATTGTCGGGTGAAAATCCACATGTGCTTCATGAATCACCACTTCATTCACAAAAAATAACTGTTTGGTGCAATTTGCATGCCGGCGGCGTTATTGGGCCATATTTTTTCGTCGACGATAACGATCGTCACGTTACTGTGAATGGTCAGCGTTATCGCGCCATGATCACCGACTATTTTTGGGCCGAATCGGAAGATATGGACTTGTACGACATGTGGTTTCAACAGGATGATGCCACAAGCCACACACAGCACACGCTACAATCGATTTATTGAAGAGTAAGTATGGTGAGCGTGTTATCTCAAGAAATGGGCCAGTCGATTGGCCGCCTCATTCGTGCGATTTAACGCCGCTTGACTATTTTCTGTGGGGCTACGTTAAGTCATTGGTTAACGCCAACACGCCGACGAAGTTGGAAGAGCTCAGAGCCAACATTGAACGCGAAATAGCGGCCGTTTCGGCCGAAATGTGTGGCCGAGTCGTTGGAAATTGGGTCCAACGAATTGACTGCTGCAAACGTGCCTGCGATGGCCATATGAACGAAGTCTAGTTCCATTCATAAATGTTTTGATTGTTCTTCAAGTCGATAATAAAGTTTTTGAAATATCTCAAATGGTTTGCGTTTTATTTAAAAAAAAAAAGTTGTCAAGTCTTTATTGGGAAACCCTATATTTAGCACACTGAGTTCAGTTGCCTGAAAAAAGTCTTTCGATATCGGCTGGTATTGAACCCCGAACTGTCCGAATGGGAAGCCAATACACTACCACATGAGCCACGGCCACCCACAATGGCAATAGTACAGAGGATTGCATGTATTGGCACACCTCATGGCGGGACTAGAAAATACACTTGGTCTCTTGTCCCTAGATCTGTAAATGCAAGAATTGGCAACGGATAGCAATGACAGTTTTTCCCATTGTCAAAGCTGTCAATGACACCCAGCTGTCAAAATATAACAGTAAGGTTCGATCGTGCGGAAATTATTAAAAAAATTTATCGAAATTTCAGCTCCGGTCGTCATCATGGTTTCAGTGTTCAAGCAATTCGTTGCACCGTGGAAAAGTTTGAGTGTGAGTACACTCTTTTGGATTTTAAGCCATCAACTAGACAGAGATAGGTGCGAAATGAAGAAAACATAGCCACCGTAGCGGCCAGTATACAAGAAGACACATAAATCTTTATTCGGCGCCGAACTGCTGAATTGGGCATCGCCAGAGAGTCAAATGCGGTTATTTTGCGATTGGATTTGGGCCTACGTCCTTATAAGATTAAATTAAGTCGAACGACCATAGACCGCAATCACTAATTGGGCAATCCACAAGTGTGGATGCTTGGCCGAATAAATGCATCCACAAGGATTGACCTGGCATCGGTGGCATCTTTCGAAATGAGGAAGGAGACACCGTTACCGTAAATGTCTCAGGTATAAAGCAGTGTTAACTGACTTTCTGTGATCAGAGCTCAACAATATCGATATATCCGAGCTATGGTTTTAACAAGATGGCGCTATATGCCATACAATCGACGCAACGCTCGAAGTTGTGAAGGAGAAATTTGGCGATTGGGTCCATCTCACAGCAAGCATTCATTAATTGGCCACCGTGATCATGCGATTTTGACTCTACTCCATTATTTTTTCTGGGGCTACGTCAAGTCCTTAGTCTACGCTAACAATCCAACCACTCTGGACGAGCTCGAGTCTAACATTTAACACGCAATTGCCCGAATAACGCCGCACATATTGGATCGAGTCATCAAAAATTGGACCGACCGCTTGAAGCACTGCCAGCGAAGCCGAAGCGGCCATTTGAATGATGTGTTATTCCACACATAATGGCATGAACGTAGCTTCAAAATAAAGCCAGAGACAATTTTATATCTCACAAGGTTGTTGTTTTATTTAAATTTTGTTTCCTATAGTCACTTTATATAAAGGCAATAATCCCACAAGAATATTACCATATTTATTGACAGCCAGGATGCCATTAAGGCCATCGCGGCAGTTGAGATTAAATCAAAGCATTTGAAGCACTGTTTTGAAGAGCATAAGGCTCTTTGCGTTCAGCATAAGGGGTTAAGCTTTGGTGGGTCCCTAAACACAAAGAACTGGCAACGAATATGCGGACGAGTTCCCTTAATAGGTAACTGGCAGATCAAAGTATCAAACCTCCCAACTCTAAGAATGCAAGTGGAGCGAACGATGCAAATGAAAACCAATGACCGGTGGAAAACTTTTCAATCTCTGATACTTCAAGACAATTATGGGCAGAGCTTAGAAAATCCAGAGCAATTAGGATTCCGTTGAAAAGCTGAGCTGAACTATCTTCGCTTGTTGGATTACTCACAGGCCTTAATCTTCAGCGCAATAAAATTGCGCTTTTCCGTCCTTTAAAGAAGCTGCGGGACTTGAACACACGGAAGCATTTCCTTCACACAACCTCAGTAATTTGAGACAGAGACAGAGCTATCTGCTGTTTCCTTTACATCTTTTTTTAGATCCGCGGATGCAACAAGATTGGTTTGATTCGCTCAAAGACCAAACGACAACCAATGCGAAACGGAAAGCGGAAACCAAAACTAGCAGCAGCAATCAAATTTCTATTCTCTCTCAAATCTTCCGATGAGGTATAGGATACCTTCGGCTTCAGATACCACTTCAAACCGCTACTCTAACCTACACTCTGGAGTGGACTTGGACCTCAATCATCAGCACCCTTCATTTAGCACGGTCTTGCGCTGAGCCCAGCCAAGTGAGGCGAGGTGTCTTTCTACCTATTTGAGCGGGCCACTTAATTTCTTTCCTCTATAGATTCGAACTCATTGAAGGCCGGAGCGGTAATGCTATTTCATCAAAAATGTGGTACTTTTTGAAGCAACAAGGGCATTTTCTTTAATTTTTCATAAAGCGTCCTTTGGACAAGGCAAATCGGCTTGTTGCACAATTTGCAGCATATATCTCTCCTTCTCCTGAAGAGATGTTCTTCAATGTTGGCAAAACCACGGAAAATAGCATTTGTCCAGCCTGTCCCAAAAATATGTTAATCTTCTCTCTCTCTCTCCCTCTATAGACCCATCACACTGACGTCCCTTCTGTCCAAGTTCATGGAGACGCTGATAAACCGTAAGCTCTGAAATACATATCTCGAAACACGAAAACTTCTCAATGACAAGCAGTTTAGCCGAAACAAGAGGTCCACTGGTAATTTGATGGCGTACACCGGGCTCTTTTGTCGAAAATTCGTGCATTTGGGATCTTCGACTCTCCTCTTCAATGGATTAGAAACTACCTTTCGGAAGGTTCAATTCAACTTGGATGGTTTCAAGTTTGATATTCACAAAGTCCTGCTGTGCCCCAGTTCTCCGTTCTGTCACCTATACGCTTTTTAATTTTTATTGATGACCTTTTGTCTATCACTTTTAATCCAATATATTCCTTTGCTGATGACAGTAATTTCTGCTTTTGATATTTGTTCCCGGACTTAAGCCCTTGCTCTTCGGCTGGGTGTGTAAAGCTCATTAAATTCCGATATAAACGTCATTACTAAATGGGGAATGAATAGCATTATACATGAATAGCACTTGCATCGTCGAAACCGGAAACCTTATCATTCTCGGTATGTGTGTCAATGACATAAGTCTCTTGTTTCGCTACGTGCGCTTACCAACAACCTTCGCTAAACCAGGTTTAACGTTCTGGTGGTTGGGTAGTCGGATGAAGCCTACATAGATGCGGCTTCTCTAATGGCTTGCTTACTTGTTTGAGTCAAAGTTGGGTCCTCAACGTTTAAACATCCAGAACACTATTGCGTCAATCGCAATCTAATCAATCTGCTTGTCGGAAATATGTGCTATCTATGTACATTGACATTTCCCGGTTAGTCTAAGTCCTTTTCCAGAGCTGTGTGTTCATTTTCAATGCGTTATATATAATACGTTATTTTTTCCAATTGTTAACAGATCTTGCATTGAAAATGTTAGAATGGTCGCAATTAGTACACAGCTCGTAGGCACATATGCAGGATACTCTATTAAAGGCTAACTACCGCATTTGGACGCTTGGCATATGGTGTAATTTAAGGATCAAAATGGATGTTTTGCTCATCCAAAAAACTTTATTATTGCTTCTATAAATCTGCCAGAATTTATGCTCACTTAACATATTTTAAATCTAAACATTATTAAATCCATGTACTAACACATCTTCGAACGCACCCAAATTCATTCTTCTTTCCCAGACATTTCGCCTGCTAGCCAGCACTGGAACGTGAAACACTTTGACAGATTGATGAAAAAAAAGCTAAACACAAATTAGTCTGCGCTTCTTGTGTTTTAGTTTTTTCGTATTTTTGGACACAAATTGTTTCGAAATTAAAACAATTTTCAAGTTTTTTACCTTTCTCAATTTCCCGCTCTGCTTTTATTTTGTTAAATTCAACTCCTACACATCACCAGTGACGACGTAAACATGAGCACAAGTGGCGATTCAATGAACAATGGTCCTTACCTAGGTGACTACATGGTCAAAGAAGAAGACGACGGATCTGGTAAGTCACCAAAACACATCCACCAAGCACCGTATAATAATTAAATTCCTTCACTAGATGACTCTGGAAAGAATTCCAACACATTTATGCTGCGAGAACAAGATCGCTTCCTTCCCATTTGTAACATTATCAAAATCATGAAAATGCCCGTGCCGGAGAATGGAAAGATCGCCAAGGACGCCCGAGAATGCATTCAAGAGTGCGTCTCCGAGTTTATATCATTCATCACCTCCGAAGCCATTGAGAAAAGCATTTCCGAGAATCGTAAGACTGTGAATGGAGACGATTTACTATACGCATTTGCGACACTAGGTTTCGACAATTACGTGGAACCACTGTCGATTTATTTACATAAATTTAGAGAGGTAAAAGTGGATGTTTAGTGATGTACAGAAAAAAAGCACATATAGTCCACTTGTCTTGTTTACAGTCCACTAAGTCAGATCGTAATCTCGCATACGGTGATCCCTTGTTGTTCGATGATTCGTCGAATGACTTTCGCAAGCCTTAGCTTCAGGTGAAGTATTCCATAGAGTCAGCCTAATTTAATAGTTTGGCTTCTTTTAAAGATTATCTAATATATCATATATAGCCGTAGTAGCATCGAACAAAGTATGTACACTCGTATAATTCCAAAGCAATAGAAACTGTCTCTAATTCAACCCGACATCACAATATTAAACGGTACGAGTATAGCAAACGTTGTCCTTTTAGCCCACCCAGTTGCATGTGTGAATGTGTAAACCGATATTATCACTGGTGTTGGATACACCTAAGCGATTTGAACGTTATCACTTATCAGACAGACAGACAATTGCTTATAAAAAACAAAAAACAAAACGAAAACCAGGAAAATAATAAAGGGAGTGTAGTTTTATTTATTTTGAAATAAAATGTCTGGTGTTTTATTTGGATTGAAAAGGTCTTGGCGGGGTGTGAGAATTAGGCTGCACACTGTCCAAGTTGACGTTCTTTGTTGTGTCTTTTCGTTTGCAAGGAGCAGTCGTCCGCAGAGGATAAGTAGGCATTCCTATTTGGATTCCAACAGGGCAGTTTGTTACGCCAAGGTTTGGGCAACAGTGATCACTTGATCCGCGAGCGGGAGCTTCCGAAGTTTTCGAACAGGGGAACTCAAATTCGAAAATACTCCACAGATTGTCATCTATTGGATCCATGTTCCCGCATCACATCTAAGCTATTTGGGTGAAACTCTCATATTGAAACAAACTGCAGTTGTGTCTGCAGTTTATTCCACCTCTTCGCGGACAGGATTTAGACTCCAGAGCATTAACAGCTCGGATAAGACTGATTTAATCGTTGACGACCCGTGCAAACATTACGAGGTATGAACTTGGAACCTGAGGAGCTTGAACCTATCACATATCGGAGACAGTACTCCTACGAAGCTGTTATTTAGGAAATATGGTTGACTGACAGGGCAATCGAAAACAGTGGCTCTAAGCCTGCGCAATGCATGATTCAATGCGAATTTGTTATTACAGTCGCCTACCTCTGCTGAACATCAAGTGAGTTAGCCTATTCTGCAAAAGTAATGGGTGACCAGATAGCAATGATAGGTTTCCAATTGTTATGTTTCAACAGCTGTCAAAGTTACGAACAACATCCAGCTGTCAAAATATTCAGTAAGAACGTGCGGAGATTTTAAAAAAAATATCGAAATTCTGGCTCATCATGGCTTCAGTGTGCAGGCAATTCGTCGCACCGTTGAAAAGTTTGAGCGTGAGTACACTCTTTCGAATTTTAAGCCACCAAACAGGCAGAGATTGGTGCGAAATGAAAAAAACATAGTCGCCGTAGCGGCCAGTGTCGAAGAAGACCAGAAAATGTTGATTCGGCACTAATCAGCTGGATTGTGCATCGCTAGAGAGTCATTGGGCCTACATCCTTATAGGATTGTGCTGACGCACGAAATGAGGAAGGAGACACCGTTACCGTCAATGGTCCCCGATATAGAGCCATGTTAACCGACTTTCTGTGGTCAGAGCTCGACAACATCGATGTATCCGAGATGTATCGAAGTTGTGAAGGAGAAGTTTGGCGACTGGGTCACCTCACGGCGAGCGTTCATCAATTGGCCGCCGCGATCATTCGATTTGACACCACTCGATTATTTTTTCTAGGCCTACGTCAAGTCCTTAGGCTACGCTAACAAGCCAACCACTTTGGCCGAGCTCGACGCCAACATTCGACACGCTATTGCAGGAATAATGGACCGGCCTCTTGAAGACAGTTTGATCATAATGTGAGAGGTACCAACATTGACCCGGAAATAACGTGACAAGTTTTGACGTCGGATGGTTACAATCCGATCTTAGCCTTGCAGAGCTCATTTTTCACAACTTTTCTTCTAATCTCGCAACACCAGGATCAAATGTTTTTCACGGCGACCACCAATAAAAAAAAAGCCATGGTACGACACTGTCAAACGACTGATTACCTTCAGGCAAACATGCTTAGGACCTGGGCTTAGGTTAAAGCTGCTCTTCACACGAAACATCAGAGAAGAAGAGTTGGATACAAAAGGCAACTCGTAAACCATAAATATGAAATGGTCGAAGCATACTGCGGGAGGAACGAGATTCAGAAAGAACGTCAAGGAGTCGTAATGAGTGCTAAGAAATTATTTCTGCAGACTCATCGGTATGCGCTAGCAACCTGTCGCATTTTCGTTTCTTTATTTTAAACATCTGGTTCAAAGCTTCATCTCTCATACAGCAAGATGCTATCCAAATTTTTGAAGCCCGGTAGGAATGGAAACAAACTTAATATCTAAACACAAAGCTGAACATAATGATCAGGACTTCACCGGGTCATCTCTGAAATCTGATGTTCGGAACGCCTGTCCGATGAATGAAATCTCAGCATCGTCAGTTTTACCCTGAAGAAAGAAGATCCACCGAACTGCGCCGACTGCAGGTGTATGACCCTGTTACACCAGATTCTTCCTACTGTTAGCACCTCAGCTTGGGCCTCAACTAACGAGCTTCCCCAGTTAACACTTCAGCTTGGGCCTCAACTAACGAGCTTTCCCAGTTATCTCGATCCTTAGCTAACTCCCTCCAGTTGCGCACTCCAAGTCGATTAAAGTCCACTTCTACTTGTGGGCGCCACCTAAAGCGAGGTCTTCATCTACTGCGTTATCCCTTTGGGCTAGATTCAAAGAATCTGCTGGTAACAGCATTGGTGTCCATTCGATCCACATGTCTTAGCCATCTCAGACGACTTGTGCGCAGTTTTCTGACTAGATCGATATCGCCGTACAGCTCGTATAATTCGTCGTTGAATCTTCTCCTCAGAGGCCCGTCAACACAAACGGGACTGAATATTGCACGAAGAATTTTTCTCTCGAAACGACTGAGGATATCTTCATCGTTTTTCGATAAAGTCCATACAAAGTAGGACTGAGATGATCAATGTATTACATAGACTCTTCTTAGTTGTTTGGCAGATTCCATTTCAGTGTTAGCGAACGAGAATTGCTTCGCTGCACGTTCTACCACGGATCTGTTATTAGACATCTGAGGGCTCTTGCTCATCAGTTCAGCAAGAGATGCATCGTTTGGCACATGCACTCTGAACTTCACGCGGTCGACCTTAGACTGTCCCGAGTGTCCGGTATACGCTGTTTGTAAATAGACGTTGATGTGTCCGTTGGTATAAGGCGCACTGGATTTTCGTTCAGTCATTTGACTCCGATATTATAGACATGCCGTCTGCAGCAATGACAGTGGAACATCGGTTGCTACGAAGACGAAGTCGTTTTTCCCTATTCTCAGGACTCACATTGGCCAGAATCCTGCCAAGGAAGGGATTGTAGTCAAATATTCGTCGATGGTTCCGTTCTGGTTTAGGATGTGGCGCTTGCCCCTTCGCGGAAGACAACAATCTTGCGTTTCACTACTAAACTAAATTAAACTTGTGTCTATCTTTCAATCTGGATGTAAGGCTTAACTGTCTCGATAGCTCTAAGCTAGGGCGCGGTTGTAAATCTGCATTCGCTGGAAATGAGAAGATGAGATGTCGATCCCAATAGGCAAGGCTCAGAGAAGGACTTCTCAGGTTCTGAAACCGCATTGTAACTGCCTACGTCGTCGGTTCGGTTAGTGCTTCTACTGGGTTGGGTTATCTAGGCATGACTGTATAGAAATCAGTTAGACCCTTTTAATGACCCTCGACAGAAAAGACTGTATATTTACTTGTTAGGCACCCTAGTGTGGTAGTCTGTAGTTACACCACCTCCTGTGACGGTTACTGTGTGCAGTTTTCCTATAATTAGGTTGTGTAATGGGTCGTGGTGTCTAAATTGTTGTGCTTCCATATGAAACCCATTACAAACAAAGGTGTGTTCCAGATGGCTTGATTCATCAAGCAGGGTGTCTGTGGCTTTATGAAAACCCCCAGAGCGCCCGATCATCTACGTTTTCTTGTGATGATTGTTACACCTCGGTTTACAGACATCTGCAAGGTCCAAATCCAAGTCTCTAGCTGTAACGTGCTAATTTTCAGCTCTATATTGACTTCCTTTGAACTCTACACGATGGACTTGGTCGACGTTGAATTTTACTGTAGATCTTTGAATATGTTGCTCTCCAATATATTCTAATAAGAATCACAATAATTTGCTCTTGCTTTGTCATATTTGGGGTAATCAGTTATTCCGTTAAGCATCCAAAATTATCAATAATATGCAGATACTAATGATTTCCAATACCAACTGTTGTCCCAAAAAAAAAAAAAAATCAAAATTGAAAAGAAATCTTTTTCAGCACCCCTTAGTCCATCCAGTGAAGTAAAGCACACAATGAACCAAAATCCCACACCATTCACGGCCCACAAACCACCCGACTTGTTTTCTCCCCAATCGAAAACAATTCATTCTACATTTTGTCAATCTTAGCGGGACCGGTGTGGAAGCAGAACCATCTTTCAGTCTTTTGCTTCGTATTTCCAATCGTTCTTTCATTTTGTTTTTTTGAATAAAAATTTCTTCTTCGAACTAAACAAAGTCGCGCGTATTACCAAAACCAGTCAAGATGTCAGCGGTAGAAACAAAAATTGAAGAAAATATCGTCGCCGAGGAGAATGTTGTGGTCGATGGCGAAATAAAAAAGCAAAAGAAGCCAAAACCGAACAACAAGAAACTTCGACAAGGTGAGTGCGTATTGGTCAGGTTTTTGGGTCGTCTTAAGGGTTGTGGGGCTTGAGGGGTTGGGTTTTAGACTGAAATTCAGATTTGCATCGTTGGAAGGAATGAGGTCGGAGGTTTTGTACGCATCTGCCTCGTGACTATGTCTAAGTTTGGCCACGGAAAGGACGTGGTTGATGTGTTGGAGTTCGAGGGTATTGATCTCTCCCAATTGGAAGGTTATGTTGAACGCACAAGGCCGATGAAATGCGGTTACTTGTGATTTGCGACTCAGGTGGGAGAATGTTTTGAATTTTTCTAAGAAGCCAATCAACGTGTGACGTTGCTGTTTACCGAGTCATTGTTGGGTTGCTAATTTGGAAATTTTTCTTCTACTTCTAGCTGAGGCAGCTGCGAAACGTGCTGCGGAGGGTGAAAATGCCTCGGAGACCAATGAAGCAAATGACGAGACATCAAAAGAGAATGGAAATGCTGAAGGCACTGCTGCTGACGATAATGATGCGGAGAAGAAGAAAAAGAAAAAACAAAACAAAAACAAACCAAAGGGAGCTCCCACTGTCCCTATTGCTGAGCAATTTCCCGATGGTAACTTCCCAGAAGGAGAAGTTGTCAAGCATCCAATTCCAAAGGATGTTGACGAACGCACAGCCAAGGATCGCTTCACCAGTGAGGAAAAGCGTGCTTTGGATCGTATGCACACTGATATCTACAACGAGCTTCGACATGCAGCTGAAGCTCATCGCCAAACTCGCCAGTACATGCAGAAGTACATTAAACCTGGCATGAGTATGATTCAGATTTGTGAGGAGCTAGAGACCACAGCTAGACGCTTAATCGGCGAGAATGGTCTAGAGGCTGGATTGGCATTTCCAACAGGTTGTTCTCTGAATCATTGTGCTGCTCATTACACACCAAATGCAGGCGACACCACCGTCCTTGGGTTCGATGATGTGTGCAAGATTGATTTCGGCACACACATCAAGGGACGCATCATTGATTGCGCCTTCACTCTGGCATTTAACGACAAGTACGATAAACTGCTCGAAGCGGTTAAGGATGCCACCAACACTGGCATCCGGGAAGCTGGCATCGATGTAAGATTGTGTGACATTGGAGCAGCCATTCAGGAAGTCATGGAATCGTACGAAATCGAATTGGACGGCAAAACTTATCAAATCAAGAGCATCCGCAATCTGAATGGACATTCAATTAGCCCCTACCGTAAGTAGCAATTGTTAGAACCGTGCTTCGACTTACGTCCGTAACCACTTTATCCATTTTCAGGCATCCACTCTGGCAAGACCGTACCAATTGTGAAGGGTGGCGAATCAACTCGCATGGAGGAGAACGAATTTTATGCCATCGAAACTTTCGGTTCAACTGGCCGCGGCTTAGTCCACGATGACATGGATTGCTCACATTACATGAAGAATTTCGAAGTTTCTTATGTACCTTTACGTCTGCAATCGTCCAAACAATTGCTGGGGACCATTAACAAGCATTTTAGCACTTTAGCTTTTTGCAAACGGTGGTTGGACCGTGCTGGTGCTACCAAATACCAAATGGCATTGAAGGATCTCTGCGACAAGGGCGTTGTGGAAGCCTATCCACCATTGTGTGATATTAAGGGCTGCTACACAGCTCAATATGAGCACACAATCATGTTGCGGCCGACTTGCAAGGAAATAGTCTCACGCGGAACTGATTACTGATTGAGAATGGATACGCTTGAGTGGCGATGTAATGGGGAAATCCTCGATAATGATTTATATTCTATATTCAACATTAAATTGTATTGTTTTACTTTAGTCACATGAATGTGGTGTTTCATTTTTTTCCTTTGCGACGGGGTGCAATGGGTTCGTTTACGCTGTTGCATGATAGAGGTGTTGCAATGGATTTGGGTATCACGTCTGACGATGATTGTAGGGATAACAAAAAACCTTGTATAGTGTTTGCAGGATTCCCTCTCATAACTTCAGCTCCGATTGCAGTAGTGACACCATCGACAAGTCGATGACGCGTTGTGATGTGTTTCCTTCAACACCTGAACGTATTTTGTAAGACCCACGGGTCAAAATGTAATGAAATTCTGTGTAACTGCTAGCACACACTCATGGCATTGACTTGATAAGAAATCAGTGAGTTGGGACTGGAAAGCTGGCTGCCCTTGAACCAGAAACGGCGAGTAAAACGAAGGACGATATACTCGTATGCTGTCGATAAGAAAGGACACGAAAAAACCAAAAGCCCGGACAGCACGCTAAAGAACTGAACTACAGTTTGTGGTGCTGAAAGATTGACCTTAACCAACTTGGTTTGCACAACTAGTGGCGACGGGCGCAAGATGAAGACAGCTGTCGGTTGAAATCCAGATACACCTCCGAATAAAGCGATACCTTTTCCTTGTTCTTTTATCAACTGTTAAGTATGTAAAGCGTACTGCGTTGCTACTGCGCCGCTAGTTGGCTAAATTAAAATCATTCTATTTAGTATATGCCACACTATTTTGGATCACCTCGTTAGAGAGGTCAAGAGCTAACTGATATTTTCACATTTAAGTGATATTTCTGCCTCTTCTTTGAACCCCGGCAGGAACTTGAGTCTCTATTCCTTTTTGGACCGGATTTCCGACGACCTTCGTTGATTATGGCAAACCAGCAGATTTGGTCAACTAGCGTCTGACTTTTAACGTAAACCACCTGTCGTGTAGACTTATGTTTACGGGGTGTCCATACATCCATGGGGGCAAGGGGACGTCTTACCCTTGCTCTCCCTCATTCCATTGATACCAATTCGAAACTGTGTTGCCGGCACAAGTTCCACCCCTGATATGAGTCGAGGCCGACCTAAAACCTCTTACTGCTCTTAGGGTCGCAGCACCCAGTACTTATTGCAACTCTACATTAGGTCAAACTAAAGGAAGACCCTTTCCGCGATTTTGGGTTTAAACCACAGCCACCATGACGCTCCCACAAGGGGGCCTACCTCTAACAAGTCAGGCTCGGACTGAGATTCGGGGGCTCCTGACTCCCATCTTCGGTAGCGTGATCGGAAGATGTTTACGATAAGAGCAGTACTTTGCTCTGCCCCCGTTTTTTTATTAGACAACGTCATTGATGGGTGAAGCCTTGATAATTGGGCCGGGACCCCAGCAGATTTTGTCAATCTAAGTGTCCCAACTATCGGTTTCTTAACATGCAGGCTTCCACGGATGCGCGAACTTCTTATAAGATTACGTTTTGTTACACCCGCTGACATTCGTAACATTTACTTTGCCATCGCAGGTCATTTTTCGTTTATGTTTATATCGTACATCATCCAACACTGAGTTAAGCTGGTCGGACGCCCATTTAAGGCCCCCTTTGGCGGAGTTTCTGTGCCATATAAACGACCTCACGCCGACTCCAAGTCCGACAACGTCATCAGAATTTGCTTGACTGCTAAATATACGAGTATATCAGGAGTTGGGTTTCCTGTTTCGGTGTTAGTACAACTGATTCGTAACCCCTAATCTCTTAGCGCCTTTCCCCAGTTATTAAGAGTTGCTTGAAGCCCAGTTATAACAAAAATTGTTCCGGACTCATTTACGTGATGCTTCAATGAAAAATCTTGCACGACGTCAAAATGGACTTTTACTTCAAATTCTCTAGCTTATTCCTTCAGTGCATTTAAGTCGTACATATCGCGTATCATTCTTACATACATTTCGGATACATTTTGGGATCGTAGCGCCATCAAAGTAAGGTCTCTGGGAACTGTATCGAACGCTCTTTCCAAATCGATGAAGACAACAGGCAAATCTTTCATAGGCTCGCTATTTTTCTTTTCCATTGTCCACACAAGAATTCCACAAAGCCGCATTGAATACCGTATAGCTTAACAATACTCAGATGTGTACTGTCTAGAACTCACACGTATATTTTTCAGAATGCTACATTAGTTACACTGGTCGTCAGTTGTTGCAATTTTTAGTGTTGCCTATGTCTTTATACAGTGGAACCAGAAAGCTCACCACTGTTAGGCATTCGCTCATCTCTTATCAATTCATTGAATTAAATAGCAAATCATTTAAACCCAAGATTTCCAATATTGTCACACACACTTCGGAGGGTGTGTCATTTCGTCAGACCGCACGAACACGGTTCATTCTTTTTACAACTTCATTAAGCTCGGTTTTCGTAAAATTTTTCGCAAGGGAGCAACAGCCGAGGAAATGGTATTGCGCGGAAATTCTTTGTTTAGAGTACTCTCCCCATCTATTGCAAATTTCGTTGTCTCTCGTTAGTAGGTTTTCCTGCTCATCTTCAATATTTTTTCGGCGATTAAATCTTTTGCGAAATTTTTCTTCTTAGAAATTTTAGGTCTTTTACAAGTGTCTCGAAGATGCGCTTCTTCTACTGTTTATAGGTTGGGAAGGCACCTCGTCTAATTCCCGATCGTACGTGCTCTTGCTACCACTTTTTTCGCCTCCTTTTTGCAATGTTCATAGTTGAACTCAAGACGCTATTTCCGCTGTACTTAGACTACGCTTCAAAGGCTTGTCTTTCGTTTTATACCGCCATTTTCTTTTCATTGTTGCACCACCCCGTTTCTTTATTTATGTGGGTTCGGCTATTTGAAATACCAAGCACTTCTTCGAAGTTGTTCCATGCGCTTGGTTCTTCTATAATACTTTGGAGCCATTCTTCTTTAGCGCCCAACTGTAGCGGCATCTAAAGTAGAGCAAGTCGCACAAATCCTTCTCCAAACAATTCGACAGAATCCTCAGTTTGAAGGCATTTTCGTCGAAAGGTTGACGTTAGCCAAAGGTCATTTTCATATATTTCCTAAAGAAAGCACAGTCTAAAAGGGATTTACCCTGTTTTAGGCCTAGAAAGATGTTCTGTCCTCCTCCTATTAGAAGACTCTAATGATTTGCAGCACCACAGACCCTACCTCGTCTAAAATCATTCGACCGATGACATTGCCCTGCACAAAAGTGTAATCCATTCTCTTAAATATGCCACTGCTTCACATATTTGGCAATGCCACCGACTTCTACAACACATTTCGAATTCCAACCAACTTCACACTCACTAACTCCGACCGACCGACCATTTTTCCCTATCTACTCTAAGCTGTCAGATTTTTCGACGTCGACGTTTGTGTTTGTGCTATCGACCACAGACATTTTTTTTTCCAGCAAATCCTCCGTCGTTTCCAAACAATTAATTCAACTCAGGTAAACAAATTCAATTTCCCACTGCATCCGCCATTCATTAATTTGCAATTAATTTGCCGATTCCAGTTGAATAAGCCATCTCGAATACAAGCTCGAGCCGAAGACAAATCCGGCGTCGTCAAAACACAGTGCAACCTGTCAAAAAAATTTGCGTGCAATTAGAACGAGAACTCAACAGAGGAACCACTGCAAATACAACATTCGTACAGCGCGAAAGAGATAGAATATTGAGAACCATCTCATCAGCCAGCAGCCACATCGGCCACGTCATTTTTGGAATCGTGTATGCGGTGTTCCAAAATTTTGTAAATTTATCACTTCAATTTAACGCTGACCGTTTGTGTTTTGTTTTGTTTTTTTTTTCTTTTTCGTTTCCGTTTTTGGTTGCTAAGCACCCCGACAAGCACTCGATCGACACGACACAATGAATATTTTTCGATTGGCCGGTGATCTGTCCCACTTGCTAGCGATAATCATCCTGCTGCTCAAGATCTGGAAGACGCGTTCGTGTGCGGGCATTTCTGGCAAATCACAGATTCTATTTTGTGTGGTTTATGTGGCTCGGTATCTGGACTTCTTCACCACCTATGTGAGTCTGTACAATTCTGTGATGAAAGTGGTCTTCATCGCCGCCTCTGGAGCAACCATCTATCTGATGTATGTGAAATTTAAAGCCACCAATGACACGAATCACGATTCGTTCCGCATTGAGTTTTTGCTAATTCCGTGCGCGTTACTATCGTTGGTTCTCAATCATGAATTCACACTCATGGAAGTGCTGTGGACGTTCTCCATCTACCTGGAATCGGTCGCTATATTGCCGCAGCTATTTTTGGTCAGCAAAACAGGAGAAGCTGAATCCATCACCAGTCATTATTTGTTCGCATTGGGTTCGTATCGAGCATTGTATTTACTGAACTGGGTCTACCGGTATGTTGTGGAGTCGCACTACGATTTGATTCCGATATTTGCCGGCGTCGTACAGACAATTTTGTATTGTGACTTCTTCTATTTGTACATCACCAAAGTGTTGAAGGGAAAGAAACTTCAACTTCCAGCCTAAGCCAAGTTACACACACACACCGAGTACAATAAGAAAAGCACGCGAGTGGTCGCCCAGAGGAGCTACTATTCGGATTGTAGTTTATAGTTATCAGTAATCGTTTCTTAATCATCCATCTTCCACCCCCTCCTCGCCAGCGAATCACCCCATCTCCATTGCCTCTCTCTGTTTGTACATCTCTTAATCTTAAAGGATTACTACCTGGTCCAACACTGTAATCGAGACCGAAAGCAATTCACAAATTTAAAAAGGAAAATATTAATTATTTAAGAAAAGATGAAGAACCATGTTCGTCAGAGAATTTCGGTGAGAGGGGTCGAGACAATTGATTGAATTGATGAAGTTGAAATGCATCCTCTCTCTCTCTTGTGCTGTAATTTGTATTTTTTATTTAAAACAAAAGGAAAACTTATTTTTACTGTTTCATATAATTACTATTGTGTAAAGTCTACTTCTATTTCTTCTTCTTTGTCTTCTTCTTCATCAGTTCCCCAAGGAAACGCCACGGGGAAGAAGATCTAATCAAAGAATAAAACAAAACAAAAAAAGGAAACCGACAAATTATTTGTAATAAAGACAAGTTGTAATTAATACTTAGCGGTAAACACCAACATAATAAATTTAAAAAAGAAAAACCGAACGACTTTGTTTATTATTTGCTGGCTATTGTAGACATTTAGATTTAAGAGACTCTCATCCTCTCTCTAGTGAGAATGTTAAACGTGTGCGGCTAGATCTGTCTTCGAATCCACGAGCCACACTTGAAAGTGGATGAAGAGGTAAAAATCCTGCGAAAAATATTCGGTCCTTGAAGGAGAACTATACGAGCTGTACAGCGACATCAACCTGGCCAGAAAACTGTGCATCAGTTGCTTGCCTATGATATCTGGACACCAAATGCTCCGACCCGCAGAGTTTTCGGATCTAACCCACAGGGAGAGCTCACCTTAGTTGGCGCACACAAGTAGAAGGGGGCCTCTACCCACTTGGAGAGCGGAGGTAGTTAGTTAAAGACCTGACTAGCTGGAGAAGCTTGTTAGTTGAGGCCCAGGTTCATCCCGAACTGTAGCGCCACCTAAGTAAGTAAATAAGAGCAACTGAACACATATTAGTGAAGAAAGCACTTTGCACGATAATCTTGGCAGGAAACTAATTTCGTTCCACATACGCTAGCATAGCACCAGAAACGAAGGGAAATCGTTTAAAGAAAATTGCTAATTGCAAAAAATCGTGTTTTTTCCAATAAGATGCTTCTACAAACGGCCAGGCTAAAGAATGGCGCTGTCACAAGGGTGTCGGCTAAGGTTTTCGCCTCAAAGTCAAAAGTGATTTCTTTCTTTTGGATTACTGCAGTATCCAAAGCCAAACATTCAACGCATTATTTGATAAAGATGTACTTAGTCGACTTTTGAAACGGGTACGGCGGGTGCGCCCGGATTCATACAACGCGGACGACTGCTGCTTGCTTCACAATATTACTCCTACGTATCCGTCGTTTTTGGCTGAAAATATCGCCGAATCTGGCTCTGGCCGACTGTTTTCTATTTTCTAAGCAGAGAACTGTCAAAAAGAGAGCGTTTTGATGACGACGAAATGTGACGAGAGGCTTCAAGATATTCCGGAAGAAGATTTGTATAAAGAGGGCTGGGTACTATGTTGCAAATTGAGTAAAGAGCTTTGTCCTAACTCGTTTTATTCTTTACAAAAAAGAACGGCAGTCCCAAACTTTTCATCAATCATCAACACCAGCACGCACAACATCTGTTTCTAGTAATTCTTTTTTTTAGCACGCGCTCAATGGATTTGGGCAAAGAGAAATTAGGACGGAAAAAAAGGGAGGAACCGATGTACATTGTTCTTAAATGTTTGCAAGTTATAACGACTAGGAAATAGAGAGCTCGGCAGGGCACCTCATAAGCGAGTTGTACGGCTAATCAAGATATTTTAGAGTATCTGTTGTTTGATGAGGAGTATGTTGGATATTCACAGAGAAAGTGCACATGATCTCGTCATCGTTCTCACAAAAATCATCCGAATCGGACAGTTCCTTGGAAATCTCTAGCGCGACATAATTAAGTCAAAGAAATTTGTTTTCCAAGATGTCACTCAAATACTGAGCTTCCTTGGAGAAAGGGATGCAAATGCCTTTTACCTTTGGTGCAGGGCTACTTCCTCTATATCAAAATTCAACCTCTAATCAGTTACCACTTCCGAAATATGAAAACTATTTGCTCTATGAAAATCACTAATTTTGACAAATTGATCAAGATCCACTCTAACCTAACCTTCGACAGCGTAGTTTGAAAACACAGCCTGCACGACATCGATATCTGATTGTCTTCGATTGAAGTACGAATGCAGATATTGCGGACGCCAAAACACCGATGAAAACTTATCTGAGAAATTTGAGTGGCAAACTATCGACTATGGTCTCATCCAACTTAAAAATTAAATTCCTCTCTCATACAACAAAGAAAGCCCTAATAAGACCACGTCAATGTTCAATGCAGGCTAAACTGTGACACTTATCATGACAGAAAGATCCAAAGTCGTCAGCTTAGATAGTTTGGACGAATTCAAGCAACCAAAATCAATGCGTGACAATCTTTTCGTCGCTGGCCTCAATATGTCGGTGAGAAATTCTCTTGAAGACAACACCTTTAATCCGTTGACGTGCTGGCTTGGTTGCACAACCGTTAACTATTAGAAATTAATTCTACAGAAGAAATAAGTCAGATCCATCTACCGGGAGGTTTAGAACGTAGATCCATTCTTAAGTTTCTGAGAATTTTTCTTAAGATGCGAACTATGTTGAATATCAGTTGTTGATTAGTGAAAAGTTTCACAAACACGAAGGGTGGATGAACCATCAAGTGAAAGAAAGCTTTCTACAAGAAAAATTACAGAGGCATGTCCATGCTAAATCTCTCATACAAGATCCTATCCAACGTTATAGGAGTATGTGGACGTCTTAAGCCTTTCTTTTGTACAACACAAAAACTGGCAAATAACAGTCTGGCTTTTACCCTGCCATAATTTTCTCACAGAGACATATCCCAGAAAAGACCAACAAATTTCAAGTCGAAGCTCAACACCTACTCATCGAGTTTAAGGTCTCATATTCACGCTTTCAAATTCAGAATCAATCCAATATGAAATGTCGTCATAGAAGCTTTTACGGCAATCGAAACGAGTGTTTTAAGGTAGATGAGGACACAACCGTGTTCATACATTCTTTCGACAAACAAAGAATCATCCTTAGATATCTTTAAGGCATTTGGTCCGTATGAGCTCTATGAACTCTATCAAGATATGGATGGAGCCCGGAAAGCCAAAACACGTCGATGACTGAATGGTCCAGATCTTTGAATCCCAAACGCAAGATTCGAGATGAAAACGAAGGAGGAGATTCTGTCTTAAGGATGAAGGAGGGAAGGCGGATGTCTCTCAAATAGAGACTACAAATCAAGTAGAAAAAAACCATTGTTGACTATATTCTCCTGATCAACTGCTTGCGCTATGGAACCATATCTTAAGCCGATCCTCATCTAATTTGCGAGTTATCGTTTTCCATGCCGTATGCCGCTTTGATATATCCGATTCATTTATGATGCTGCTACCATTGTGTTAACGTGCGCTCGTTCGATCGTTTGGTTGTCGTTCCTTACAAGAATGACCAACAGATACTTAAGTAGATACATCATTCCCCAATGTGAAGTTGACCAGACAACGTACAGATTTGCATTGATTAGATCTCTTAAGTGACAAAGTTAATACCTATGTTGGAGATCATGCCAAACAAAGCGTTTAAAAAATGTTAAAATCAGTAAATAACTCTTTTTCTGTTTTTAGTAGAGCGAAAACCTCCCTCCTTGACTGTGAAAAGCGTAAAAATAGCACTTGCATGCAGTCGTTCTTGACATACAAGCCCTTCCCAATCTATTATCATACTTAAATGCTATCTTAATTGTTTTTAATTTGTTTGATAGTAATTGCTATCGCTGCTTTTGTTTAAACAAAACTCATGCGATAAGTGATGAGCGAAGTAGAACAGTCAGCCCATAAACGGTACGTGTACTCGTATGCATCCGTATATCAGATTCGTTTCTTCATAGAATCAGGCACTTTTTCATCCAATCTATATTTAGTCTCTATTCATCGAATCTGATTCCATTGGAGTCCGATTGACTTATATCTTTTCCATGTTCTCTAAGAAGTCAAAAATAAAAGAAATAACTTCCGGATTGCTCATAGCATAACGATAACATCGATTGCGTTTGAATGATTATGGTGCCGGGTGTCGCATAAAGGTTATCGAACTTTTTAATGGAAAAAAAAACTGGAAAAATGTTTTATTCTTTGCTCATCATTAAAAATTGTAAGAGAGAGAGAGGGAAACACCTGCGCGTAATTTCTGAGAGAGTGACAGTGAAAAAATTAATTGATTGACATTAAGCACGATCAGACACTGGTACCCGGTATGCAGTGACACGTTCTGTTGCGATTGACGTAACCAATAGTTTATCACCTGTATGGTGATCGTGATGTAAGAGTAGTCACAGGTAAAGGCGGGGCTGAGATACAACAACAAAATGCGGTCGAACTAAAGGTTATCGCTGTGAAAAATTCACGATCGAATTATTCAAATAATTCATTGTATGTGAGCTTGTCGGATGATGTGGGTGGCATGGTTGTGAAATCTGACATTGGCTGAAGATCTGTATCACAATTTATAAGTTCAAACATCAAACTTTGAAGAATTTCAATTTTTCACGATTCTTTCTTTGATAATGAGAAAGTATTACGTGCGATCGGACAGCTACTGACTGTTCAATGTTTGGATTGGATTAGTAATGGAAGGTGTTCCCCTCAAAACTAAAAGGCTGAAACTGCTAGTACAAACAGCCAGGTATTCTCTTATCTAATCTATGTGGATTATCAAACCGAACAGAAATCAAGACTTTCAATGACGGAAACTTTTTACCCCACCTCGAGATTAATCGAGAACGAAAAGGGAGGACCGAGTTCGTATCATTAAATCGAATACAGACGAAAAAAGTGTAGCGTACGACGTGATTAGCGTATCTAGATAAACCCCTTGCCCACAGAAGACGATCAGCAGCAAATATGCAAAGAAGATAGAAAGCGCAATCTAAACTGTGTGTTCACTGGCTATACGCAACCAAATTAATGTGAGTCATTGAATCCCCAGTGAGAATTAAATCACTGTTCTGGTTAAGGCACTCAAACACAAAAAGACGATACGAATTGGCAGAAAAGCTATCTCGGATATGCAGACAGCGATTTTTAAAACGACTTAAGACAGATGGAAATGTCACGGTCTACATGTAAAAAAAGTTGTCATATGAATTCAAAACCCCAGAATGTATCATTCCAACTGAAATATTCCTGCTACAGATCAGTTCTATCCTATGCCTCGATGGTTTTATGGAAGCTTTCATAAAAATACGTCACTGCTACCTTTACCAGAATCGAAAGGAATCGGACCCATACAGGGGTTTATTTGAGACGCTCGCCACTGCCCTGAAACGCACTAATGAATCCCCCACCCTCGCACACACACTTCAAATATATTTTAAATGGCTGGAGTTACGGCTATCTCGAGTGCCTACTGTATCTTGACTCTGGTGTTATAGGCACCCGAATACCGGTTGCACAGATTACGAAGTTGAATTTCTGTGGAATGGCTTTCGTTCAAAACCGTAAAAATATAAAATGTAACCGAGTCTTCGCGGATGACTCCTAAACCGGCCAAGGATGGGGTTCTACATTCTTTGTGGAGAACGACAACCTAGGACTTCGCTCCTCGTTAGGCAAACTTGCATTTATCTTTCAAGCGGACACATAGGAGAAGCATATGCGTTTAAAAAGTAGGCGTGAGACCCTGCTACACATCCTTAATCTTTCATATTAGTGTGAGATACCAAGGATTCTCTGAACACAATCGTAAAGCTGAATTCAATGAGTGTTGCTTGAGTCTCACGTGATACTGGGATCGGGAGACTCGGTTTTCCATTAGGACTCCCTGCTGCTTTTGGGAGTCTAAATGAATATTTTCCGATGTCAGCTGCCATTCTTGCTGCCCCTTAGCAGAAAAGGCTAAAGACTGCTAACTGTTGCTATAGTGGGCTACACTACTAAGTGAGACCACCTCTATGACGATGACTCTGAAGAGTAGTTCCTTTGTGAATATCCGACTTAGGCTCACATCAGGCCGAAATGGGCGCTTTATCACAGAAGCTGTGACTTGTCTTTCTACGAAGGAATGAGGAATTTCATTCAAAGAAGCATGCTTGGCTAATTCTTTATCTAAGTGCTTTGTTTAGAGAAAAGAAACATTCGCAAAACTATAAAACTGATTATATTAGGTGGTCGGATGAAATTCAAATATTCATCATATTGAGCAACACAAGTTGACTATGCCAATGATTTTGGGACAGCGAATTTCTAGCTTTCCTTGTTGCGACATAAGTCAATTTATTGTTTCGTATTCGCGAGAAATAATGATAGTAACACTTCCCCTTCGGCGACTAGATCTCTTCTGTAATTGTTCTTCATCGAGCATTAATCTTGAAAGTATTAACACGTTTTTTGGACATTGCAACGCTCTCGTTTATCGACTAAAGGACACATCGTCTATATGTTAGAAATCTTCGAAGTCTTCCACGGCTACCACAAAACGTTTGGCTGCCGGTGTAAGTCCGCATTTGGAAGACATGCTTTTGTCCTCAACGTCTAGCTGGCGTTGAGGAACGTTGACTGGTGTTTTGGCGTTATCCATATAGTTCTCTTTGCTTCTTTCTTCTTGTTTAAACAGTTTATCACTTTAACTGACGCGGAATTTGGTTTGGTCATCGTAGTGCAGAATATTGGTTGTTAATTTGAGTATTTTTTATTCAATGAACTTCGGGTAAGATTGGTACAATTAAAACAAACTAGTTTTATTCCACAAATAATTAGTCCTATCTTTAAGGCAGCTAACCAAAATTTAAACTGGACAGGACTCTGTTACTGCGCATTATTTTATATTATTATGGATATTAAATTCTATCTGTGTGAAGGCTTTTCTCGCTTGCTGATCGACGATAGATAACACAGTGTAATCATATTTTAAGTATTTCATATTTTATCAACTTTTAATCGAATTTAATTAACGAAAACTGATAATATGTTATGGTAAAGTTATTATCAAATTTAATTACCTATGTATTTAGTTGAGAATTGTTTTTACTAAAATATTCCCCCCTTACAAACAAAGTCGATCCTACGAACACACCCCGTAGGAATAATTTCCCTCATAATTGACAGTTCAGTGAAAAATGTCCCCTAATCACCGGCCGTAACTTTGGTAACATGAACAAAATCGACATAAACAAAATAATCTCGCGGATCGATGTTATAAATTCATTTTTCACCTCATTACGGCATCAAAATTCATGTGTACATATCTAAAATTGCAGTAGATCCCGCGCACAATGTTTAAAAATACATTTCAATCAGGATTTCTCTCAATCCTCTACAGTATCGGCAGTAAACCTCTACAAATCTGGGACAAGAAAGTTCGAAATGGACACATAAAACGTATCACCGACAACGATATCCAGAGCCTAGTGCTTGAAATAGTTGGAACTAACGTTAGTACAACGTTTATCACCTGTCCAGCTGATCCAAAGACGACACTGGGTATTAAGTTACCCTTCCTAGTGATGATCATCAAGAATTTGAAAAAGTATTTCACATTTGAAGTGCAGGTGAGTGGTGACCACATGTGATTCTGTTTTTGTTCAGCGTCTATAAGGCATCTCCTTTCAGGTTCTTGATGACAAGAATGTAAGAAGACGCTTCCGAGCAAGCAATTATCAGTCAACCACCAGAGTAAAGCCATTCATCTGCACTATGCCGATGCGGTTGGACGAAGGATGGAATCAAATTCAATTTAATCTCTCCGACTTCACGCGAAGAGCATACGGAACCAACTACGTAGAGACACTACGGGTACAAATTCACGCAAACTGCAGGATCAGGAGGGTGTACTTCTCCGATAGACTCTACTCAGAAGACGAGCTGCCACCCGAGTTCAAGCTGTTCCTGCCAATACAGAAGCCTATGCCAAAGGCGACCGGCCAACAGGTTGCGTTGGTGTAGGCAGACTCCTCCAATCAATTTCTAGACAAGTAGGACACTAATAATCACTTGGCAACTTAATTTTAATAAAACAAAATGCACACCAGCGACACAAATTCGTATTTCATTCGACTCTAGTTGGCGGTGGTTAAGACCTCAGGCCCCTCCTTCGTGATAAGAACTGTGTGCTCAAACTGAGCACTTCTAGCTCCGTCGACGCTCATTGCCGTCCAGCCGTCTTCTTGAATCTCCACGTCTGGTCCACCGAGCGTGAGTATAGGCTCGATGGTGAATGTCATGCCAGGTTCCATGGTACCAGGCGCGCTGTTCTTATAGTGCATAATCTCTGGAGGCCCATGGAAGTAGCTGCCAATGCCATGGCCTATAAACGCTGGGATGAGGCCCAGCTTTTTCTTCTTCAAGAAATCAGTAATGAATCGTCCGATTGCATTGAACGGCATCCCCGGGTAGCACAGTTTAATCGATTCCAAGAGACATTGCTCTGTGCATTCGACCAAATAACGACCCCGCTCGTCTACATTCCCCACCAAAAAGGTCTTGGAGCAGTCCCCATGGTAACCATTATAATAAACGGTTATGTCCACGTTCACTATATCCCCATCCATGAGGGGGCGGTCGTCTGGGATGCCATGGCAAGCGACGTTGTTTACAGAAGTACACACGGACTTTGGATAGCCGGCATACCGCAGTGGTGATGGATACGCGTTGGCTGCAATTATTTTCTCATGCACAAAGGCATCGATTTCGTCTGTTGTTGTTCCTACCTGTAAATAAGAAGTGTCTTCGTCGTGGTTCTTTGGTCGATATTAGTCAGAAGCTCACCTTGACGACTTCTTCACATGACTTGAGAATTTTCGCGGCCAATTTGCAACTGGCACGGAGTCGATGGACTTGTTCGCGATTCTTTATTTCCACTTCGCCTATGGTGTTGCCTGGTGGCATGTATTCATAGAAGTAAACCGGTTTTCGGATGTTTTCCGGTACGGATCGTTCTGGGGATACTTTGCCAAGGGTGACAGGATTGCAGACACCAAAGTCTCTGGAGAAGAGTGAAGAAATGATAGATGAAAACCAAAAAAATTTGAGATGGCTTACCTACTTCTTTTTGCGCAGGTTGAAGAGCGAACGTTTGGGTATACGTGCGGCTTGTTTAATTGGATTTAACAGCAACATCGTGCAGTGCGGTATAGAAGCAGATTATCTGCCGCCAACCTTGAGACCGACGGATGTTTTGTTTCTCTTTAGCTGACCGTAGGGTGTTTTATTTGTGGATTGTGTAAAGTGTCAAAGTGCGGACAAGAACCATTTGTGGATGACATTTTGGATGAAACTTGTTGTATGCGAATAACAGTTGAGGATTTCGAACGTTTGGCCAAGAGAAGGCTCTAAGGACAGGAAAGATCTGGTTCTTGTGAAATCAAAGCCAAAACTGGCTACAGAGACAGCACGAAAAGAAGTTCTTTAAAATATTCACGACAAGCTAAATTGAAAAGAATGTTGGCCCATGGAGCGGGAGTAAACAAGGGCTGATTTCTATTGTGCATGTAAGACGACTTGATTTAAGTATATGTACATATATATGTAGATGAAATCACTTATCTGTTTTTGGGATTGGACCTTGCTCTCCTTTCTTCTTTTCTTCAAATAGAAAATGGATTTTAATCACCCCTTAAGCTGAGATTGTTTTCTCTTCGAGAACGAGTCTGAAGGCCTGATCTGAACCAATTAATCCGTCATTGTCTGGTTAACCTAGGTGATTGTGAATTTCATAATACTTAAGACCGCAAAGGTTCGTCTTAGGCAGTTTTCCCTATTCTTATGGCTCTAATCTACGAGTGCATGCATTGGTAAAATTTCCTTCCCATCATACTTCTATTTTCGCTCACGATGCAGTTATTGTTTGTAAAGTTCTCTGCACTGGACGATTAAGTAGCTCTATACCCGACACGATTGGGCTAGATGAGCCTATTCAATAGATGGGAGAACTAGACCAACGGAAAAAGGAAGACATCACTCTAAATAAAGCCAATTATCAGTCCGCCAGAATCAACGGCGCCTCTTCTAAAATGACAGTAGCTTGCATGACCTTACGACAAGCAGTTCTGCCCTACATCACATTCAAAGGGGGTCAATATGCACACAAATTCGAATCATGTACTGTAATCAGCAGCTTGAGAAGGTACCTGCTGACAGTATTTGACTGAAGGCATTGTTGGCACGAGATACGTTAGACACTCTCCCATCAGCAGAAGTGAACGAGGGAAAATACGGGAAGAAGCATATCCTGAGTCAAATATGTTGTGCGCGTACAGCTTCCGAATGCAGCACAGCGGACGGAAATTGAATTTTGAGGCTATTTTGATATCTATACAGAGGAGGAACATGACGAAATTTAAGGAGCGATTGCTTTGAATTTGTAGTAGCCAACCTAGGACATTTTAATTGATAATATATATTTGCGAGACTAACACGTATACGTAGAGTACGGAGTTAACATCCCATCAAATCGGGTTAATATGAGGGTGGTGAAAATTTCATCACGTCTGCTGTTGAGGTCTTCAAAAACCCCCGATTATGTAAGCTTCCTCTGCAATCTGAGAAATTTCCGGAAACCTGCTGACTTGCAAACGTGCCTCCTTACACCAAATCTTGAAACCGACACACAGGCATGGGCTTTGTACCTGTATTCGCACAGCCATAGTACATATAACTCGTTCAAATTAAGAAGGCTGTACTCTGGTCTATTCCAGCCCGCAGAGTCTTTGAATCTAACCTGAAGGGACAACGCAGTAGAGGAAGACCTCAATTTAGTTGGCACGCATAAGTAGAAGACCGGACTAACTGGAGAGGCTTGTTAGTTGAGACTCTGGTTCAACCCGAACTGTAGCGCCACCTAAATAAATAAGTAAATAGTCTGGTCGCTAGCTTGGGCAAGGCGCCTGTAGAGACCAAGATGTTACTTGCATCCTTCCTTACGCCTTCACCCAATCTGCTTTTACTTTTATGGCAAATAAGGATTATAACTGCGGCTTGAGCTCGACTGCTCTGGGCGTTGACATTGGCCAGAATGTAAGCTAGAAAAGGACTGTAAAAATGGACCATTATAAATTGTAAGGAACTGGTTGGAGTGGCAAAGTATCTCCCACCATAATGTCATAAGTCCTTAAACACGCCCTTCAAACTACATAGGTCAAGAGGGAAGATTAACTGAGTGGTGTTCAGGTTTTAGGATTACTGGAAATTAAATCGATTGATTCGATTAGCTGGGAATTAGTTAAGATGACTTGAACCACGTTATGAGTGCCTTTGTCCCTGGACTGAGCTTTCAATGTTGGTTTTTTCTTGCTGTCTCTTAGCGCAAACATTTGCGGATTACATACTGGCATCCAATTGCAGCACTGCTCTTTCAATAAACGCATTAATTCGCTTATTCATATCATGTCCAGTTTGTAACGGGTGGGCCATTTAAACCTTCGGAAATTGGCAACCCTGTAACTTTGACATCTGTTTTGAGATCGGTTTATGACAGCTCGCATTCGTAGCATCAGTCTAAGCGCACTTAACCCCTTTAGCATTACACGCCACCACAACGGGCTGTTATCGTGCAGCAAAAGATATTCTTACTTGTGAAAAGGTAACTTTCTTATCGTACAAAATATCTAATTAGGGAAGTGCTGTCAGACCACACCATCAGGAGTTTACACCAACAATTTGTCGCCACCGGCAATCTTGGTATTGCCAGTCATCACGGCCGACGTCGTCTGAGGCAATCTGATGAGAACATTGAGGCTGTACAGGCCACCGTTGAGAGATCACGTTGTTCATCGAGTTGTTGCAGTTCTTTATTGTAGGGTATTTCTCCCACGTCTATCCGACGCATAATTCGAGCTGATTTGACGTCATTCAATTAACGCAAACACTTTTACCGATCGACAGGCTACGTCGCTTGGATTATGCGAATTTGGTGGTGAACATGGCTCAAATCGACGATGATTTTTGGCAAAAAAATTATCACAAGCGATGAGACTTATTTCTATTTGAATGGGACTGTCGGTTCTGTACCAATGAAAACCCTCAATTAATTCACAAAGAACATCTCCACAAGCAACGCGTGACTGTTTGAGCTGGAATTTGTGCGGAGAGAATCATTGGATCGTTCTTCTTCAAAGACGATGCTGGTGCACCGGTATCCATCGGTTGAGAGCGTTATTGGGGCCTGATAAAGGATTTCTTGATATCAATTCTGACTGATAACGCCATGGACAACTTTTGGTTCCAACAGGACGGCGCCACAGATCACACAGCCCGAGCCGCACAATCGCTTTATTGCGTCCTTAGTTCCTCGGACCTGACCGACTTAACGCCTCCAGATTTCTTCCAGTATATACAATATACGACAGGAAACGTCCGCTATTCAGCCCGAAAGTGATGGTAAATGCCGAAAATTGACCACATAAAGCCATTCGCTCTGACATGACGAATTACCATTTACCATTTTCATGAGTTCCCGCTCTAGTTGTAGGGATCTAAAATGTTGGGGACAATATTTTTCATTGCCAAGGAGGATTTTGACGCTGCAGGGTCAAATCGTTATACGTGATCGATCGACAAAGTGTCCGTGCACACCCGAGATGCGAGTTGCCATTTCGGAGCAATCGAAATTTATCTTGGTTGCTGCTAGCTAGGCCACAGTTGTACTAATACTTGCCATTCGCCCTCTTCAACTTTTCTAATTTTCGAAAAAAAAGCCCCTGGAGGTGCCACATTGATGTCTTGAAGTAGGTCTTACTAGTAATAGTGCTGTAGGTGTTCATTTGCAGAGGTATCATCTACTTTTTTGGGAAAACAACATTTACTGGCCATTGCTTCTTTCACGAGACTCAATCCTAGTCGTTGGCATTCCAAATGTGCAGATACAGGTGAGAAAGACCACTTCACTATAATTCTAAACAGTCTTTCTTTAATTGGCTCCAATACAAAAGGCTGCTGCCCTAAATGTGACACTTAACGCGGCCCTTCACAAGGAGCCGCAGATCTTCCAACGTTCTCCTCTGCTGTGCCTACATTTATATTCCCAAAAAAAAGTCTGCACTTTCAGTTCCAGTTTGGTTGTAAGACAAGACAAACTTATAACTTATGGCCAAACCCAATGCGCAATTATTTTCAGATAAAAATTGTTTTACCTTACATTTGTGGAATACTTCACCAAAGAAATAATAACAGAAAACTTCCACAAAAAAACGAAAACATTTCCGTATAATTTACAACAACTATTTACATCAAATTCACTCGTCGTTCCTCATCGGCCGAACATCGAAAAGAAGTCACAAAATTCATGCATCCATTAGTAACCAAACGCTCAACATTGCCAACAAGAACTTAACAAATGCATTCTGACCAAATGAAGAAGGAAATATCTTTTCAAAAGGGGGAAAAAAAAACAATCACCACGCAGGACATACTACACAAAGTAGATACAACACTCACACACACACTGTCGACTGGCACGAAACACGCTTTCAAAAGACACCGAGAAATGCATCTCCAGAAATGAATCCCTTCTTTTCTCTTTAGCTCAAAAAACAAAAAAAAAAGTTCCAAAAAGTTCTCAAAAATAAGAGAGAAAAAAAAAGTTGATAAATTAAAAAATGCTGCGCACATGCAGTTCAAAGTAATCCGTTGCGAGCGCGCGCGCGTTCGTACCATCACCTATGCATGGCCCAAATCAAGCCAAAGGGCATGCAACTGCCCAAAAAGAAGTCCGCATCAGGGGCGAAAAAAGACATCCCAAAAAGGGTCAAAAAGGCCTAACAAAATATTTAAAAAATTCTATCATCCATTCGAGTGCAACAGCTAAGGAGAGAATTTTTGCTGCTGCTGCATTTTCTACTACGCTGCACTTTTGAACGCGTTTCCAAAGTAATCAAAGAAGAAAAAAAAAGAAAAAAAGAAACACACTCAAAAGAGGCTCAAAAAACTAAGAAACAGCCTTGCGCCTTGCAACTGAATAAATTTCATTTAAAGGCTATGTCCACCAGAGACAAATGAAGAAATAATTCTTTTTCTCTGTTGCAGAGTTTCTGCAGTACTACTGCTGCATACCCATATGTATCTCTACCTCTACCTATGCCTTTGGTAAAGGGCGATGATTTGGAATGGATTTTTGGGAATCTTTTTATATTTTTTCTTGGTTGCACACGCGGGATTCTTCATCATCATTATTATTACAACTTAGGAATTAAGAGTACAGAACAATGACCCTATTCGACTAGTCCTCTCTCTGTCTGCCCTACTGCTGGTGCAGCGAGTCTGGTAAGTCCATCTATAAATGTAGAATCCGCAAAATAACGACGAAGTAAAAAGATCCGCGCATTCCCACAGGATACGCAAAAAGGCAAATAAATACAAACGTTCGTCGTTTTTTTTTTGTTTTCGACCTTTTTCGCGGCGCTGATTTGGAAATGTTAACAGTGTGAGTAAAAAGTTTACCAACAAGCAGATAAATTTAGTTAGATTGTTATTTGGGTAGGGTAAACGTCAAGCTGGTGATTCCCAATGCTGTTTTTAAGACTACATATTAAGAGTCCTTGTTTTAACTCTTCGTGGTAGCTACCGGCCACAGGTCCCGTAAAATTCCATTTACGAGCTCCTCCAAGTGCATGTGATCGCGGATTAATGGATCAGCTTCAACTCTCATATACCTGAAGCGGGCTATTGACTTTATTGAGAACAGGAAACTACGAGTACTGACTGCGAACCAGGCCTGTAGCGCAACGCTTGAAATTTGCACTAATTGCTTGCTTTAAATCCTGGTGTTGGTCCCTTGATACTGCATGTTTGAATCCTTATCTATGCATGCTAAAATTGGAAGAGCGAGTCAGGACTCAACGTTGAATGAAGAAACAGCGGTAGAACTCCCCAGATGTGATCAACGGTGTTGCCTGCATCTAACCTCCAGAGTCCTCAATCGTTTTCCAAAGCTACTTTAACCAGTTGTCGGGGTTTCGGAAGTAGAGATTGTGAAAAACTTAAATTGAGTCAACGAAAGCCCCCATAACCTCATATCGGATTACTGACACAGGTTTAGCCGGCCCTTTATGTCCAAGAAATACCACAAAGGGCATAGTAGTCTAGGTTAGGGGTTACTCTTACTAAGATACCATGGTTGACCACTCTACTAAAAAAACGCAAACTATTTTCAGTACAGCGCCTAACAGACCACGTGCAGTCGAACAACTCACGGTAGGATTTCCCCTGTGCTGGTGTTTTATCCAGTAGCAAAGCTGCCAATAAGCCATCAGAGATGCTGCCTCTGCGCCTCTATTGGCACATGGAGAAACAGAAATCATTTAGACCAGCGCAAAGGAGGATTAGAGCTGCTCATGTGCTCTATGAGCAAAAAAGGAAGGACGAATGTCGGTTTCTCAGAAAGAATAAAATCGCGAGGGAATTGGCAGATGATGGAAGATTACCAGAAAATATAAAGCACATGACAGATGAAAAAAACACGAACCCAATCCTGTAAGGTCGTACAAGGGAACCTGTAGATTTGCAGTCAGTGCAGAGGATTTGGGAAAATCATGTCTCCATACTATTTAACGGCAATAGCGATCAACATTCCGCTGTCAGGCAGAATGAGCCATTCCCCAGGACGGTATTGAGGAGCACCCCGCCTAGAGGAAGTGAGAATGGCCATACCCAAACTTATGTCCAACAAAGCTGCCGATATTGACGAAGATGAGTCTGTCGGCAAATAACCAAAAACCAAAGTACAAGCTGTCATCAAGAAAGAATACACATCTCCGAAGATTCGCGCAAACCTTCACGATCACATCACTTTAAAGAAAAGAAACCCTTCCCAATCATTGTTCTGTGGACAAGAAGTCAATCGAGTATCAGATGTCTCTCTCAGATAACTCGAAGTAGCGTTCTACAAAAGATTGATCTTCTCAATGCTTCTCTATGGCTCAGAGGTCTGGACTTTATCAGTGAAGGAGCGCTTGACCGTTTGGAGAAAAAGGTTTTCCAGCGATTTATGGCACTGCTTGCACTGAGATTGGAGCCAAAATTCACCGGCTTAGATGGCTGTGACATGTAGAGCAGATGGATACTTCGAAATATTTTCAAAGTCTTCTAAGCTAGGAAGAAGCTGACAAAATTTCAAACAATTACCAAGAGTCAACGCGATAGGTGTCGAAGGATAGTTTTTCTTGTATGTTAGTATGAATGAAACATACTTTTAAACCACACTGTTGCTGTCCAAAAAATGAAAGGGCACACTAAGAAAACGAGGTATACTCGTACATTCGGTAGTCAGTCATTCAGTCAGTCGAGCTGCACGGGATATTTATAATGCAGTTAATTCGCTGCTTCAGCTCCTGCTGCCGTTGTCCAAACGCGTTGCTTATTCCCACCATTTCGAATACAGGGCACACATCAGACATCGTTGCATATAAAAATTCGAATCGAAAATTTGGCAAACTGTGGAGCACAGGAGGCATGAAGTATGGAGTGGAGCAACCTGGACAGAACTGTGAGCACTTCAATACGAAACGATAACGATGTTGATGATGATGATCATGATGATGCCGATGATCTTATGCTCCTTTTCCTCTTTTTGTATATTTTCGGGAGGAGGGCCAGGGCATTCGCACTGGCGCGCGCGTTTACCAAAAATTGAGTGAAATAACGAATGAAGTGTGTGTTGGGATTGGCTTCTTTTTTTTTTCCTGTAGTTTTTGGCAACTCTCAGGTCTTGTACATGTCGTTTTTTTTGATTTTATTTTCATGCCCCTTTTTAGGAATCATGCTTGTGATCTTGTGTGTCACAGCATGATTTATGTCCTTTTGTCAAATGATAACAAAATATTTGTTGGTTGGCTGCTTGGTTGGTTTGGCTTGCATTTTCACAAAAGTGAGGCAAAGGACACGACAACAGCATTGAATGCCAAAATCCGAGATGCACGAGTGTGTTGGCTTTCTTTATTTCTGAGAAACTGTAATGGTCATCATCAGAGAGTGTCCGACCTCATCAAAGACTTCAAAAAGGAAAAGAACAAAACTGAAGACAGAGATCTTCTTTAAATGCATGGAAACATAACCAAATCGTCATATCCATAATGACTGCAGGATGCTATTTGTTTGCCTCCTGAAGAGAGAGCCACAGGAAAGATTATTACGTGCGATAAAATTTCGGTTTTCCATAAATCTATAAATCTATTGTGAATCCTTGATTTTGTTGTTTTTATCAATGGTATCCTGTACTTCACTTAGGCGACTATGGAAAATTATTTGGTCCTATATCCATGGTTGCATAGTAATGTAAAGTTGGTAGATAGCTCGACGGGCGCCTTGTGACGAGAAGTCGCTGCTAACTTAGACTTACAGTGGTTCTTCTGAGAAACCTATGACACATCGAAACCACCCATATAGTGACACGAGTCTTGGGAGGCCACTCAGCTCAATGTTGGGTCCAATAACAGTTCTATAAAGAAGTTACTTCCGAGAGTTCCTATTCTTCCTTTTGGAGACGACAGGAAAATCATACAGCAGGTGATGGACTGACTTAATATCTTCCTGGTACGTGCAGCTTTTGTAGAAGCTATTGTGGTATACACCCGCGTTCAGCATGAATGCTCATGGCGTGGTGCCCTGTGATACTTCCAGAGACACCTTGTATATCAGACCAAGAGTTCTTACTAATGTACATGTGTCAAGCTGAACCGTTGGACTGCGCCGACAATTTCCTCGAAAACTCATCGGATCTGTCACTGCAATGATACGCAACATACGGTCGCTGTGTAGGTCTGATCTCTACTATAATTCTAACAATTTTCTAGACTTGACAGCTACCTGGCTGTCAGCATAGACAGAAATTGACCCTTCTCAACAAAAGTTGTTGCAGCTTGAATATTTACAGTTCTTTCGGCTTGGATGGCAGTGTCAACACTTTATTCTGAATAAGTAGCTTACTTTTAAGATCTAGCAGTGGACACCGGGCCTCATGCCATGCCTGCTCTTTTGGTTTGGTGATTTGTTTATCCTTCCAGCCATTCCTCTCATGTTATTCCGGATCAAGTGATCAGTTTTCTACAAGTTTTCTGGAGTCTTCTAACGAGAGAGTATAAAGGCGTCGCTAAGGGGGTGACCAAAGCTGTTTCTTCCGTGCCAGTATAAGCTGCTTACTTAGATTGCAGAACCTTTATCCGATGTCGAGAAGAATACAGATGGTGAATGCCTTCACGTGAAAGCATCTCTCTATCGGCATTGTGGAGAATGACTCTGGCAGATAATTGCCCTGACTAGTTGAACTATCTTCCGAGACGAGAATGGAGCAAGAAAAGTTGTGTTACTGAGGATACGAATATTTCGTGTCTCGACGTGTGGACCAACTCAAGAGCCATGTTCTCTGACAATGGATGACAGGGATGGTAGCCTGGCTATAATTTTCCTAAGACGAGGCAAGATTTCACTGTTTCTTCAAATGTTTGGCACCCTCTTGTAGGATCACTGTATGGCGTTTTCTGTAGCAAGGTTGCACACTGCCTTTGAGCTGCCAGAGTGGAGGATTGTCTTACTGACTCACGTCGACCATTTTGATGACACTGGGCGGAAAACCGATAAGAGCTCCGATTGCATTGTCGATCGTCCAAGTGTTGAAAATGTACTCTATAGGACACTAACAAATAAATTTATCCGATTGTATTGTATAATGAAGATTGCTTGGCAGAATTTCTATAGTCTTCTCTCATGCTAGTGCTGACTAGCAACTTGGAGAGTATCCAGCAGCAGTCAAATGTCTTAAACAAAACATAAATACAAGGCAACGTCGGGGACTTCTATTAGAAGTAATAAGGAAGAGATCATTGCGACCAAGTCGGGCTGCTTCCCTATGGGAATCTGATGGACTAAGTCAATAGAATCGGCATTACAACGATGATGCCTTTGGTCCATCACGTTAGTTGCAGATTTTTGAGCCGAGGTCGGTCGATGTTTACGATCCAGCCGATCTCCCAGTTTGGTACACAAAGCCTGCTTCCTAGTAATCTTCTCAGGAGAGGGGTATCTCCTCGACATTTTCTCACTACATTCCACATTTGTGAATCACCGATCATACGTGACTTTTTCGAACGTGGGAGAGGTGGACTCGGATTCTCCCGAATATGGTCAAGGTTTGTCGTGTGAAAGGCTGTCATAACGAGTTGGTGGCATTCGGGAAAACTAGAATTTCCAAAGCCCATCACAGCAAATTGCAGCGCACTTCGATTTGTCGCGTCACAACGCAGCACCGCGTTGCTGCTCGACGTCACCCATTCAACTGTCAGCCCTCAACTTACGTGACCTTCGTTTAATAGCTACTGACTAAGTGGCAATAGACGTCATTGAGGGTTCCTCACCTCTATTAAACAGCAGCGACCTGGTGATTTTCTATTATCCTCAAAGAAAGCAGTATGTACTTTATTTAGACGCAAGACTCGTTGGTGTGTCCTTTGCAATTTTCTCCTCACAAAGTTATTCTCTTTCTTGGAAAGGAAAAAGGTATTTTCAACGCGCATGAACAACCGCCACCTTGTTTGACCTGACAGGATCTTCTTCTTATCCTTCGGGGGACTATAGACTCTCTGATTGGAGGTTCGATTGCCATTGCCACATGATCCACTCCCGATACGGAGACGCTCACATGTTTATTTGAGCTTATCATTACCGTCAGACCCTCCATGTCGGACTAAGGTAATTGGCTTATCCCCAATCTTTCATTCTAATTTCCAAAAATATGCATAAGCTTCAGCACCACCTCAAGATCAACATGCTTGGAAATAGCAATGTAACTTAATCCCTTAACTTAATCTGAAATGAGCCTGGCGCGGAACTCGCTCACCGGTCGCTCAGTAATGGACACGTGAGTTATACGACGATGAATAGTGCACTAATCATATCCTCAGTGTGATTTCTTGGTGACCTTATTAGTTATAAGATCCTGAGGGTTCACAAATCTTAAGCAGCTCAAAAGCGACAAACGTCCCAAGCGTCAACTTCTTCTACAGAATTTCATACTCCTCATAGAGTTTCTAATAAATTTCCCTCCTACATATACATATATGGTATGTACTCGTATGTAGGTATGTATGATAGTAACCACATTCCATTTTGATTTGTCCAGCTTCAGCAACTGGTAGGCTTTTCCAATTTTCCATTAAATTTGAAAAAAAAAAAAAATTTAATTTCTTCTCACGTCTATTTTGCATCAGAAACCCACTACGAGGAACCTGTCTCACACTCAACCATTAACCTCCAACCATCACCACCACATTCCGAGTCCAGTGTCCGAGTATTATATAATGTTAATAGACATTTACCAGCAACATGATAATAATAATTACTTTACTAGTACCCCTACCTTAGTCTCTACCTCTAGTCCTAGTCTACCTACCATATACCAAGTTAAGCTAAATCGTACTACCAGCAGAGGTATGTAGTTGACTTTAGTTTTGCAAGCAGCCGCTCTAATTATACAGAGAGTGGAATTAGCATCCTGCCCCTGTGGGTCGTTCAAAATAGATGACCGTGCGCCTGTTACGAGTACTCCTTGGATGATGTTTGGCCGCTTTCGTCGTCATCATCGTCGTAATCGTTGTAGTCGTCTTCGTCGTATTTATGAATTTACATGTTTTTAAGAATTATAGCATCTCATATCTGGTATCTGGTATCTGCCCTCATCTTATGCGATTGTGTCCTCACAATGGATTGCCAACGAAATTTTAATCGAACCCAAGTACTACTACTACTACTCCTCGTACTACTACTCATTCCAGGGCACATTTAATCAAAAAACATGATCTAGAGATGTGCGCGCAAGATGTAAGTGTATTTTTATTCAAAGTCTCTGAGTGGGACTACACTTTGTGGAGCAGGGAGCTGGAGTAGCGTTTATTTATAGGAAAATTATGGCTCATCACAGTGATTGATCTTTATAACTACAATCTAACCGGCGGTGGAAAGAATCTGATTTAATGCATAATTAAATATAATTAAGTGCATTGACGGTGTATGATGCCAGTTTATGCATTGTAAACGCCCTCTTCTCGACATGTGTACACATAACTACGAGCTGTGTCAGCACAAGTCTGAAAGTGCTGATAGGGGTTAGGATTAGGGTAAAGTTAATTGGACAGCGTAAACTCTTAGCCTGTTACGAGTATGCAGCAGTTCACGTTGTATTAGGGTATCCTCTACAATCATCTGGTGTTGGATTATCACCTTTCTGAGAGGATACGTGTTATCTTTATGAGTGTTATTGGTGTAATCGTAGACTGCCCTGGTATCAATCGAATCAGAATTGTAAGCTCCGTATTTGAAATTTTCAAAAAGAAAAGGACTTAGTCGTATGTCTTCGTTTGGGGTGGAAGACAGACGGCGATGTGTTTTAAAGCTTTACGATCACAGGGCACAGGACCTTTCTGTATTCACGCTTCTTGAATCCATGGATTTAGTTGCATTTCTCATTGTACTCGTACAATCTTCTTTAAGTAGGGTGTTACCAATGCATTATCACTTTAGCTTCAGATAATCCCTGTTCTCTGATAAAGTTGCTTGTTGGAGAAAGGATTTGACACGAACATTTGCAATACATAGACGAGTGTGTACTCGTATTTGTCAGGCAGTGATTTAAAAAAGATTTTCATTTTCTAGGTAATGCAGCCCACAAATCCACGTTTGACTGAAAGGGACTCCGTAATTTTGACAAGATACCGCATTCAGCCTTAGTTTTCGATGTACGGCTGCTGACGTCTGGTTCGGTACCACCGTCCTTCGAGACCATACTTCTAAGTTGTCGGATGCTATCCATTTTCTCGGCTTATTGTCCTGTCATAGGTACATACTATGTCAGTTCTTCCGGTGCCAGTGGCCATCTGGTTTAGGTCCTTAATTCTGTGATAAGCCAACATCGTCAGTATGGCCGAGATAAGTTGGGAAACTCTTTTAGATTCTTCCAATTTTTTCTGGCAAAATAGTCTTCAAATTATCATTACCAAAAAAAGAGCAATGGTGATAGAACACAACCTTGCCGAAGGCCATACTTGATTTGATTTTTGGATCAAGATTTTTGGACATTCCATCACGATTCGTTAACTTCGTAAAGCATGTCATATGATCGCTCTGTTAACAGTGTTGAACGATTTTTGAAAATCAGCTAGATTTATACTCGACGTATTTTCCAACTATGATCGGTAACGGAGACCTACATGTTCAGTACTTTCGGAAATTAGCAGCCTATTAACCATACTCCTCCGTTTCTTTGGGAGCTTGGCAAACATCCTCTTTCTTTGTAGAAGGTTTTACTGTTTATTGCCAGCGAAGGTTTGTTTGTTTGAGTTTTGAAGGAAAGCTGCCAAGTCCTGATTTGTTTCTTTTAAGTGTTTAATCGTGGGTATGACTTCTCTCTTAGATGGAGGAGCGACGCAAATTGTCTGAAATGATTTCCAAAATAGCTGATGATCCTCTTTAGAGATCAGCACGGACATGTCAAAATTTATCACCGCCGTAAGTTCTAATTACCAGTCAGGTTTTTGGTGATTCTGTGGACAGCTTTACTGTTGCGGGTTTTTAGCTAAATTACTTTTGACCTCTTCCCGTGTTAATGAAACAGGGATTTGGTAAATCTTCTACTTTCTTCCGGTGGATACAAAGCGAACTTTTAGTTGCCCGTGCCCTTCGATTCTTTTCCGAGTATCCGCAGACAACCCCGTAAAATGACTTCCCTGCGATCTTCCCACAAAACTTTTCGCCATGGTAACGAGGACATCGGTGTAGACTGCAGTTCGAAGGTAAATTTTAGCCATTAAAATGTGGTGATCTGATCTAATGTCGAATCCACACCAGTTCCAATTTTTCACTTTTTTTTTTCAGTCGCAACAGAGGACTCAGACATTCCTTGTAATGAAATTTCTCAGACCTTCGAAGAAAGACGGATAAGCGCTTCAGGGATAAAGTGTCTATAGTATCAGCACCCACTAGGTCAACGCCGAATACCTAGAGCCTGATGCGAATGTAACCCGAACATTCACAGAGGAAGTGCTCCGCGGTGCCGTCAAGTCGCAGGATGCTGTATCATGTATGCCTAGTACATTTAAGTGCTTAGCAAAGAGCCTGTTCCAATACCCAAGAGAGAAATTATTAAACGCGGACTTAAAACTATATGGTCAACAATATGTTTCCTGTCGATCTATAGACACCAAGTTGACTTTGTGGCAAAACAAAAGAGCATGCAACATATGGTAGATGCTGTACGGTGGGTAGATTGAAATTGTCTGTAGAATACCTTTTCATCTTTCTCGGTTGCTACGTTCGTAGGAGAGTAACGTTGAATAATCGTGATGTGTGTACAAGGTGGCGCAAAACCAATCACCCTATCGGAAGATGGTATAATTTTTGAAAATGGCGTCGTACGTCAATCACATTTGACATTTGTGAATTAGACAGCTGCAGTATACAGACAAGCTATGGAGCGCTATACTCCGCAAGAGCATGAAATAATTGTGTCGATGTTTTTGACCAATAATCGGTCGGTGGTGTTAGCGCAGCATGAATTTCGACATCGATTTCCTAATCGTGTCGCGCCAACTGGGCAAACATTCCAGCGCGTAGCTGTTCGACTCGAACAGAGTGGAACCACGAGAGAATATGTAGGGCGTGGCCGCCAACGGCTGTGGCAGCCGACGTCACTGAGAACGAAGAAACATCAACTAGACGACGGGCCACGCAATTGAGCATCACCAGACGGACGCTACATGGAATTTTAGTGAAAAAACTTACACATGTTCCCGTACAAAGTGCAAACAGTGCATCAGTTAATGCCTCCCGACCGTCAGTCTCGTGTGAATTACTGTAAAGCCATCCTCAATCTCAGAAACGAAGGGAACGATTTTGTGTCGAAAATCATCATGAACGACGAGGCGCATTTCCACTTAAGCGGTTACGTCAATAAGAAAAATCTTCGTTTCTGGGGCACTGAAAATCCGCGTGTGATGCACGAAGAGTCATTATCCACTCAAAGCCAATGTGTGGTGAGGCGTTCACGGGGGAGGAGTGATTGGGCCGTATTTTTATGAGCACGCCATTGGCAGTACGGACACTGTTACTGGCGAACGCTACAGGTTTCGATAAACGACTTCTTACTGCCGGAATTGGATGAGAAGGGCTTGGTAAATATGTGGTTTCAACAAGACGGTCGCGTAATCTCCCGTTTTGGGGATTTGGCATGGCCAGCCGCGGGTTTGCCGGTGTTTTCCAGGGGATTGGTATGCAATACCAGGTTATCAATGAAAAACCTTCTTCAGTCTTGGCAGCATCTAATCTAATCTATCGATACCAGGTTATGGGGCTTGGAGTTTTTGAAAATTCATTAATAGGAGCTGATTATGTGGAAAGTGAGTCTTGATGATAAAACCGACAGTCACTACTTTTGAATTGCTGTAGGTTCATCATATTTTCGGAGTATTCTGCGTTGTCCAATTTGGTTGATCTGCCATCTTTGAGTTCTATGGTCAGAATGCTGGTTTTTCAATCTCCATTTAAGTATTCAGTAAGTTGAACAGGGATAACGACAAACTGATGACACTTTCTGGTCGTTTCGTAGTTTGGTGCATCAAAATAGCATATGGTCTCGGTGTTTATGGTGGATTTCGTATTGTAAAACCCCACAAATATCCAAAACCCCAGATGCCTTTAATTCGGACACATTTATGAGGTATAGTTTGGCCTTAGCATGCCAGTGTATTGCAAGTCTTCTTTGCAGAATATCAAGACAACGTGGGTGCAATTTTCTTGATTAATTCATTTCCTTAAGCTAGAACAGCCCTTTTATGCATTGCCTTCCTTATTTTGGTATCTCTCCATTTAATCATGGGTGTAGAACTATTGTCTTTATGGTTAAGACTGTACTCTGCAAGCTTGCCATCTGAAGTTATTTCCATTTCCAAAATTGATTAACAATTCAGTTTTTCCAAAGCAGAAAACCTTTAAATTTTTGTATGACGCATTGGCACGTCATGACCTTATTTATTTATTTATTTATTTATTTATTTATTTATTTATTTATTTATGATATTACTTACACATTAAGAATAAATCTTATAATTTTGTGAAGTTATAAAAAAATGGCAGTATAAAATTTGCTCGTTGAGCCATCGAAATACTCGGATTTAACTCAGCTAGAGTTGTGCTCGTATAGTGACAGTGAAAGCAATCTGCACACACTTTACTACTTGCCATGAATAATAGGCACCTACTTCAGTGAGAGAACCCTACGCTGTGGCTTGGAAAGCGATGCTCACTCTCAAGTCAAGTTCTATGGAATATTATAAATGACGACATACTGAGAGCCTCAAATGATTGGCAAGGACTAATCCTGTTCAACAGCTGCAAAGACTAATTGAAGAAAGATGCTTCCATGTTAAAACCTACCGCCGAACTTTCTGCTTTGACACGTGTATCATTTGATTCGTGTATTACTTGGAATATTCCCGACGAGCAGTTTTCAAATAGGATAGTACACTGATTGACTTTTAGCGTTATGATTGGATCAGTTTTAAGAAACCCCAAATTCAGTCAACACCTTGTAGAACTCCAGATGATGAATGCTATTTTTCAGGATTTGTCCTAGTGTTACCGGCCTATCGACCGATCTTCCTCACTTCACATATTTTGGACAAAGACCATCGATTACTCCACGAGTCAAAGGACTCATGATAGTTATAGCATTCCATGTGGTATAGAAAGAACTCTCCTAGTTATCATACCAACTCACATCATTTAATAAACAATTGTTAAACATTCTTTACAAATAACTTTTGTCAAAATCCATTACTCGTAGACCTTACCGATCAGTCTGGCATTCCTATCTAATTCACTTTTCACAGTATCTCAAGGCAGAGTAATAGAGTAAAAACTACCAACGACAGTTTTCATAAAATGTAATTACACTCATTCATAAGTGTATTTGATGGATACCATCAATCTATGCAAAAAGAAAAAAAAAAGAAAAGAGTAAGTCGTATCTACTTATACTCGTAAATGTGCCCCAATGGTAGAGGTCTAGTCTTGAAGTCATTCTCTAGGAGACTGAAACTGGGGAAGACGAACGAAAAGACGGACACTGCGACCGCTTTAGCTATTTGAATCGATATCCTACCGAGCAAAGTTGTTAATAACACAACAAGTGATTTGTCTTAAACTAGTTGGCAATGGTTAAAACTGACATGTATCTAATGAGTGCATCTGTATCCAGAGTATAGAAGAGTGCGTCGGTATACGTAGTGTGGAAATGGAACCTCCATGGGATCGGAGGAAATCGTTTTCAAATACATACGAGTAACTGCAAAGAAAAAAAGCAACCTAAGTGGTTAGTCCTCTAGCTTATGGTTGGCAATTATTTTCTCATCAACAAATTTGAATTTCTGGATAGTGGCATAATACTCGCAGCTTGGTACTCCTATGATACTATAAGCATGAACATGTCCTTTTTTTCCAAGGTATTCTGGGAAACAGAGCAATTTCAGTTGTCATTGTTGGTGATTGCGGTTATAGAATCCAGAGGCTAATATGTGCACATAGCTTCGACTTAAACGAGATACAGTGAAATGACCACAACGTTTTTTCGTTTAGCCGAGTTCAAAGCTGCAAAAATACGGTGAAGAGTGACACAACGTTCCAATAGATAAGGACCAGAAAATCAATCTGGGTCACTCTAAATGTTCGAACTGCTAAACAAAACGGACACAGACTTATCTTCAAAAATTCAAGTGTCGATTCTGACCATGTTCTGTTCACAAACCGATTCAGACCTTCGCTGCCCAACGGAATGACGTCGCGACATGGACAAAGAATAAATTTAACCTTATGAGGACTTGAGTAGCTAGAGCCTAGAATAGGCACTTGAGCACGAAGCTCTCAGGTTTGTAGCAGCACCCCGTAAACTTCATCAAACAATGAATAATCAAGAAAATATGAAATACAGAGTCATTGGCTATGAATAATGCGCGTAAACGGAACAGGTGGCAAAGGAACCACATAAGGATGCACTGCAACGAAGAACTAAAAAGCGAAGGGAAGAAGTAAATTCCTCTAAAATCAGAAAAATGCCTGAGCAGCGTTCCATCTCAACCAAATCAAAGAGTTCTACCCTAAGAACAACATCCTGTATTTGCGTGAATCTATGAGAAACCTATCTGGAAACTGGAGTACTCCTAATATACGATGAAATGTTGGCATTTGAAGAATATGCGACAAGAACCTATGTCTAAAAAGTGTCCCTTGCCAAAGAAATAGCAATTAGTAAGCGTAATTTTCTGTTTAATTTCTTATGAGATAAACAAAGTTCCCAACCATCTCATTCTGACGTTCTGTTCAATTCGTTGACGCATACATTTGTTTTTGCTGTCATTTCCGACTAAATCCATTTTAGCCATTTCTGTTTCGATACTTGTGGGACTGTGGTTAAGTTTGCCGACTTCAACACAAGACAGTGTGGGTTTAACTCTCTGCCTAGACCGATTTTTCCAATCTCACCACCTTTTCAGTGGGCAATGACAAACCTCGTAAAATCTTCTGCCTATGAAAAAATTCCCCACTCTTCCGACCATCAAAGTCTTCTAGTGCACTCCGGACTACTTTATGTATCTTAAGCGCCCTGTAAACGCTAAAACATGGTACTAGTAAACATGGTACCACTAAAATCCGCAGACGCTGAGACCAATTCACTCCAACATAATTGAACACATCTCTTCATTTGTCAAATGTCAGTCAAGTAGACTGTGAAAGCACTCGAAAAATTCTTAACAAACATCAGTATTTGGAATGTTTGCCATTTTTTCCCGGTTATTTTGTGTCTTCACTCGACGAAATTCACTGATAAAAAGGCTTGCTCGAGTAAATGTTGACAGATGATCAGCAGTATCAGCAACACAAAACTCCGCCCACAAACATCGACAAAAATCAAACCAGTTTTGATTTTAGTGAGACCAAATTCTGATGTTGGTGAGACCAAAAATTTGGTACGCGTACCAGCCCGTAGACGATCAACATCAGCTAAAACTTGGTTAGTGGTACCATGTTTACTAGTACCAAGTTTTAGCGTTTACAGGGCGCTTTATAAGCGAACCAGTGACAGCATGTTGCGTTCCATAACGATGTCAGTCTCATCAGTATGTTGTTGCACAGATTTATGGAAATTCGTGCCGTAGATGTTGGCATGCGAGTTTTGCACAATTGGAATATTTAAGAAATAACAGCGCACTCCCATGCTAAGAGCTTTTTTGAAATTGCTTCCGACCTTTACAGAGCAGCAAATTATTTCTATCGTTACTCTGCGTGATCTGATCAAATAATACGGAAAGGTCTTGTGCCTAATGTTAAGAAAACTGACATATAGATGGCACAGCTTATGGGGTCCTCCAATGTTGAGATTCCACTTTCTTCTGACTAAATCTTTTTCGTGAATTGGTGTGTTCCTCTTATCAGGTTATCCCCGCAGTTTTAAGTAGATCGCTAGTCAGGCCGTACGGTCCGGAAACAGGTGAGCGGAAATCTTTGTTCTCATCATCTGGGCTGGATGGTTTCTTCAATATGAAAATATTCAATGTCCTCAGCACCGACTTTCCTACAAAACTTCCTTGCTCATCTCTACATGTCTCTTTTCGGATCTCGTTGTCTTGAGAAATGTTGACCTTTTTGGTAAGATTTTTGAATCTTATTCCTGAAATAGCGCCCCTCCATATGCTCCGTGCTCGTTTTTTTTTCTCCGGAGAAGCTGATCTTCGTTTGTTTTTTTTTTTGGCTAAGAGTTGGCTTCGTCCTTTTATACAGTGGGGTTATATACAATAGGTGAGTTGTTTTGCTAGATGTGATTGCATGCCTTCTTCACCAAGCTACACGTTTCGTGTGGGTGGTGGAGTGAAACCCAACACATCAATTACGGCGATTTTTAATGGCTTCTTAGCATTAATGCCATTGATCTCCAGCGGTTTACGGGTTGCAAAGGGTTGTCGAGAGGTTGCTATCGGCTAAGGTTCTGGCGTTTGAACGTTACATATTCTCATAGTCTCATAGTATTGATTCACTACTGTGGGGTCAAAGATATCAGTCGACGTATGATACTTTAGCTGCGAACTGTGTAGTGGTCCGAATGGAATCTTGGGAGATCTATAATTTTGGAGGAGAAGGACTCACATTATCCGCAATATGATCAATTTGGTTTCTGTGAGTATTAATACCGTCTCCCAGCTATTTGCCTCGCAGCAAAGTCAATTAATTCAGTTTCCAGAGATGGGATGATGTGGCCAATGGGTTCCGTTTCTACCATCAAAGATGTTCTCGAAATAATTGCTTTCTGCAATGAAGAATCCGGTTCTTTTATGTCATTTCCACTTTCGAAAGTTTTACTAAAACCGAAGATATTAAGACTTGATTTTAACCTCTGTTGCATATTCATCTTTCTTTGATAAAATCGTACCACATTTTCGCACGTTTGCGGCTCTAATCCATCGATCATAGCACGGTTATTGGCTTTAAGTGCTTCAATTGACTAACAAGCGTTAGCATAAACCTTTTTTTTCACACAGCCAAATAGATAGAAATAAATTAAATTTAAATCGAAAAATATCGGCCGGCAAATTTGATAACTATTTTGAGAAATGATGCGGCCAGAAAACCTTTTTGCGGTAGGTAGCGCCATCTTGTTGGAAGTAGACATCGCCACATTTGTACATTCAAGTTCCGGACGTTAGCGCTATCTATTCATAGTAACAGTCACACCTGTTCATTGCAGAAGAACAGCATTAAACAGTAACACATTGTTAAAAAAGATGCTTCTTGAAAATCTTTCTTGGATTTTCTTTTGGATTCTGCTTTTCAATAAAGCCTTGAAGATGGAAAGGTGCCTCATAGCTCAATGTTTCAGCTAAAATCTTGATAAATTTTATGCTGTTGCGACGCCGCTGACGAACTCAATTGAACCTTATAGGCTTTATAACCAAAGTCTTTTCGCCAAATTCAAAGGAGTGTTGTTTGCGATATGCCCAACTCCTGAGATAGACAAACCTCGGTTTTCGGCCACATTTCGGGCTCTAGAAAAAATATTTTCAGTTTTTCTTATACGACGGTACGATTTCGAACGGCTTGAACTTCTCAACCAATTTAACAAATGCTGGGCGAGAAAGTGCTCCACATCGACTGGGAAAACTTATAATTTGTCGAACTGTTTCAGCGTAAATTTCAACATTTCTCTAGAGAATTTTAAAGTGTGTTCCGTTCTCATTTGTCTAAAAAACACAGCACATTTTTTTTACGAGCGACAAAATGACGGACTACTAAAAATCAAACCTTTTATTGGAAAACCCTGCAGCAGTTTACCTTAATAAAATAAAAATGGAGTTTTTTGTTTTTAGAACTTCTTTCCAACAATGACGGCAAAAAAATGGGTCACGATATGAAGGGCGTCCTGTCGCTCCAATTTTGAGGCAAGCTTTCGAGCACCTTGAGCCCTTGCTCACTAATAACGCGGTACGTACGAGTATTTTCTTCTAAGGCCTGGGTAGTTTATGGCTTACTAACATACACAAAAGACCTCACAAACGTCAAATCGCTCGGTGTCTAGTTCATTAGTTCATTTGGCGATGTAATATAGTGTTGTCGTTGAATCTAGAAGTTGTCCCTGCTGGAAAATCTATCAATAAAAAAAAAAAATATCTATCCTTTACAATTTTCGACATCTAGAGGAATTACAAATTTCTACGTGGACCCTGACCATGATCCACTTTTCTGAGCTTAACACATGGATCAGCACGACCAGAGATCTAAGTCCGAAATGTTTTTTTAATCGCCGGAGGTAGACTTGTTCCAGGTTTATTAACAAGTGGGGTGGCTTCGACATTCTGGACAGACAACACCCGAAGGACGGTGTGTTGATGAGCTGCGGAAATGAGCTCACGCGAATGCCAGACATTGATAGTCATACCGCCAACACCCTGGACTTGTTTTTAACTTCTGACCCTGATAAGTACACCGTTGATGTGCTCTCCCCTCTTGGCTCGTCGGACCATTGTGTCATATCAGCTAATTTCTCGTACACCGGCCACACAGTTAGAAAAAAAATTCCTAAAAGAACCGTATGGCAAAACGAGCAAGCCGACTGGAGCGGTCTTAACAGCCTCTTTAGGAATTTTAACTGGTCGTTATGTTTCCTCGATAACGACGTGGATGCCGCTGCTGATATGATCACAGGCACTACTCTCTTTGGAATGAGATCCTTTATCCCTCATCGGATGAAGAGCATCAAACCAAAAGAAAAGGCATGGTACGATTCAAGCTGTAAAGAGGCTATCAGTGTTAGAGGAATGTTTTTTCGGTCCTTCAAGACCGAATAAAGTTTAAACGAGCCAGAAATGACTGCAACGTCTGTCTTAAGTGTGTGAAATTTCAGTATGACCAAAAGTTGAGGCAACAAATACTACAATGTCCCAAAGGCAGTAACAATTTTTGATCGTTGGTCAAAAACATTAGAAATTCCTCCTCATCCTCCATCCCAACGCTCATTTATATTGACATTCCAGCTGTCACCTCTTTGGACAAGGCCAATCTGCTTACTGCACCCTTTGCGGCCAGCTCAACACTCCCAGATTGTGCTTTGTCTCCGCCTACACTTGAGTGCGCCGAATCTTCAATGGGACGAATCTACTTTAGATCTCAACATACATCAATCCGCTGGTTCAGATGGTATATCTCCCCTTCTTCTGAAGAGGTGTTCTTCCACGCTGGCAAAACCACTGCGTAAGCTTTTTCATCAATCCTACTCTTTAAGACTCTTCCCGAGCAGATGAAAAATAGCATTTGTCCAGCCCGTCCCTAAAAAAGGCGAATCATCTTCTCTCTCCTCCTACAGACCCATTGCACTAACGTCCCTTCTTTCCAAGGTCATGGAAACGCTGATAAATCGTCAGTAATTGTCAATGACCGGCAATATGGTTTTCGTAGCAACAGGTCCACTGGTGATTTGATGGCATGTCTCACCGAAAAGCGGAACCAAAGCGTACATCAATCCGGCGAAAGTAAGATAGTTGCACTTGATATTTCTAAGGCATTTGACAGAGTTTGGCATCAGGCTCTTTTGTCGAAAATGCGTGCTTTTGGGATCGATGACTCTCTTCTTCAATGGATTAGAAACTATCTTTCGGAAAGTTCAATTCAATTTGTCTTGGACGGGTTCAAGTCTGTTATTCACAAAATAAATGCTGGTGTGCCCCAGGGCTCCGTTTTGTCTCCGTCACTCTTTTTAATTTACATCAACGATCTCTTGTCTACTACTTATAATCGAATATATTCCTTTGCTGACGACAGTACTTTCTGCTTTTTATATTCGTTCCCTGACCCACATTCCTGCTCTTCGGCGCTGTTGAACGGGAACGGCAGCGTATGTTAAGCTCATTAAATTCTGATATGAAGAGCATCACCAATTGGGGAACTACCAACGGAGTGCAATTTAATGCTTCCAACACATAATGCTGTCTGCTGTCGTTAAACCGAAATTTAAACACCCAGCCGTCGAAACTGAAAAATTTTCCATCCTCGGTATGTGTGTCAATGACGACTTACCTTGGAATGACCACATATTCGATGTTGTTGAAAATGCTGCGAAATTTCTACGAGTAGGTTTCCCCAAACGATGTAAGAAATATGTACTTTTTCCTTTATGAGCTCCCAAAATATCTCTGCACCTGCAAGCTAGGATCGATGATACTAATACGAGGGTTGTCTGAAAAGTTTCCGACCGAACAATGATACAAAACATTTTTTCTCAAATTTTTTTTTAGTTTTCTAAGATGCTCCCATCTCTCTAACCTGTACAAATAGTAAAATAGTACTTGGCGTTTTTCTCTGCAAAATACGAGTATTCAATTTTTATAATCGGTTTTTGAGTCTCTGTTTGTTCTGTTTCATACAACAACAATTATTTTGTACGCGTTATATTGTTCACATCAGAAGCGGTGTTGATAATTATTGAATGTGTGGTCTCGTTTCTACGTGCTAATATTCTACCCATGCTCTCCCACACAAACTTATAGCCTTCTTGCTTTGCCTTCTCTTTTGTCAACCACAAGATATGCTTACTCTGCCTGGAAAGATGATTATTCACAAAAACTGTAAGATCTAACTCAGTTGGCGTTGCGTTTGTCTTGCAGTTCTCGGTATTTTTCCTTACTGCAGACAATTTAATAGGCCGAGTAGCCCGCGCTTGTTGCATAAATTTAGTTTTACAGGTGTTTGGAATGCCCTGCCTAGCTCTTTATTCCCTAGTCATTATAACTTTCAAACATTTAAAACCAGCATTCATAGGTACCTCTCTGTTCATCCTCTCTGATTCTCCTTCGCCCGCGCTGTGTTCAAACAAATACATTTTGAATTTTGGGATGATGTTTACTCTGCCGTCGACCCGTCTGTTGCATTTAATTTGTTCCTTAATAAGCTGCAATTTCATATATTGAATTGTAGTGTGAACAAATGTAAACGAAGTAACAAATTAAAGTGTCTCAAGCAATGGATGACACCCTCATTATTAAATAAAATAAAAAAGAAAAGACAACTTTGCTTAATTATCAATAAACATCCGAATAATCACAGACTTAAGAATTATTACGAAAAGTTATGTAGAGAGGTCAAGATTGAAATACCGCTATGTAGAAATACATACTTTAGTAATAGATTGGCAAGAAACATTGGTAACTCGAAAGAGCATTGTTAATGAAATACTTAACAAAAATAGATCTTACACAGATATAAGTATTTCAAATAACAATTTAACTGCGTCTGATCCTATAGAAGTTGCTAATTTATTTAATAAATTTTTTGCTGATGTAGGTTCTTGTAACAGTGTTTCAAATGTCAGTCAACCTGACAACAGTCTAATACAAAGCAGTATTCAACCAGAGAGGTTTTTCTTTGATAAGTTTACACCGCTTGAAATTTATAAAATTACAATTCGTCGTCTTTTGATAATATTTCAAGTTTTGTATTAAAAAAATATTGCGTTTCATATTTCTGATGTTTTATGTTTTATTTTTAATTTTTGTGTCCAAGAAGGGGTTTTTCCTGAGTCTCTGAAAACAGCTGTAGTATTACCGTTGCATAAAAATGGTGACACAATGTCATTAAATAATTATCGTCCAATTTCCATTTTATCCATTTTTTCTAAGATTATTGAAAACGGAATTAAATCTAGAATATTATCATTCTCAGTTTGGTTTTAGAAGCGGTAGATCAACTGAAAGTGCTTCATTAAAACTATGTGGGGAAATCTATAACAGTTTGAATGGTTCTCAAATTCCTTCGACTTTATTTATTGACGTAACCAAGGCTTTCGATATGGTGAACCATACTCTGTTACTAAATAAATTATTTAATGCAGGTTTCAGGGGCTTCATTCATGACTGGTTTGCCTCTTATTTAACAAATCGTAAACAAGTGGTAAAGGTAAAAAATGTTTTTAGCTCACATAAATATAGGTGTTCCTCAGGGATCAGTCCTGGGCCCGATACTGTTTTTAATATATGTTAACTCGCTATTTATTCAACCTTTTAAGGGCAGAATCACGGCATTTGCTGATGATACTGCACTTTCCTATTCCAATAAGAGCTTTCTTGATATGTTTGCCGATGTTAATTATGACCTAGATATACTACGACGATGGTTTAAGTCTCATAAACTGATCATCAGCAACAAAATGAAGTTTATGGTATTTAATATCAAGGGTGTTGTATGCAAAGAGTTGCCTTTATATTATCACTCACCAAGCTGTTCTCGATTTTGTTTAGAAGATGCACATGGACATAATATATCATTTGATAGTCAGGTAAGCTGTAGTGAAGGTAGCTTTTTAATTGAGCATGTTGACAGCTTTAAATACCTAGGTATTATATTAGACCATAAGTTTAGTTGGAAGGATCATACGTCATATTTGAAGCGGTATTTAAATGCAGTTGTAAGGCAATTATACCACCTAAGCATGTACTGTAAACTACCCATTTTAAAATTGGTTTATAATGGTATTTTAAAATCAAAACTGCAGTATGGAATTTCTTGCTGGGGAGGCACTTATTTTAATACAATAGAGCCACTGCTGATTAAACAGAAGCATGCCATAAGACTTTTGTGTAGAGTTAATTGCAGAAATCCCACTTTTGAGTTATTCAAATGTCTCGAACTTCTTCCTTTAAGGCACTTGTACTGCTACAAAGTTTTAAAGATATTTTTTGAAAATTCCGGGTACTATGATGTTAGAGTTCATGATAACCATAACTTGCGAGTCAATACCAGAAACTTCGCAAATGTTCCAACAATCCACAAAATACATTTTTCACGCTTTTATTATGTTACTACTCCTCGTTTGTTTAATAATTTACCAGAAAAACTTAGGTGTGAGAGAGTGAAAACAGTATTCTTAAATAGTATAAAAAAATGGCTTTTCTCGTTTAACCATTCTGAAATAGATGCTTTTTTAACACCAATGATGTAATTTTATTTTATGTTTCTTTTCTGTTTTTTTTAAAATTGTATGTAATTGAATCTTTCATTTCCATTTTTTGTTTTTCCCATCAATAGATTTACGAATTTCATTTTATATATTTTAACTAATAGGTACATTCGCCTCTTGTCTTTTATTAGACAACAGAGTGTACAAAGCTATTTCATTCAAAAACTTTAAAGCTCAATATTAGCATGAATTACATTATACTTTATATTTAAGTTTCTTGATATGAAATAAAGAAAAAAAAAGAAAAAGAAATAAGTACTGAGAAGTAAAACTTACCATCATTTTCGGGTATTCCAAAACCTTTCACTTTGAATCCTATCATCATCCCATCCCTACTCATCAGTATACCCTCATATCGTGATTCGTTCTTAAGCCGTACAACTCGTTTATGGAATGCCCTGCCTAGCTCTTTATTCCCTAGTCATTATAACTTTCAAACATTTAAAACCAGCATTCACCGGTACCTCTCTGTTCATCCTCCCTGATTTTCCTTCGCCCGCGCTGTGTTCAAACAAACATACAGTGGTGTTCACCTAAATAGCACACTCTTTTATTTTAATCCATTTTGTTAAAAAAATGTTGTACGTGAGGGTTAAACAAAATTTGTTTATTCTAATGAATAAAGATTTGAATTAATAAACAAGAAATGTAATTCAATCCAAAATATTAATTAACGTTAAAAAGGAAAACTTCATAAACTTAAAAATAGGCTGTTCACATAAATAGCACAGTCAACGAGTATTAACAAAAAAATAATAAATATACAAAAAAATAAAACTGAAATGTATTTAATATTTGGTAGGAAATCCTTTGCTCTTAATTACTTCCCGACAACGCTTTGGTAAACTCTCAACTAAACGCTGACATCTTCCCGAAGGGATAGTATCCCACGCTGACTTTATGGTCTGCCAAAGTTCATTCAAATTCTTCGGATTTGAGTCCTTTACGATGAAATCCACATCATTCCAAAGGTTCTCGATTGGATTCAAATCGGGACTTTGGGCTGGCCAGTCAAGTACGGATATTTTGTTATCCAAGAGCCAGTTTTTTACTAGACGCGTAGAATGTTTTGGATCATTATCGTGCATAAAATTCCATAACAGAGGCATGGATTCATCGGCGTATGGTTCCATATGTTCCTCTAAGATGTTTTTATATTTGTGCTGATCCAGAATGCCATCAATATTAACTATGGGCCCAACACCATGCTATGACATTGCGGCCCACACCATTATACTCCCACCACCATGCTTGACGGTTTTAATGGTGAACCTGGGATTGAATTCCTGATTTACAGGTCGCCTCACGTACTTCTTACCATCTGACCCAAGGCGATTAAACTTGCTTTCATCACTCCACAAAATGTTTTTCCAAAAGGACAACGATTTGTATTTGTGGGCATGTGCAAAAGCAAGTCTTCTCTTTCGGTTTTTCTGGGATACTAGAGGTTTCTTCCTGGCAATTCTTCCGTTGAGCTGGAATTCCATGAGGCGACGTTGCACAGTCACGGCTGATATTTGGATACCATGCTGTTCAGCCAATATGTTTTTTATTTCCCTGGAAGTTAAGAATGGGTCACTGCAGCTAATTCTGTGAATTATCATGTCAGTCTTTTTCGACGTTTACCTTTCCCTATTCTTTCTAACGGGGTTCGCTGTAGACTGGGTGTGTCGTATTACCTTCATGGCATTCTGGACAAGCTTTCTGGAATAGTCTAATGTTCTGGCTACCGCAGAAAAAGTCTCGCCGCTATGTATCATTGAAGCAATGACTTCCCTCCTTTCTTCGGTGCAGTGTTTTCGTCTTCCCATTTAAAATCTTAATAAATTGTGCTATTAGAAAAATTTTGATACTTTTATCGAAAAAAATATATTCACCTCATAGAAATTGAAAAAAAAAAAACTACAAAAACAGAGAATATTTACACAACACCAAAGGAGTGCCATTTATAAGAACACTCACTCCGAAATGGCAATCTTCTTTAACGAACGTAAAACTGAGAAATACCGTACGATTGTCTCTGTTTCATATTTTGGCATTCATAACGGTAGAATTATCCTCAAATAATAGTTTTATTGGAATCGAATCAGATCATTACAGCGTGTATTGCTAAAAAAGAGACACTTTAAATAGGGTGTGCTATTTAGGTGAACACCACTGTAAGTACTGAGAAATAAAACTTACCATCATTTTCGGGTATTCCAAAACCTTTCACTTTGACCACCCCCCCGGAAAAAGTAAATAAATAAAAAATGCACACACATTTATAAATTTAAATTAAAAAAATATTTATTTTATTTTTCACAATATTTTACATAAGTAGAAAGATTTTCAGTTTTCCTGTTTGCTTTTATAATTCTTTCTGTTTCTGTATTAAACAATGCATGGTACAAATTAGTAATGATAAAAACAAAATCAATTAAAGGAAATATTAAAGTTACAAACAAATTATTATTATAGACAAAATAAAAATAAAAAATAAAAAATTATAAAATAAAACTGTTAAGAAAAAAAAGCTGCTAAATATAAAACACTCTCTCTCTTCCCTTCTTTTCTTTTCCTTTCACTATTTTGACTGACCTAAACACAAAAAAAAAAAAAATAATAATTGTTCTAAAAAGCACGTTCACAAAAATTGTTTTATTTTTTTTTTCCTCTTTCTTTTCGCTTCTTTCAATTTTCCTAAATAAAATTAACAAAACAAAGTAAAAAAAAAAAAAAAAAAATTACATAATAAGGAAACAGATGAATCACAATTTTAACAATGGCATTGGTCGAAATTTTGATCCTTAAATAACTAAGACAAAAAAAAAAAATATATGTATATATAAAAAAAAAATTATAAAAATCAATTTCAAATGCCTCTATTAACAATTTTAGAATAATAAACAATTTTACACAATTTTAAACAATTTTATAAATTTCGTTATAATTTTGGTTTAGCTTTTAATGATTTTTCGAATTTTCATATTTTTTTTTTTAAATAAATTTTGTTATCTTACTTTTAAAGTAAAAAGTTAAACAGCATTACAAAGTGATTGAAAATTTAAATAGAGAAGAAGTTCTTAAATTTAATTAATTATTTTTCTACGCTTTTTATTTTATTTTATTTCCTTAAGTAAACTCTATACGATTTTTGTTTAAATTAAAAAAAACAAAATCAGATAGAGTAAAACAAAAATTTACATAAATGTATCTATGTATCGATTGTGTAATTTTTGTTTTGTCTTTTCTCATTTTTTCTTTCAAATGAAGCAAAGCAATTCAAATAAGAAGACAAGCAATTTGATTGACACCAACAATTCAATTCATTGGACCGCAGTTGAATTTCATGTAATTTCTGTTTTATATTATTATGTATTGTATCTATGAAATATTTTAACTAAAACTTTTTATAAGAATATATAGAAAAAACAAATTATATAAATTGTAAAAAATAAATCACATTCACTTGAGCTTAAAATTCTCTTCGTGTTACTTATAGGTAAGAGCTTAAAAATTAACTATTTTTCTTGTATTGTATATGTATATCGAAATTGTTATTATTATCATTACTGTTATAGTGAAAAAGTTCATTGAATTCAGCTTAAGAATAGTATAAAAATAAGGTGAACTTTGTTCACACAGAAAGTCATACATGTGTGTATTTATATAACGCTAAGTTTTGAAGTTATATATTTTTTTATGTACGAGTATAAGCAAGTAATCTTAATTTTAAATATAAGAAGATTATAAAAATTTTTTTCATACAATTTTGTGTAGAATAAATGTGATAATACAATTACCTCTTCTACTTATATTTTTAATTTGATAAGAAGAAGAACTGATTATAGTTAAAAATAAGAAAAAAAAATCGGGATCTATGTAAGAATTTAAAGTGCCTGTTCTTTGTACGAGGGAAGACCAAGATTTTCAGCCCAGCGTGTCCATATGGACACAATTGTGTGCATTGCCTTTTCAAAATGTGTATGTAATAGCTAAAACCATTTCTTCTTCATTCAGTTAGTGTTTCTTCGTGTAAGAAGTTGTGCAAAAGTGCTCTCCTCGAACACGCTCCACCCACCGTCCAATAGGAATTTGTCAAACGAGGAGATCGACAATTACCTAAAACAAATGGACGAGACAATTAAACAAACTATGGACACTACAATACCGCGGTATCGACGTACGACTAACGATGACCTGTTCCGCAATCCTACTATTGACGCACTGCACCGACAGAAAAGTAGACTTCTGAGAAGACTCAAAAACTTGTACCGACAGTTAACTGACCGACGAGACCCGGAGATTAGGACACTAAAGTCGTCGATTAAAAATATTCAAACTCTGAAAGCGTTTGCTTGTAAATTGCCCAGTTGAGACGAATATCATGGGGCAGCTTACTCTCAAGTTCTTGTAAAAGCGTTGGGTTGTTTAAGTGATAAACCAATCCAGACGCTTCTATCGTCGCACAAAGATTTTGAACTGCCAGTGCAAAGCAAACAATTGAGTCGAACCTACGTGAAAAACTTACAAAAAAAATAGAGGAGTACGTCGTCAAGGGCTATGCACGCAAACTCTCGTCCAAAGAAATTTGTGGAAGAAGTAATCGTTCTTGGTATTTGCCGATTTTTCCCATATACAATAAAAATAAGCCGGGAAAGTTAAGAATCGTTTGGGATGCCGCAGCCAAAGTCCAAGGTGTCTCTCTAAATTCATTGTTACTGAAGGGCCCGGATCAACTTACATCGCTAACATCTGTAATTTATAAATTTAGGGAGGAACAAATAGCTATATGCGGGGACATCCAGGAAATGTTCCATCAAGTCTTAATTCGGAAGGAAGATCAACACTTTCAAAGATTCCTGTGGAGCGATCAAGCTGATCGTGCCCCAGATGTTTATGCCATGAGGGTCATGACCTTGGAGCTAGATGCTCTCCTTGCACCGCTCAGTTTATTAAGAACAGAAACGCCGAGGACTTTGAAGATAAATTCCCACGAGCAGTCCGTTCCATTAGACACAACCACTACGTTGACGACCTTATGGACAGTGTAGCGACAGTGGCGGATGCCATTAAGTTGGCCAAAGATATTCGCTACATCCATCAACAAGGGGGTTTCCACATTAGGAACTGGATATCTAATTCGCCGGAAGTGCTAAAGGCACTAAACTCTGACCCTACTGATAACATGGATTTAAATCTCGAAGTCAATCTTGGCACAGAAAAGGTATTAGGAATGTGGTGGTGTACCTCTTCCGACTGTTTTACCTATAATCTTACCACTAGTCCGAATCAAGGTGAGATTCTCTTTGGAACCCGTCGTCCCACAAAGCGAGAGGTCCTAAGGGTCCTAATGACCATTTTTGATCCTTTAGGACATTTGGCGAACACACATTGACTGGGATACACCAATTCAGGATAGGGAGCACGAAAAATGGCTAAAATGGATCCGTTGCCTTCCATTAATAAAAACCCTGCAAATTCCCAGATGCTACACCAGCAGTGTAATAAAGGGTTTGTCTGAAAGACAGCTTCATGTGTTTGTAGACGCCAGTGAGAATGGTTTCGCGGCAGTGGCGTATGTAAGAACCTCAAACAACAACCAGGTCGAGTGTGCATTGATCGGAGCAAAGACAAGAGTTGCACCACTCAAGAGTTTATCCATTCCTCGTCTCGAGTTACAAGCTGCTGTTCTTGGTGCCAGATTTGCTAGATATATTGCAGAGTCACACACCATTAAATTTTCTCGACGAATCTTCTGGTCGGATTCCAAAAACGTTTTGAGTTGGCTTCGTTCGGGCCACCGGAAATATAAACAATTCGTGGCCTTTCGGGTTAGCGAGATTTTGGGACTTACTGAAGTAGAGGACTGGCGATGGATTCCGACCAAGATGAACGTAGCTGACGAAGGAACTAAGTGGCAGAAACCACCAGCGTTTAACACGTCTAGCCGATGGTTCACAGGACCTGCATTTCTTAAACTATCTACGGATGACTGGCCACAAGAAGAACGCTCCGAGGACTCCACTGCAGAGGAGCTGAAAACACACTTCGTTAACCACATCCACAGTCGGGAAGACATTTTTCGCTGCAAGGATATTTCAAGCTGGAATCGTTTGCTGAGAAGTACTGCTTTCGTCCTTCGGTTTATTACTAACGCAAGAAATCACGAACATCAGAAAGGCCGAAAAAGTCTCAAGATCTTATCACAAACCGAACTTCAAATGGCCGAAATCGTATTAGTCCGGGAAGCACAAGCGAGTGCCTACCAGGAAGAAATCGCTGATTTATCAACCAAGCAAACAGTTGAAAAATGTAGTCCCCTGTTTAACTTATGCCCATCTTTGGACAGCAACCGTTTGATCCGAGCCAACGGAAGAATCAATCACTGCAAAGGAGTAAGTGACTTCGTAAAGCGTCCAATAATCCTTCCGCGAACTCATCGAGTAACACATCTAATCGTTATGCACTACCACTGTCGATACAAACATAAAAACCATGAAACAGTAATCAATGAGTTACGGCAAAAATACCACATCCCTCGAATGAGAGCTGCTCTAAGCGAAGTCAAGCGTACCTGCCAGTATTGTAAGAACACCAGCGCGCAGCCGCAAGCCCCAATCATGGCTCAACTCCCACCCGCAAGGCTAGCATCATTTTCTCGACCGTTTTCGTTTGTTGGAGTTGACTACTTTGGACCGATGAATGTAGGGGTCCTGCGTAGAACGGACGAAAGGTGGGGTGTTCTCCTGACCTGCCTTACTACAAGAGCGGTTCACATTGAGGTCGCGCACAGCTTAACATCAGATTCCTGCATTCTAGCTATTCGGAACTTTGTCGCACGACGCGGTTTGCCCATCGAATTTCATAGCGACAACGGGACAAATTTTCACGGAGCTGAACGTGAGTTAAGAGAAGCTTTACGACATGTCAATAAAAGTAAACTAATGGAAGCGTTCACTTCAACTACCACTAAATGGAATTTTACACCACCCGGATCACCGCATATGGGGGGCAGTTGGGAGAGGCTAGTACGCTCGATAAAAACCGTGCTCCGTGAAATAATGCCTAGTCGACACCCTACGGACGAACTACTCAGAAGCATGCTGGCAGAAGCAGAGAATATTGTCAACTCACGCCCGTTGACGTATATACCCATCGACCATGAGAATGATGAAGCTCTCACTCCCAATCACTTCCTCTTAGGTTCATCGAATGGGTCACTTTTGGAAACGGTGGGTAAGTGAGTATCTTCCTACGATAACACGCCGTACAAAATGGTTTGCGCCTGTGAAGCCCATTGAAGTTGGTGACATAGTTGTCATTGTAGATCCAAACAGCCCCAGAAACTGTTGGCTAAAGAGTAAAGTCGTTCAGGCAAAGATATCCAAAGACGGTCAAGTTCGAAGCGCAATTGTCCAAACGCGGAGCGGAGTATATGAAAGACCTGCAGTTAAATTGGCAGTCCTAGATGTCCAAGCTAAACAAAGACCCAAAGAGTGTTAATAGCACTGGGTGCTATTCCTGAGTGTAAATGCACTTCAGATATATGTAGATACACCCTATGCTTAAGATCGTATTTCCCATCCTTAATTTCCCACCTGTCATCTCCCACTTGTCAATTTTCCACTTGCCTTTTACTATTGCATACCATATTAAGTACCCAATAGTCTCATAAATTGGCTAAGTATAAAATCACAGAATTTAATACTAATTGCGAATTAATTGTGAATTACAAAAGAAGACTAAATTGTAAGTAATTAAATTTGTGGAATTCCTATGTAATTAATTGATACAATTTAAAATAAAGGTTTTAAAGCTGCTTTGAAAAGCTGCTACGAAAATTAGTCTGGTTGTCGCCGAATCGCGCCAACACTAATAAAAGAAAATTACAGAATTTCTGTAAGTTTGTATTGGAACAACAAGGTTTGGGCTGTAAACACCAGCAACCCGAATATGTTTCCGCAAATAAATAAACTATTTCGGAGAAAAAATCAAAACGACCTTCAGTGTCTTAAAATAGCCCGGACAACAGACAACGAACGGTTACTGACAATAGCAGGCATTGATCCAAATGAGGCCGCTGATGATGACGACTTATTTGTGATCGAGGATCCACAGGAGAAAGTTGAGACCATAGGGGCGATTTTCTTGGTGCACGACTTCTGCATTCGAAATGAAATAGGGAACTGGCGATCCGAAGGCTCTGGTTTCATCCAGTTCAACGACGAAAATATGGCTAATAATGTCATTGCCTGAGAGGGTGACCTACCCCCATTCATTTCGAAGGAAGAACTCCATGAGATCTTCGACACAATCAGGGCAAAGAAATCAGTGGGGACCGATGGTATTCCGAACATCGTGCTTCGACATCTTCCTCTAGAAGCGGTGGACATTTACACCACCCTGTTTAATAATGCAATGAATAATGCACATTATCCAGCGCACTGGAAAACGGCGATGGTTCAACCTATCCCCAAAAAGGGAAAGGATATATCCAATCCGGCGAATCTCCGGTCGATAAGTCTCCTTCCGAATATCAGTAAGGTGTTTGAAAAGGTAATCAATAGAGCTCTGTCTAGATGGGTTGAGGACAAACATATAATTCCGGATAATCAATTCGGTTTTAAGGCGGGACATGATATCTCACATGCCACGGCTAAACTGGTGTCCGATATCCAATGGAATAAAGGCAAAAAACAATGCCTGCCTTGTTGACTTGGAAAAGGCCTTCGACACCGTATGGTTAGAGGGTCTTTTCTATAAGCTGACTAAGTTGGGGATCAGTAAACCACTCTTGTACATTCTTTATAATATGCTAACCAACAGACAGTTCATCGTGAAAAATGGCGATGTGACTTCTGTTGGAATATTTCAAATTAAAAATGGTCTTCGCCGATCCTTTTCAACATTTTTACAAGCGACTTGATAGGTTCACTTTCCCATACTATTGCGTACGCAGACGATTTGGTAGCGTACAGAACAGGTCCAAAAATCGAGGTCATTAATACTCTCTTGCAGCGTGACTTCGATAAGATAAGACGATTTTGCGATGACTGGAAGTTGAAAATCAACTTTCAGAAGTCGGAAACCATTCTCTTTAGGACGCCGTTGTCTGGAGCCTCTAGGGATACCAGAAAAAATTGGCGAAAGTTCTCTATCGTTGGACAACACGTACAACCTCTTGCCTGTCGAAATGTAGTCAGATACCTTGGAATCTGGCTAGATCAGTTTCTGTATTTTGGCAAAAATGTAGATGCTGCTCTGGCCAGAGCTAAAGGTGCTTTTGCCCTTACAAAGAGACTGTTTTATAGCAGCCAACTCGATGCGAGGGTAAAGGTAATCTGCTACATGGCCCTTATCTGGCCCATGCTGGTATTTGGTTGTCCCGTGTGGTTCAATGTACGAGCAAGCTTAATGGAAAAGATTCGGGTGTTTGAGAGGGCTTGTCTTCGCTTGTATAGAACACTAGAGTCGGAGTACAAGAAATTTTATCCTAACGAGGTCCTTTACAATAGGGCGAACTTAATACGAATGGACAACTTCGTAATTAAGCTGACTCGAAGGCACATTGCAAGAGCAATGACCTCGACGAATAACCTGATATCTGGGGCATACTACCCCAATTACCTTTACCACGAGAGTGTGCGCTCTGACGGCTTCGTTCTACCGGAAGCATTCCTCTACCTAGATCAGATAGGGTTGATCCAGGATAGATCAGCGGTGCCGTTAATCTTCCATGTCGCTCGGACAGCTGGGGACAGGCGACTCAACTACAACAGAGACGTCGCACACGGCAGTTTGGATCGCCTCAGGTTCAGTAGGGCGGTGGGGAAACGATAGGGCTGCAGCGTTTTACAGTCTTCCACCGGAAATAGAAAGCGGTGCACTCAGTGGGGAGGATGATACCTGAAGATATTTGTGTTGGACAACTTAAATCATGACAACTTATCCGTGCAGCACCGGATAAAGAATAGTGCTGCAGTGCTTCCCTGCTTGTCGTAAAAGGCGACTAAAATGAGGAATCAGTCATATACAGGCAACTATAACAGCAAAAATGAGCCTGTGACACTTTAACACCTTTAAAACTTTCCCACAAGTTCGTATGCAATCACTGGGTTCCCACGTCTGGCGACTACCGGTGGGATAAAAGCAAAGTCAACTAACTTCAATTGAGCATACGTGTGTCAAATCAATCTGGTACGAAAGTACAAAAAACAAAACTTCATGAAAATGATCGCAAATGGTAGCACTACCCCGCTGGGCACCACGCTTGCCACGCATTCGGGTGATCCCAGGGCAAGCAGGAATGCTTGTGTCAGAGCCCGACGGATTCCGGGGGCGGGCAAAATAAAGTTTCTAAATTTTACTAAACTTCGGTTTGCAAGTTGGAACGTTAGATCGATGACCTCAAAAAGCTTGGAGATGGAAGCAATAATGCGTCGCAGAATTCTACATGTCATGTGCGTTCAGAAAACGAAGTGGTGTAATACCGGAAATAAAGCGCGTTTTCTTGATTTAAAAACTAATTCATTTAAGATGTTCTACCATGGAACGGTCAATGGACGAAACGGTGTCGGTGTTATTGTCGCGCCAAATCTTCTTAATAATATCGTTGGTATTTCAAAAATAAGCGACCGCTTGATGAGTGTAAAACTCATTATAAACAATGAAATGTGGAACATTGTTAGCGCTTACGCCCCGCAAAACGGTTGCGATCAATCGGAAAAGGATAAATTTTGGTCAGATTTCGGTAATTTACTCAGAAATATACCCATCGAGGAGATGTTTTTCGTAGGCGGAGATTTAAACGGCCACGTTGGAGAATCAAACGTAGATTATGAGGACTGCCACGGCGGTAAAGGCTTTGGAACCAGAAATTCTGCTGGTGAAGACATCCTTGCAGCATGTAAAGCCAATGGTCTCATTGTTTTAAATACGACGTTTATAAAACATCAACGTCATCTTATCACCTATAGCAGCGGAGGCCACGAAACACAAATAGACTACCACCTTTGCAAAAGATCGATGAGAAACAGTGTCAAGGACTGCAAGGTAATCCTTGGAGAATCACTAGTTACACCGGCTGCTCATTACAGAATTCTTCACAGCGGAACCACCAAAAACACGAGAGCCTGTTAGAAAGCCTAAAATCCGGTGATATAACTTATCAAAAGAACGAGGCACAAGATTTATTGCACGCGCTAAAGAAGTACTTCTTAATATAAACGTTATCGCAGACTCACTTAGCCCTCAAGAAATGTGGAACAGCATGCACGAGGCATGCACGACACACGCAAAGTCCCTTCTAGGAACGATATCAGGACATCATCACATCGAGAAAGAAACATGGTGGTGGAATGACGAAACCAAACGAGTTGTGACCGACAAGAAGCAAGCATTTCAAGCGTGGACAAAATGTGATCGGAGCAACGATATCGAAAAGTCGTTACAAAGAGAGTTCTGGCCTAAACCCGAGCGGCAGCAGCGGAAAACCTTTACCAGGACTTGGAACAAATATCCTCACGATCGGCAGATAGAAGACAAGCTATTCAAGAAGTTCAAACTTCGTACAATAGTAGAGTGCCAAATATTTTTAAACTCGCTGCGCAAAGGCGAAAAAATGCGATGGAAATAACGTCGCCAAAATACATTAAAGACTCCTACGGGCAATTACTAACAAACGAAAAGGACATCTGTGATAGGTGGCTTGAATACTGTAAGGACGTGCTTAACAAACAGTTTCCACGTGATCGCGTCCCTGCAGCTGATCCATTCGAAAAAGAAGTTGCTGACGAAGAAATACGTATAGCTATCGGAAAAATGAAACGCGGGAAAGCGGCGGGACCAGACAACATCCCATCAGAGTTTTGGTCGAGGATGGAATGTATCGGCAGTGAATGGCTGTCGAAACTCTTGAATAAAATAAAATGCGGACAAACTATGCCGAATCAATGGAGAAGTAGCTTTTTGATTCCGTTATACAAAGGCAAAGGCGACACGCGAGAATGCAACAACTACCGCTCAATCAAGCTGATGTCACACACGATGAAAATCGCTGAAAGAGTTTTAAACGAACGTCTTCGCAAAATCATAAAGCTCGACGATAGCCAGTGTGGATTCGTGGAAGGAAGATCGACGGTGGACGCAATCCAAAGCTTGCGAATATTAATGGAAAAACATGGGGATTCGTCAAAAGATCTGCACATGGTATTTATTGATCTAGAAAAAGCATTCTATCGTGTGCCTTAAGATCTCATATGGACCGCGTTGAGGTCTCAAAAGGTACCGGAAACGTATATACGAATGATACAAGACATGTATCGAAACGTCAAAACTGCTGTTAAATGTACCGCCGAACTTACGAGAGAATTTCCGGTAAATGTCGGAGTGCATCAAGGAAGCGTTCTTAGCCCTTTCCTCTTCAACGTGGTACTAGACTATCTTTTGAAAGATTGCATGCACGAAGCAAATGTAACATCGATTCTCTTCGCCGACGACGCAGCTATTCTAAGCGATAATGCCGTAGATTTACAAAACGTCCTAAGTAAATGGAAAGACGCGCTAGAGAAAAACAGGTTTAAAATAAGTCGCTCAAAGACGGAACATTTGACCTGATCATTTTCGGATCCACTGCGACCTATTCCAGATATAATGTTGGACGGAATAGTTCTTCCGAAAACCACTAGATCCAGGTACTTAGGATCAATCGTTAACGTAGAAGCGAAATGTGACGACGACGTAAGGCACAGAGTAAGTGTGGGGTGGATGAAATGGCGAGAAAATTCGGGAATCTTCTGTGACCGAAAATTTCCACTTAAATTGAAGGGAAAATTTTACACCACGGTGGTTCGGCCAGCTCTTACATATGGTTCGCAGTGCTGGACAATATACGAAGCGTTTAAAAATAAAATGACGGCAGCAGAGATGAAAATGTTAAGGATGTCGACTGGAGTTACGAAACGCAACTGCATTAGATCTACGCACATTAGAGGAAGTCTACACATAAAGAATTCGGTAATCGAACAACTTGAGTCGGATAGAATTAGCTGGTATTGCCACGTTCAAAGAAGATCTCCGGAAAATCCCGTTAAGAAGGCAATATCAACTACGGTCGCTCCTACTAAAAGAAAAGTAGGTAGGAAAAAGAATTCCTGGATTGTTCAGAAGGCAAATGTACAACAACGCCTGGGGCTAACCGCCGAAGCGATACAGGACCGAGCAGTATGCAGACGCGTTCTGCGATCTGCGACATTAGCCAACCCCATAAGCGGAGCAGTAGCGATGTAGTAAAAATGGGAAACTCGTTATGCATAAGCTCGTGTAGCGAGGAAAGGGCTAGTAAAAGGAAAAGAAGAAGAACTTAAATCAACATGTGAGCTTGTAATGCAAAGTGGCAGGCGCATTGATTCTTTGGCAGCCACTGCAATGGAATATGATGCTGAGAGTGAGGACGAATTAGCTTTAAGTGATACAGTGTTAGCTGACGTTTTGGAAAACTCAATTACTAATATGCAAACTAATTTACTTGAAGAATCGTGCACGGCATTCACAGATAGGCCTTCGTAATTCCAAAGTAATTCCAACAGTGTCGACGGTGAAACTTCCAATATCAAACAAGAACATGAATTTCACTTGGACGAAAGATTCTGCAGTAGCCACAGTTCCAATCTTTCCCCAAGCGAATTATAAAGATTGTGATAATTTAAAACCTCATGAGCAATTTGAGAAATTTTTTGATGGAGATTTGCTGAATCATATTGTCCACGAATCTGAAAAATATGCAGTTTTTCTTGGAAAACCAAACTCACAAATCACCATCGCTGAGCTAAAAACTTACATCGTACATTGGCATTTTGTTAGTAAGTGGTTATGATGGTCGTAACAGTTTTAGATCATTTTGGGGTACTGACGATGATTTGAGAAATAGTATGGTATATTTGGCAATGCGCAGAAATCGCTTTCAGGATATCGCAAAATTTCTTCATTTTGAAGATAGTGGTAAAAAAGTGACCGATGGCGATAAATTGTGGAAGTTGCGACCCTTAACGGATCACCTGAAAATGAATATGTTGAAACATTTCCACCCAGAACAAAATCTTTCTTTCGACGAGAGCTTGATCTCTTACTTTGGACGTCATGGATGTAAGCAATTCACAATAGGAAAACCTATGCGGTTTGGTTACAAAGTGTGGTCCTTGTGTACGACATCTGGTTACCTGGTAAATTTTGAAATTTATCAGGGCAAAAATCCACGCTCAAATACAAGCTATGAAGAAATATTTGGAAAATGTACAGCGCCACTTGTCAACATGATCGACGATTTCTCACCAGAGTTGCAAAGCTTGCCATTTTCTTTTTATTTTGACAATTTATTTACCAGCTTTCCCATACTGACGTTTTTAAAAGCTGCAACAGGAACAATTCGGGAGAATCGAATTCCTAACAGTTGTCCCATTGAGCACAAGAAACTGTTGAAAAAAAAAAAACAACTCGAGGGTATTGCAAATCTATCAAAATGAAAGAAACAGATATTGTCTTAACTAAATGGAATGACAATGCTGTTGTCAATATCGCTTCAACATCTCATGGCATAAATCCAATTTCCAATATTCAACGCTATTCCAAGGAACATAAGACAAAAAATAAATGTTGCTCGACCATGTGTTATTGCAGAGTACAATAAATACATGTGCGGTGTAGATCGTATGGATCAGAATGTGAGCCTATATCGCATTGGAGTAAGAGGGAAGAAGTGGTGGAGCAGTATTTTTACATGGCTGGTAGATGTTTCAGTACAAAATGCTTGGCAATTACATCGCTCAGCCCACCCTGACATACCACAAATAGAGTTCAGACGTCATATTGCCAGATATTACTGCAAGCATTTTTGTGAAATACCAAAAGCAAATGGTCCTCGCAAAAGGAACGTAGAAGGAACGGCCCAAGAAACACTTCAGATCATTTTGTTCGTCCTTGTGCAAGACGACGATGTGCAGGTGATTTATGTGCTGTAACAGGACGCACTGAGTGTTCAAAATGCAATGTAGGTCTTTGCATTAAATCTTTTGAAAATTATCATAAACTTGCCCAGCGTGATCATACGGATAATATTTTTGGAATTCTTGAACCCTACAGAGACAACTTGTAAAATATTTTCGGAAAATTCGAAAAAAAAATTTCTGGGTTGATTCGGGTTAAGGTGGGGTGAAAAGTAACCTCCTTGTGTCCTTTGGCAGACATGCCAAATTTCAGTGCGATACTGTCTTTAGTTTTGTTTTGACAGGTGATTGTTGTTGACGTGTTTGGCATCATGTTGAGTATGGACAAAAACGATTTTCATTCTCTCATAAAACATTATTTTTTGAGAGGCAAAACGGCAAAGGGAACAAAAGAAAAGTTGGATAAATATTTTGGGGCTAATGCTCCGTCAGATTACACCGTCAAATATTGGTTTCGAGAGTTTCGTAGAGGCCGCAACTCCACTACCGATCAAGTCCGCAGCGGCAGGCCCTCCGATGCGATTACAGAGGACAATGTCAAAATGGTGTTGGCTGACCGGAAAGTGAAGGTGCGCAAGCTAGCAGATACCACAAAGATTAATAATGAGCGCACACGCCATATTTTGGGCAATATTCTGCATATGAAAAAATTATCCTGCCGCTGGGTGCCGCGCATGCTCACTCCTGACCAAAAACACGAACGCGAGAGCACTTCGAAAGAGTGTTTGGACTTGCTGATGCAGAATCCAGCGAACTTTTGACGTCGATTGGTAACTGTTGATGAAACTTGGATCCACTATTACACACCAGAGAACAGAATGCCCGGCAATGGATTGAAACCGGCACGAGTGCTCTGCGGGAGGCTCGATGGGTCGGAAAGGTTATGGCATCGGTTTTCTGGGATTGTCATGGTATATTCTTCGTGGACTACATCGAAAAAGGAAAAACCATCAACAGCGAGTATTACTGTTCCATCATTAGAGCGATTGAAAGCCGAAATCGCTGCAAAACGGCCTCACATGATGCGAAAAAAAATTTTGCTTTTGCAAGACAATGCGCCGGCGCACAAGAGCATCGCAACCACGGCTAAAATCAATGACTTACGGCTCCAATTGCTGTCGCATCCAGCATATTCGCCCGATTTGGCTGCCTCGGACTATTATCTCTTCCCAAACCTCAAAAGATGGCTCATCAATAAGAAATTCAGCTCACGAGAGGAAATCATCGACGCCACGGAGGAGTATTTTGCAGATCTTCCGGAAAATTACTTTTCGGACGGGATCAAGAAGTTGGAAAATCGCTGGAATAAGTGTATCAAGCTAACATTTAAAAAATTTTTTTTTTCATTCCCAAGGTACTTTTCACCCCACCTAGTAAAGGGTCCGCCATTTAACGTTTTTTTTTTCAACTAGTGCTTATTTCGTGAATGGTAACACTTAGCTCATGTCTGATTTGACAGGTAATTAGTTTTATCCTTCCGCTGAACGAATATGGTTGTGTATACGCTTGAACAATGCTGGGAAATATTGCGACATTACTTTGAAAATCATGGTAATGTTGCAGAATGTGTGCGAAAATTGCGTACGGATTTTGGAAGAAGAGAAGCACCGTCAGCTCCGTATGTTCGTTATCTTGTGAAAAAAGTGAAAGAAACTGGCATCCTCATCGATAAACCAAAGCGTGAAAAGTCAAAAACAGTGCGTACACCCGAGAATATTGCTGCTGTGGCAGAAAGTGTGCGTGAAGCGCCATCAACATCAATTCACCGTCGTTCTCAACAATTGAACATTTCGGAGACATCATTGAGACGAATTTTGCATAAAGACCTTGGTATGACGCCATACAAGGTCCAATTGGTTCAGGAGTTGAAGCCAACTAACCATGCAATGCGTTTTCGCTCCGCTAAGTGGGCCTGCGATCGACTTAGAGAAGATGCCGATTTTGCCAAAAAAAAATCATCTTTTCAGATGAAGCTCATTTTGATCTTGGCGGGTATGTAAACAAGCAAAATTGTCGCATTTGGGGCACAGAAAACCCGCACACATACATTGAATAGCCGATACACCCAAAACGAGTCACTGTTTGGTGCGGATTTTGGTCCAGAGGCATAATTGGGCCATTTTTCTTCGAAAATGAGCAAGGAGTGACCGTTACAGCCAATGGCGATCGTTATCGGGCCATGTTGAACGAATTTTTGTTCACAAAAATTGAAGAGGAGGATATTGGCAACATTTGGTTTCAACAGGACGGCGCTACGTACCACACAGCCGAAGCTACACTCGATGTTTTGCGTCCTGTTTTTGAAGATCGCATTATCAGCCGCAGAGCTGATGTCGTTTGGCCACCTCGGAGCTGCGATTTGACACCGTTGGACTAATATTTGTGGGGTGCCGTAAAAGATAAGTGTTACGCCGACAAGCCAGAGACAATTGATGCTTTAAATGACAATATTCGTGAAGCCATTGGTGAAATACAGCTGCACACAATCGATAATGTGCTTAAAAATTGGACCGATCGTGTAGGCTACTGCATGGCCAGCCGAGGCAGCCATTCGAATGAAATTATTTTCCATTATTAACCGGAAGGATAAAACTAATTATCTGTCAAATCAGACATGAGCTAAGTGTTACCATTCACGAAATAAGCACTAGTTGAAAAAAACGTTAGATGGCGGACCCTTTAGATACCTAGCTGTGTTTAAGGCCTATTTATCAGGCGGAAGGCGTTCAGTTTTTACAATGGGATTACTCAAAGAAATGATGAATCCATTAAACTGTGACAAAGTTGCTACAATGTGATGTAGTGTAGTGATGTTGCTGCAACCGAGATCTGTACATATCAGTTTACTTAGGAATAAGTAGCTTTCCGATACAGGAACATGTACAAAAATCTGCAAAAACTGACTTATTTTCAAACCCTGGTCCCGCTTTTTTTCTAGAGGAAATGAGTGTGCATATTCAGAGCCAAAAAGCAAAGCAGCACTTAAGAAATTAACAATGTACGTCTTACTGACGGTTGGATGAAACAATTGCATTTGGAAGACTTGACGAGCAATCAATCGCCAAACGTCAAAGGATTTATAGGATGCCAGGACTGTGTAATTTATATAACACTAGGTCAAAGGCCTGTTCAAAACCTACTGTTATTTGGGTGCCGATTTGTCGGATAAGGCAAAAAGTTTTGAGCTTGCATTCCGGCATTAGATTAAGTTTCGTCAAAGCGAACTTTATACATGTGGCCAAAAGCATGGGTTTTTAAGAACAGAACATAATATCTGATCGGCCTTAAAATTGCAAGGGCCAGCGACTATTTATGTCACCCCCAACTCAAGTTGGAATACGACATCCGTGCGGTGTCTATGTGAAGTCATTTCAGTACTCACTTAGGATTGACCCAACGTACATATACAATGACTCGTGACCCAGTCGAATTTCGAAGACATTTCACAAGAAGGGACAAAGAGGTGAAGGTAGACTCTTTAGCTTACATTCTTGAAAATAAAAAAAATGGTAGGCATACAGATAATACGTGGATTTGATCATGGATTCTGTAAAAAAAAGAAAAAAAGAAAAACACATTTCAAGTTGAGATTTAGCTGTGGAAAATTGATTTCAAAATCTCGACGATCAAGATGATAAATTTTTGTCTGGCTGTGAGTCGAATCTAAAGGAAGTTCCAAAACACGAGACCGCATGCAATGATGACAATACTCCAGTTAAGAGCTTCGAATCGAGTCAATCTGGTCCAGGAATACCTGATTTTGTGTCAGGAAGAGACATTCAAAAATTCAACAACAGTGGAAAGTGAATAAAACAGACAAACGTTTGTGTTAGGATCGATCAACAAAGTGATCCTAGCTTAACGAGTGCGAATTAGAAACAATTTTACTAAAGTAACACCTTTTGCCTATTCCTCCTCTCTGCCATATACTAAAATTAAAAGACAATTTATTCTATGAATCTTCCAACCTTCCCTCAGAACAAGCTTCTGATGCCTATGCTGAAAAATCTGTTCTTGAGATCATCTTAAAAAAAAAAATCAATAGGCATCTGAACAAAAAAGTTACAAAAAAAAAAAAAAAAAACTCCTCTCATCACGTCACAAAAGAAAAATAAAAAAAAAAAATCTCTTCATACCCATGTTCAACTCAACTTTAGCTATTCATAGCATTTCCACCGCCGAGTTGAGTATGCGCCAACATAAGAATGTCCTTCTTTTCCTTTGGAAATCTCAGCTCACGTCCAGCTAAACGTGCAGTCTCTAATTCTCTCTCAGCTTGTGCCAATTCTCGTCCCAATACACCAGGATTCTCTTGTTCGCGGGCAATCCAATCTAAAGCCATTTGAGCACGCATATCATCATCTAAACTGCGATTTGAGTAATGTGCAACAACTTCTTGCCGAGAGCATTGACGTTCACGCATTGCCTTCAGTGAGCCATTCCAATGCAACAATTGAAAGACGGTCATCAATTCTTGAAATTCCAACATAGTCCGACCTTTGTTCGCCTCTAACATGAATCTATACAAAGAAAGTTAGACTTAGACTTAAGTCATTAGAGAGAGAGCAAAATGAAACTTACCTAAAGGCTCCAATGCCAGTGTCAGGACCATCACCTTCCTGAGCATCACCTTTGAATGATGCTCTAGCTTCTTGAACAGCTTTTTCAATGAATTCATCACTTATTCGTCGTGATGGATGCTCATTGAATACGGAATTCATTAAAGCAATTTTTGCTGAACTACGACGTGCCTCTGCCTTGGTTGGACAGTTCTACAAAAGAAAACAAAAAAGAGAGGAAAATGGGCATGAGCATGAAATAAGTTTGCCTTCACATTTTCCTTACCTGAAAACTTCCGAAACAGCTTCCACCGGGCAGGGTCACATAGCAAACATAAGGCTGACTATTTGATGGCACGGATTCATAGATTACCAGGGCACCATTCTTCAAATCAGCTCCACGAGCTTGCTTCATTTGCCAGAATTCTTGAAGAGCTTCCACAACGTTTACTGAAAAAAAAAAGAAAAAAAAAGTTCAACAACCAACAACCATCCCATCCCTTATCTCGCCCTGAAAGTAGTCCTACATATATTTGTATGACCTCTTTCCCACAGATGTTGTTAGTTCAAAGAAGGAAAAAAAATGAATAAAGCCAGTCCTATCTATCTGCCTTGAGGCACCTCAGCCATTCCTCCTTTTAGGCGAACAAATCTTGGTAATTAAATTAAATTTTCCACATCTGCCAGATGCATGTGACTTTCTTTTCCTTGATAGATACACATTCGTACACACTTTGCGCTACACCTCTTACAATTTTATCAATCAAACAGCAATTTCCAGTTAACACCATGGGACCGAGACTGATGCTAAGACCGACACCGACATCGAAACCGACCGAAATCAAGACCTGGAAACTCGACTTTGTGGTTTGCATCTTGTGAATACGAGTACCTCGATGGATGCATCCACTTAATTAGAACATACGCGTCCAGTTTAATTCGGATTAATGCCAATGAAGAAATATAGTTTATTGGATTCAGGAGATCTTCTCCTTGTTGTCGCTGTTTTTTTTTTTTTTTTTTTGCCTTTTGTTCGTGTGTGTGTGTTAATTAAAACAGTTTCCAAGCAATAGATGGAGGCACGCAAATTAATTTACGATCACACATAATCGCTATCAGCGTTTGGTTATCTCGATCGTTTTACTTTGCGGGGTAAACTCACTTAAAATCGTGCGGTGCTCTGCGGATTTACGTTTTTGCAGCGAGTACTTGTATTCGTATCTATAAGGTGTTCGTTTATTTCCTGAATGAATAACTTTAATTTGGTGCATTCGAGATATAAAGACGAAAGAAGAGGAGATACCATATACAAATGTCAAAAGAGCAAATAGAAACGCCTGTGACTGCAATGAGATACTAAGTTAAATGATAGAAACAGAAGTCAGTTTCGAATGTTGTCACCAAGATACAATGTGACTAGGAACTTAAAAGGATTTATTCAGGGAGATATTGGGTAGGCTTATAAGCTACCGAGGAAGATCTCACCGAACGCACCTATTATCCGATCGCTTTCAATGGGCAGCCGTTACAAGAGTGCTTATAACGTTGCATTCACTTTGTGAAAAAGTCAGTCAGGGACCTCTGTGAAGGACAGAGATACAGCACAGCACTCAGGAAATGTAAACATCGAGGGATGGGTGCAACATTATGATGGAGAGTATTCATTGGACGGTCGCCTGATTTTAATGTGGCCACATTCACTTCTCAGTAGAGCATGCCTATCCTTAAAGATGTCATCCGATCCCAGGAGCTCGCTCATCTCCTACTAAGGTTGAAATATGGAAAAGCATATTTCAGGAAGGAGCTGATTAGTGACAGGACTTATGTACGAGTATGTGTAGCTGGTAATAAGAACCTGGAACAAAGCCCAATCAACCTTAACAGCGACATAAAAAAAGTCGACCCATGCGCAATCAGTTAAGAGCCACTCAAGTCCCCCTGACGACCCACATAGGATGGTATCAATTTAGGAGCTAAACCTTTATAAACTGAAGAAGAAAGCGATCTCGGTGCCACTACAAGATAAGAAAGGCGATGACTCTATCTCAAACACTCAGCAAGAATGGACAAAAAGGTTTGAAAGGGTGTTCCCGTCAGAGAATGGTCTTGATATGACCAAGCGTCAGAACAACATATAAACGATAAATTGGTTAATAACGGGTGACCAGATCCCAATGATAGTTTTTCCAATTGTCATGTTTCAGCAGCTGTCCAAGCTACCAATGACATCTAGCTGTCAAAATATTCAGTAAGGTAAGGTTCAATTAAAAAAAAAAAAATTATCGAAATCCTGGCTCAGTTGTAAATACGCAACGTGAATCTCGTCGTGAGGTCGGTCATCAATGTTTGAGCATGAGTACACTCTTTGGGATTTTAAGCCACCAACCAGATAGAGATTGGTGCGAAATGAAGAAAACATAGCCGGCGTAGCGGCCCCAGTATCGAAGAAGACCCAGAAAAGTCGATTCGGCACGGATCAGCTGAATTGGGCATCGTCAGTGAGTCAACCCGGCTTATTTTGCGGTTGGATTTGGGCCTACATCCTTTTAAGACTGTGCTAACGAAAGAATTGAAGCCGGATGGCCATAGACAACGCCGTGAAATATTGGCCGGAGATCTGTATTTTGGCCAAAAAATCATCTTCCCGGACGAGGCCAATTTTTGGCTCAGCGGCTATGTCAACAACCAAAATTTCCATATTTGGAGCGAACACAATCCATAAGTGTTCGGCCAAGCATCAATGCATCCACGAAGATTGACTGTTTGGTGCGGTTTATGGTATGGCAGCATCATCTGAGCTTATCTCTTTCGAAATGAGGAAGGCGACACAGTTACCGTCAATGGTCTCAGGTATACAGCAATGTTACCCGACTTTCTTTGGTCGGAGCTCGACAACATCGATATATCCGAGCTGTGGTTCCAACAAGACGGCGCTACATGCAATACAATCGATGTAACGCTCGAATTTGCGAAGGAGAAATTCGGGTCATTTTACGGCGAGCGTTCATCAATTGGCCGCCGCGATCATGCGATTTGACACCACTCGATTATTTTCTCTGAGGCTACGTCAAGTCCTTAACAAGCCAACCACTTTGGACGAGTTCGAAGCCAACATTCGATACGATATTACCGGAATAACGCCGCACATATTGGACCGAGTCATCAAAAATTGGACCGCTTGAAGCACTGCCAGCGAAGCCGAAGCGACCATTTGAATGATGTGCTATTCCACACATAATGGCACGAACGTAGCTTCAAAATAAAACCAGAATTTATTTAAATTTTTTTTCCTGTCCTCCTTATCTGGTCACCGTTTATTTATGATTGTGATGCCACTACATTTTGAGTCAATAACTCCCTGTTTATCGTAGATCTTACAACTCTGGGCTATCAATTTCCGCAGGCGTTTCCAAGATCGATTAGATCATGGAAAAAGTAGTTTCGAAGGTACGCGTATGTTTACGAGATCAGGGAAAGACTGCGAGGTAAATCGATACTTTGTAACCAGAGCGTACATCACTGCATCACACTGTCGCTTTATGGCGAGGACTGGTAACTTGAAATATGTGGTAGTTCTTGGGTTTGATGAAGTCTTAACCTTGTAGGCAAGACAAATCTACATACACACCCATCGAGGGACATAGGCGATGTTCAGGTGAGGTGGCCAGTTCATCGGTCATAGAACTCTTTTGAATGGTCGATTCACTAAACACCCATAAAAGAGTGAGTCTACGAGTATACTGTTCCGCCATTTTGATTAAAGCCACGCAGCAATCATACCTTAGATCTCACAGTGCTGGATATTAATGATTTGATAGCGTGCTGACAGTCAATATATCTTTTGATGATTAAATCGATCTACGGTGTCGTATCCATCGATAGCTAGACAGCGGCCCGAGGTCTAGGAAGAGTGAAATATATCTGAGTGTCTAGGTGTTTGTTCAGAGGAGATCCGGCACCTACCAAAATGGAAGTAATTTGTTAGAAATTAATTAATAGTATTCCCGATGTTCTCCGTCGAGAATGGTTGTTTTTTTTTTTTTGTAACAAATGAGGTTGATGATACCTCAAGTAGTAGAGGATTCATTAATTTGAAGAGGATCAGTTGCATTGTAAATATGCTGAATGGCTTGCGTCGTGATCTCTCCGTTGATGGATGCTCCTTAGCTTGAGCAATCTGTTAGAAGTTTGGTTCAAGAACAGGGGAAAAGCATATAAAAATAAATACGAGTAACTAGCCGAAATGGGTGCGACCGACGGATCACGGGAAGAACTTTCTGATAAAGAGTTTTTCGGATTAAGCCAATCTTTAAATTTAAGTAAAACAAAGTGTGTGTGAGATATCATCGATTTATTATATTTGTTTGAAGGGCCTATCGATGCCATTATGTATGGAATGTAACATCGTTCAAATGTCGTGGGTGGCGCGCACCCCAAATGTCAAATTTTCCATGACTCTGCCGCATAAATCAGGCTAAATTTGACCGATGGCATGGGTTATGTTTGTTTTGAGGGCCGCTGTGGTATGTGGCTTATTCGCATAGATTTGCGACTTCAGAAAACCCCACAAGAAAAAGTCTAACGGGGTCAAATCGCACGATCTCGGTGGCCAGTTCACATCACCTCCACGTGAGATGACCATGCCCTCGAATCGCTAGAGCAGAATTTCAAATGTTGAAACCAGATTTCGTTGGTCTCCATATCATACAATTCAGGCAAAAAGAAGTTGGTAATCGTCGACCTATAGCGCTCGCCGTTGACGGTGATGGCTTGGCCAATGTCGTTCTCAAAGGAATATGGACCGATGACGCCGCCACCCCAAACTCGACACCAAACAGTGACTTCTTCGGGATAAATTGGATGCTCTTGGATCTCATGTGGATTTGTATCGTCTCAAATTCGGAAATTTTGTTTGCTGACGTACCCATCGTTGAAGATGATTTTTCGGTGAAAATTAAGGTCAGTTTCCAACTGCTCCAGAGCCCATTCAGTCGTTTACCTTCAGCTCCTGGGTCAGTTGAATTTTATACGGGTGCAGGTCCAAGTCACGACGCCAAGTTGTGGTCTGCGAAAGCCCGAGTTCTTGTGAAATCGACTGCCTCGGATTCTCCTGCACACTCTCAGGGACAGCGGCGATGTTTTCGGCAGATCTTGCGTTTCGTCGATGTACGGTTATTGGTTTATCGTTTACTGAACCAGTGGACTCAAATTTATTCACCACACTGCGAAAAGCCCTCTCGGGAGGACGATTATGGCGACCGTAAAATGAGAGAACGCGTGTAACATTGCCCGAACAGATCACCCATTTTGATAAAACAATTTTTATCATTTGCACGTGTTGTGAACGCTATGTCCGTCCATGGTGATTTGGCAAAACAGACTGAATACATGACAGATGAATTTGACAGATGCAGCTTCAACAATATGGCCTCTATCAACTGTCAAAGTTCGGAAGTCCCGATTCAACGAAACGAAAATCTTAGAAATGTGCTCCACATTTTTCCTTAGAACCAAGATCATCTGCATATTTGTATCCGGTTTGCAATTTAAAAAAAAAAAACAAATTCAACCAAAAGAGCTCTTCTTGAGTGCATCCCAAAAGCATTCATACAACGTACTGATACTCGTATGCCCAATAAATTCCATTGCGAATTGCTTTCGATCGTAATGATTTAATTGAGATCCTTTTTTGAATAAAACAGATAAACAGATACGCCTTTCATACTGATAGATACTGAAGATACAAGGTACAGAGTACTTGTATTGCATTCCAGATTAACGTTACATCAGCCTACGCAATTAATCGCTTACCTAAGTGGGTTGACTGACTATAATCTCACGTTTGAAATCTTCCTAAACCAATGGACAGAGATGCTATCAATCGGGGATTGCGAATAATTCTTGTTTAGTAATACGCATGAGATACGAATACGAATACGAATACGAATTCGAATACGAGAACGAATACTCGGCATCTAATAGAAGGATTTAGTACAAGTTGAACTTGTTTCAAAGAGGAAATACACATACGAATGCGGAGCATAAGTGGGTCAGGGTTTGAGCACATTGAAGATACGTTAAATCTGATGTATCAACTTATTCATATCGGGAAATCGTCCAGCTGAGAGCAATTCATGAGAATTTGTTTTTTTTTTTTTTCCCATATACGAGTAGTGGTGAATATTATTTATTTTTTATTTTTTTTAGCACCCTATAATTATACAAGTGCCTCACTGGTAGAATTCCCAATAGCCTAAAAAGTTCAAAAGAATGTACTCTACGAGTGCACTTGCAGATTTTCCTAATGGCACACTTTTGCAGGATGTTCAACTGCTGCATTTTATTTAAGTAGGCACCCCCCCAACAGCTTATACCATATTGCAGCTTTGAGTGGAAAATCGCAAAATAAATGGTTTTTAAAATATCGCTGGAGCAAAACTTGTTGAGGCGATAGAAGCAACGAATGGTAGAAAGGAGATATTGCTTTAAGATTGAAATGTGTTCGGACCAATTCAAATTTCGATCAATTGTCACTCCAAGATATTTAAGGTGATTTACAGTTTCAACTTTAAAGCAAGTGGTATGACAAGAGACATTAACATCAAAAATTTTCTCAACATTTAGAGTAGAGCACGTCGACAATATATACCTCCGGCAGTTAGGGGCGTGAAATATGACATCTATGTCGGGACATTCCTGTGGACTTAGGCTAAAAAACATGAGCTTTGTCTTGTTGCTAACTATGAGTTTATGTTCAGCGAACCAGGTTCTCAATAAATGCGCATCGTGGTTGATATCAGCAATTAGGTTCAGAGGGTTGACAGAGCTATATGCGATTCCCAGATCATCAGCATAAGCTTTAACTTTTCCATTAAAAGGCAGTGCAAATATGGAATTGATGTAAATCAGAAACAAGATAGGTCCAAGGACGGACCCTTGAGGAACTCCAAGATGAAGAGTCTTAGGGAGACTAATACTCGTCCCGACTTTAACCTGTTGGATCCTGTCTTTGAGATACGACGCAAACCAATTATGCATAAATCCGCGAAATCCTGCATTATCTAATTTATACAAAAGGATGCTGTAATCAACCATATCAAACGCTTTAGTTATATCAACAAAGAATCCAGCGCAAGATTTTTTGTCATCCAAACCTTTCTGTATAAAGGAGCAAAAGTCCAAAAGAACATCCTCAGTGGAAAGGTCAGTCCTAAACCCAAACTGCATTGGACTAAAGAAATTGGTTTTACCTAAATATTCCAAAACCCTGTTCTTGACCGCCTTTTCAAAAATTTTAGAAATCGAAGACAGAAGTGAAATCGGTCTGTAATTATTTTTCTCTTTTCTGTCCCCATTCTTAAAAAGTGGTATCACAAGGGCACGTTTAAGTTTTTCGGGGAAAACTCCGGACACAACACTCAGATTAAAGAGATGTGCTAAAATGTCAGCGATGTAGAAGGCAATATTTTTCAGCACAGTGTTAGAAACATCATCACTACCACAAGAATATGAATTTCTTAAGGAATTAATAATTTTTAGGATCTCAAGGCCAGTAATTGGTGCAAAAAAGAAGCTATTTCTACACAAATGGATATCAGCAGTAGTATTGCAACAGCTACAATAAACAGTGGAATTTCCGGGAAAACGGTTATCTCCAATTGAAACAAAGTGATCATTGAACTCATTCGCTACTGCTAGGGGATCAATGATATTACCATCACTGCTATTAAGTTCTACAGAAATATGCTGGTCTTTAACACTGCGATTCATAATGCTGTTTACAGCTTTCCACTCTTGTTTCAGGTTTCCTCGGGATTTTCTCATAAGGTTGAGGTAGTAATTATCGCGGCAAATCTGAATTTCCATGTTTGTTGATTTACAAATACGTTTATATATATTTTTTAACCTAAAATTCATAGGATGTCTATAGCATTTTTGACGGAGTTTATTTTTATATTTTATTTTATTAAGAAGAGAGTTGTTCACCCAGGGCTTAAGCCTTATTTCTGAATGTTTTCGCAAAGTGACAGAACTTGAAGAACTTATGTAGTTTTTTAAGGTTTTCAGAAATAAATCATAAGCCCTGGAAGCATTCTCTTCAGCGTAGACCTCAACCCAGTTCCAAAAAATTAATTTTAGAAACTATGGGTATGGTCGTATTTTTAACGTGGTTCTGATGTTTTAAACCATTAAACAGAAGCCCAGTCATGCAGTGATCAGAAATTCGTAAATCAATGTTTGTTTAATGGAAGATTTAGATAAAAAAACAAACATCTGCCTATTAACACCGAAATAAAATGTTCAATTGGGCTTTTGATACTGGCCTCGGTGTTTCATCAAGCTCTTGGAGCCAATATTCTTGTCACCAGAGCCGTAAATTACCGATCTGTTTCTGAGGCTTAAGTTGAAAGATCTCGTGATTGTTGAAGGTAACCAGTTTTGAGGACGTCTGTAACTCTGATTGGGGTTTCTATTGATTGAAGGACTCAACTGGAACAGGCAATCTGTAAAGAAATCACAATTGGAAATGAGTTATCTTCGTACACTGCTACACTTTCGCGAAGCATCGAGTAACGCTTTAGTAATCAAACATCCTTTAGAGACTCGCTGAAGAGGATGACAAAGCAAAACAGTTTTTCATTTTCCGCTTATACTGATGCAGATCAACTAACTTCTTCAGCACTGGAGCTCCTTTTATCGTTTTCCCCACTTGGTGGGTGTCAAAAGTCACCCCAGTCCATGGACGTCCATGGATTGGTGAACAATTTTCTCGTCTCTCTAACATCAATGTTCGTAATAAATTTCTGAAGACTAATTTAGAGGAAGGCTAGTATAAACAGCTTTGATGCCTGCGCTCAGGCATATGTACGTGTTTACCGCCTGATGGCACCACTGATGCAAAATGTGTATACCATCATATAGCGCCATTTTTACAGCGATGACTGTCAGAAAATTTCAGACAGATGTATCGAGTAGTTTTGTTTTGACAGCTGTTGAAAGTCATCAAGTTCGTGTTTATTTGCAATCATGGAGAAAGAGAAATATCGATTTAATTTTATTGAATGGGAAGACGTGTGAGGAAATCAAAGTGAAGTTGCATGCCGTTTATAAGGACCATGCACCTTCGATGACTACCATCAGATATTGGTTTAATGAATTCAAGCGTGGCCGAACATTCGATTTTGATGAAGAGCGCCCAGGCCCTCCGATTGAGGTGACTACGGAGGATATGGTTAATAAAATCCATGATATCGTGTTAGCAGATCGTCAGAGAGATTGTACACATCTCAATTGAACGCATACAAAATATCATACACGAAAAATTGGGCACGAGAAAGCTATCGGCAAGATGGGTGCCGCGTTTGCTAACAGTGGAGCAAAAACGAAATCGCATGACAACTTCAGAGAACTGTTTGGACATGTTTAAGCGCAATCCGAAAGAGTTCCATCACTACACGCCAGAAATGAAAGAACAGTGGAAATGGAAATGAAATGGAAACAGTGGATTTCAGAAAAGTCATGGCCACCGTTTTTTGGGACTCGCAAGGCATCACCTTCATCGACTATTTGGAGAAAGGAAGGACAGTACTATGCTGATTGTAGATGATGTTCCGGGTGTGATCGTGCTTACTAGCAATCAGCTTTAAAACGCAATCGACCCTAGACATAATCGACTATTGCTTTCAATAATCCCCGAAAGGCTGAAAAGTTTAGTATCTGGGTACTATCCCGCAAGCAAATATTTATGGGCCGGCACTGGCAATGCTTTCGACAACACACGAAGCTCATTTGGATGTACTCGACTATGACAAAAATATTCCAAGCGTTGGTTTTTGGGGAATAAGTTATTCTGTTTGTAAATATTACACTGCTGCTTGCACTATATACTTAGAACCGTATGAACCGACGCACTCTCAAAGCCAATTTTCGGCAGAAATGCGTGATTTCCAGTAGAACAAGTACAGGGACTTTGATAAGTTTGCACATGGAGACTTTTTTCTTTATATGTTAGCGTAGATTTATGTGCTTTAAAAATACAGTAGTGGCTATGCACTACTATCCAGGAAAGGATGCAGCGTGATGACCTAATCTTCACACTTCGTTAAGTAAGCCTTCACCATGGCCATTAGCCTTATAATGAAAATCAGATGAAGGACCAAAGTACATATTTCCTTCCACGCTTAAGACATATGAGCTTGAGGATGAAAAGGATACTCTGTAATGAGTAGGCATACAGAATTGTCTGAGTTTTGTCTGGGACCCAGGTCGTGAGAAACGGGTCCATGGGCATAGTAGAAGCTTAAATGAGGGCATCGAACTGCTTATTCGAACTAAAGGGTCCGCCATCTAACGTTTTTTTCTTCAACTAGTGCTTATTTCGTGAATGGTAACACTTAGCTCATGTCTGATTTGACAGATAATTAGTTTTATCCTTCCGGTTAATAATGGAAAATAATTTCATTCAAATGGCTGCCTCGGCTGGCCATGCAGTAGCCTACACGATCGGTCCAATTTTTAAACACATTATCGATTGTGTACAGCTGTATTTCACCAATGGCTTCACGAATATTGTCCTTTAAAGCGTCAATTGTCTCTGGCTTGTCGGCGTAACACTTATCTTTTACGGCACCCCACAAATAATAGTCCAACGGTGTCAAATCGCAACTCCGAGGTGGCCAAACGACATCAGCTCTGCGGCTGATAATGCGATCTTCAAAAACAGGGCGCAAAACATCGAGTGTAGCTTCGGCTGTGTGGCACGTAGCGCCGTCCTGTTGAAACCAAATGTTGCCAATATCCTCCTCTTCAATTTTTGTGAACAAAAATTCGTTCAACATGGCCCGATAACGATCGCCATTGACTGTAACGGCCACTCCTTGCCCATTTTCTAAGAAAAATGGCCCAATTATGCCTCTGGACCAAAATCCACACCAAACAGTGACTCGTTTTGGGTGTATCGGCTCTTCAATGTATGCGTGCGGGTTTTCTGTGCCCCAAATGCGACAATTTTGCTTGTTTACATACCCGCCAAGATCAATATGAGCTTCATCGTTACCATTCATGAAATAAGCACTAGTTGAAAAACATTGTGTGTGACATGACTTTCCTTTCCAAGATATGATCAGATGAAATGAATGCTTCTTGAGGTCTCTTACTTTTCTGGTTTTTGTTTAATCTTCTGGATTCCGAGCGATGAAGAATGTGTTCAACGCTCCTCGCTAACGCGCTGGCTTCTGCATGGAACTGGTTTTATAAGAGTCTCATACAGAATCTCCTTAGCACTTCTTTTCGGTTTTTGTGGTATGCCGTCGACGTTTTATATCCGTAGAACTTTCAAGTTTTCTGTTAAATAGCTTACGAATGATGCATGTTGCATTGCAATACAAGGCCTTTACTCAATAGCTCTCTTTATACCGAAGAAACAGCTCCAAATGTATAATAACTCTTCGGTTAATTTCTAATGAGGTTTTATTAGGCGAGCCGAGATAGACACCAGTGACCATTGTCAGCACTGGTAGCGTTCTGGCAAGCCTTGCCTGAGTTCTGATAATGATGTCAAGTACGTTGTTAGAGAAGTCACATGACAGCGCATCACCTCGTTTAATCACTTTTTTAACATCCCTGGCCTCGGTAGGATTACCTCCGAGCGTTCTACATCGACATTCTCCACAATCTGACGAGTTGAACAGAAATGATAATGGGTCGAGCCTGTACAGCCCATTTCTGTCCGACCTTAAAAGCAATCAAGAGTTAGCGAGTATCTATATGGACTCCTTTAATTTTCTCTAGGATCTGTCGTAGTGTGATAATTCGGTTAATTGTGGACTTGTCAGGCAATAAACCTCTGACAGATATTTCATAAATCAAGTAAGATCCTTCTGTTCTCTAGCAACCATCTTAGTAGATGTGCGATTTCTGGATGGAGGTGATATTTGCTTTATACAAGGTGGCGCAAAATATCTGCCAAGTGGCTGGTGCCAGTGTTGATACACATTTGTGCCCGTTTTATCGCATTTTCCGTGACTTTCCGCAAGATTTCCGGTGATAACTGTTCGTATTCCTGTCGAATATTCTCCTTAAGGGCTGCGATTGACGGAGGCTTGTTGGCATAAACCCGCGACTTAAAGTAGCCCCAAAGAATGGTTAAATCGGGCGATCTGGCTGGCCATGAAAAATCGCCAAAACGGGAGATTACGTGACCAGGAAACGCTTCCTTCATAATATCACCAAGCTCCGCTCATCCAATTCCGGCAATAAGAAGTCGTTTATCATGGCCCTGTAGCGTTCATCAGTAACAGTGACCGTATTGCCGATGGCGTCCTCAAAAAAATACGGTCCAATCACTCCACAGTGGCTTTGGGTGGATGTAATGGCTCTTCGTGCATCACACGCAGATTTTCAGTGCCCCGGAAACGAAGATTTTGCTTATTGATGTAACCGCTTAAGTGGTTGAGATTGAGGATGGCTTTACAGTAATTCACACGCGACTGACAGTCAGGAGGCATTAACTGATGCACTGTTTGCACTTTGTATGGGAACACGTGTAAGTTTTTCACTAAAATTCGCTGTAGATCTGGTGTTGCCCAATTTCGTGGCCCGTCGTCTGGTTGATGTTTCTTCGTTGTCAACGACATCGGCAGCCGCGATATTCTCCGCCGAACGACCAGTCCGGTCGCGGCCACGCCCTGCATGGTCTCCTGTCGTTGCACTCTATTCGAGTCGAGTAGCTAAGCGTCGGAATGTTTGCCCAGTTGGCGCGACACGATTAGGATATCGACGTCGAAATTCACGCTGCGCTAACACCACCGACCGAACACATCGACACAATTGTTCCACGCTCTTGCGGAGTACAGCGCTCCATTGCTTGTCTGTATATTGCAGCTGTTTAGTTCACAAATGTCAAATATGATTGACGTACGACGCCATTTGCAAATATTATACCATCTTCCGATAGGGTGATTAATTTTGCGCCATCTTGTCATCTCTAGTCATGTATTAAATGTGTCGAAGTTGGACAAACTTTTCAAGTAGACAAGTGGAGAACTGGTTGAAAGCAGATATGCCTTCGACTCTCTCTCAGTCATGCTCAGTATTCTTCCTCAGGCAATGTTATTTGACTTCTTCGGTTGCTGTAGATCTGGACCTATAGATGAAATTCGCTGAAGTGTTATCAAGAAACCTTGTACGGTCTATGCATCCTTTCCGACGTCGGTTGAACCAGTTTAGTATTCAGTTTTGCCTGATTGAAAGAGGCAACTTTCCCATTTTTTTTTCGATTAATTTGGTCAGAAAGATTCTGTATGCCACTATGAGCTGATTGGTGTGAAATTATGAGTCTCTTGTGGGCTTTTTTCTTTGAAGATTATTTGGACGCATTCCTTTCCTATTCCCTTCATTCAATTTCCTTTGCAACCTCGAGATGGCCGTATAGAATGACAAAACGATTGACTCAGATTTCGTAACATGATATTGACCCCGCATGAGAGATACTACTTGTGTCTTTAGTGGATGGACCGCTTCAAATTTCGAAAAAAAGTTGTCATTTAATAATCCGCTCGCCAACACCTGCCAACTAGTCTTTTGTATGGTTCCCCTTTCTTCTGACATCGCCCACCATCTCAATGAAGCAAACTTGTCACAGATATTAAGTCATCAAGTTTACAAGATTTATGGCACATTCGCAGTCATAATAATCTCCAAACGGATTAATCTTTTTCTCCATCTCCTTCGAAATTTCATTACTAATAACTTCTTTTGCCGCATTTAACTAATTTTTCAATTTGTATTCGTTTAAACAAATAACCGGAGAACAGATTCTAGACATTTTCTAATAAATTTCCATTCAAACTATCCAGAAGCCAATAACCGCACCGCGTAACAAATCTATAGCCATGTAGAGCACCGGTTTTGAACAACAACAAAAAAACAAAAAAACAAAATCCGACTTTTTTTTCTCAAGCAGTTGATGGTTGTTTTTTTTTTGTTATAATTTATGTCCGTTTCTTTGTGTCTTTGGGATTGGGGATATCTATTTAAATTCCACCCACCTGACACCTGATCTCACTTTAAAAATCATCACCAACTGCGAGTAGATAAAAGATAAAAATGTCGGCTACATTGTTGCACTGGAACTCTCCACCAAGCTAAGTGCAAACAAACGCTCATCTCATCTCTGATAGATAAACTGTGTCACAGAACGAATGGAGTGAGGAAAAAAAGTATCTTATACGAGTATCTAGTGTCTTAAAATGTTAATGTGTCGTCCACCAAGTGGTCTCTTCTAACTCAGATCTCTTCTAACTTTCAAAAAAGACAAAAAAAAAACAAAAAGAAGGTAGAAACCGAAATGTTAACCAATAAAAACTACTACCACTCGGACAACCTAAAAGATACTTTGTACAACTTTGAATGTCCAACTCCTCCTTGTGGCCGTATGCATCATCTTCATCAACACGTCTTACAGTTAGAGAGAGCCTCTCAACGAATCTCGATGATCAATTAAAAGAAAAGTTGAAAAGCGCGCCTAATACTGATAGTCGTACCTTAAAGTAGGTTAATTTGTGCGAATGTGTTGTTTTTGCAGATAGTTTTGTATCTCTGCCACCATTAAACTGGTTCATTAATGAAAAATCTCCAAAGTCCAACAAATTTACAACCAAAACCAACAAAAAAGAAACATTTTACGGTTTTAAATGAGAAACAAAAAGAAAAACATAAAGGTGGAGACACACAAGTTGAGAGTAGAATTTTTGCGGATATTTTCCAGCAACATTGTAAGACGGACATATTTGTTGCCAGTTTGTTGTGTTGTGCGGTGTCTCCCCAAAAGTATTAGGAAACTCATGATGGCAGTGCATAAATTACGGAAAAAAAAGAAGAAAATTTCGTTGTGTCTTACGAGTAAGTCCAAGATCAAGTCGGAGAGGGAGAAAGAGATACAATTTATTGTTTTGCAATTTGACAAATTCTAAAATTTATTGTCGTCTTCAGAGAGACTCGTACTCTTGTGGACGTAGTGCTACACACAGATATTATGTCCGAAATACAATATGAGTTGTTAAGATGTCAGTAACAATTAAAATTTATGCCACGGCTAATGGATGTTTAACCCACTTTTCGGTGGTGCTTTGCTGGGCTTTTGTTAGATGAGGGACGGCTTTGTGAGAGAGCCTTCCTTAATGGTGGTACTGCCGCCCGCCACAGCAGAGATGAAATTTTATTTATGATATTTCTGGAATTTGCAATGTTTCAGTATTTTCTGTCAGACGTACATAACATATGTGTTGTGTGGCATAGGAATGGTGTTAGATTGTTAGATGTTGTAAGAGTGATACCTGGCATACTGGCCCTTGACATGGTGTTGCAATGGATTTTCTTTTCAATCAGAGAAGATATTCACGGAAAAGTTTAGGAAATAACTATGCCCGTGGCGGGAATTACAGTCAAGTTGTCTGTTGTTATTTACACATTTTTCAAATCAGGGACAGAGCCCTATGATTGTTTTTTGTTCATTAGCTTGTCTCTGATAGACAGTGGGTTTCAAAAACAAATGCACTCACAATTTTCTCAGAAAGAAACAAAGACCATTTCCAAAACTGACTGCAATGACCTCACGCCTTAAGCAGAGCTTAATTTATTCCATCAACCAGGCGAAGACTAGAGAAGCGTCCTTGCTTTCACTGAATTTGCCGTAATTCTATGATAGAAATGAGCAATTCTGCCTTCGATGTGAATTTCATTGGCGATCTCTAGTGTCAAGTTCATACGAAACCACATTCTCTTCCTCTTACCTGGAAGTCCATAATGTATTAGGAACCAGGGGTGAAAAACAGTGGTGTAAGCGAATCGGACATCAATAGGTTTCAAATAGCGATCACCAAACAATGACAGATGAGAAGGGAGTTCTACTAGCAGAGTGGCTTCGCCTGAAGGAAACAACATTAATATTTCTCAGAGATGATAACACTCGCTCCACTCCCGGCGTAGCTATTTTTTGCACAAGAGTTTGAGGAATAAAAAAAAAATACTAAAAACGAGAGAAGAATGATTTCATAAGCCGAGTATACATGCGAGCTATCCAACAAAACTGTGATATTCCATCGCGCCTATTGAGGTAGGGGTCTGTATCATCTGATCCCAAGAAATATATGAGTATGTGCTGTAGAAACTGAATAAGATCCAGTCGAGTCACGTCCGAGTCCTCGTATTTTTGAAATAAACCAATTGATCGTCCTTGTTTGAGTTTGGAACTCAGGCGATTGTAGCAATAAGATTCGCAGAGAAGCAGGCATGAACCTGGAAAGTGCATGTGTGGTTGTCGATTGCCTAACACAATCAGTTGTCACCGAAACGGTCTCTTCGAACAATCAACAGCATTATACTATAATGAAGGCCATAGACCCGCCTAAGAAAAGTCAAACAATGCGCGATGACTGCTTGTCTGGTTTGAAGATAGAAAATCTAACAAGTGCAACTATCAAGCCGTCAGAATATGAATGACAGAATAGGAACAAAGATAGGAGGAAGGTCCAAGCTTATGAGAATGAGCCCAAGACTGAGTCTGTCCCTTATAGTTTCTGCATAACACATAACTAAGACTTGTATTAGGTGACGCAAAAGTCATCACCCTATCGGAAGATGCTATAATTTTTGCAAATGGCGACAAATATCAATTCTACTTTGACATTTGTGAAGCAAACAGATACAAAATACACGTCAACAAGACATGAATCGCTATACTTCTAAAGAACGCGGAGTAATTGTTACGAATATCGTACAACCGGGACACGTCGTTTACCGCTCGCCTAGAAGAGTATGGGACTACATGAGGTGCTGTCAGGTCTGGCTGGAACCGGAGCAGCCGTTCTGATGAGAATATCGGAGCTGTTGTTGAAGATGTCGCAGAAGACACCGGATTTTCGACCAGACGATGCGTCACACGCTATCGGTCATCAATCGGTGGTCTTTACATAGAATTTTGGTGAAAGACCGTAAGATGTTCCCTTACAAAGTGCAGACAGTGCATCAGCCGTTAGCTGTTGACCGCCCAGCGCATGTAAACTACGCTCAAGCCATCCTGAATCTCGACAACGAGGGAGACAAATATTCATCGAAAAGCATCATGAGCGACGAGGCCCATTTCCATCTCTGTGGATCTGTGAATAAGCAAAATTATCGCTTCTGGGAACGGAAAGTCCGCATACGAAGAGGCGTCATTTTTTCGAAAACGCCGCGGGTCAAACTACTTCTGTAGACAGGGAGCGCTACAGACCCATGCTCAACGACTTTCTCCTTCCTCAATTGCATGAATTAGGACTGGAGAATATGGCCACAACCGAAATTCTGAGTGCTGCATTTCTGGATCGCCTAGTCTCTCGTTTTGGCGGTTTGCACTGGCCGGCAAGTTCGCCTAATTTAACCGTCAAATTCAGGAGTCTATGTCAACAAGACCTCAAAGAGAATATCCGTCAAGAATGCGAGGACCTATCGCCGGAAATTCTGGCAAGAATGATGGAAAATGCCACAAATCGGCAACGAATGGTATTATCTACGACTTGTGGAAACTCCTAGATTTTCAATGATATATATGAAAGGTGCTTCCCCAAAAATCACTTTTCGGACAGCTGGCTGTCCATAATATCCATGATGCGCAATGGCCATGGGTTGATGAAAAGCCCTAAAGACGGTCTCTTCAAAGAAAACCTGCCCAATCTGCAATTGTCAAAGTCATTACTCACTACTCTTTGTGTAGGAGCGCTGAGTATATTACTAAAACAGTATCTAGGGCTTACGACGCATCTATGGTACGGAAAACGTCAACAAACCGCCGACCATCAGTATACTGGTGGAACCAAGAGGCATAGAAGACTATGCCAGCGATCCAGAGGCCAGCCCTCCCACTAGGATTTACAGGTGCAATACAAAAATAGGCAACAGCTTTAAAGAACTCTGAGAGGAAGCAGATATTAATCCCTGGGGTACCGCCTACAGGACGGTCATGGAAAAACTATAGGGCTCTATGGCACCCCCACCCTCATGCCCTTTGCTGATGCAAAAAATAGTATCGGGATTATTTCCACCGCAAGCACCAATAGAGCATATAGAACCACCGTAGGAAGTAGGTGAGATCCCAGTTACTTCTGGTTGTATGCAAACGATTTAACAATAATAAATCACCTAGATTGGACGGCATACCAAATAAGGTCCTTAAGCTAGCCGTCAAAATAAACACAGAAGCATTCGTTGAAATGTATAAGAAGTGTTTAACAGAAGGAGTTTTTCCAGACCAATGGAAAAAACAACGTCTTGTGCTGCTGCCCAAAGGGAATAAACCACCAGATGAGCCCTCATCATACCGTCCCATATGCTTACTAGACATGAAGGGTAAAATACTGGAGCGAATAATATGAAACCGACTGGAGGTGTCAACTGATGTAGCCGGAGGACTCTCAAACCAGCAGTATGGATTTAGAAAGGCTCGCTCTACAGTAGATGTTATTCGGAAGGTAACTACGAGCCTAGAAGAAGCCATTCAGGGCAGAAGATGGAGAGGAGGTACCAAAACATACGGCGCTGTATTAACAGTGGACGTCACAAATGCATTCAACTCTGCAAACTGGGGGCTTATAGTACACTCTCTTAGATCAATGATGGTGCAATGGTTTTTAATAAAAATTATGCTAAGTCACTTCGACAGTGGGTTCCTAGTCTACGATACCGACGATGGAGTAAGGCAGTACCACATAACTGGTGGAGTTCCACAAGGATCGGTACTAGGATCTCCCTTATGGAACATTATGTACGACAGGGTTCTAAGACTTGGAATCCCGATTGAAGCTAAAATCATAGGCAGCAGTTGGATTAGAGCTGGCAAAACATAAAAAGGAGACAGTTTTGGTCTACAAAGGGGAGATGGACCTACCGACTTATACCCGACATTCGTAAATGGGTAGAACGTAATTACGGAGAAGTAGATTTTTGCTGAAGTCAGCTCCTAACTGCACATGACTGCTTTCAATCATATCTGTACAGGTTTGGTCTGAAGAAATCTCATTTCTGCTTAAACTGCTGAGCGGCCAGGGAAGTTGCGTAGCACGTATTTGCAACCAATATACCTTACAATGCTTGTATCAGTGAAATTTTTCAGTCATTCCTACAGAAACGAGTAATCGCTTTAGTGATGAACTTCCTACAGTAAGACCATCCACAGACGCTGCGGTGCATAGTACTTTTGTCCTGAGAGAAGCATTATCTGTTGTCATCATCACCCTCATAGCAAACGTCAAAGGAGTTCGCGTCACCTATGTCTACCGCATTTAGATGCTTAGCAAAAGAATGGAGCTCCAGTAAACAAGGAATATCCCAACTTCCTACAGACGTTAGGAATGATTCAGGCTCGCATTTTTGAGAAACCCAACTGCCAACTGAAGCCCTAAGTCCTTCTCTGAGTCTTGACTTCATTGAACATTTCAATGATAAGACTCAATGAGGTCAGCCTTTTGACGTCGTTCAGAGAAGCTTTACATTCTCCAACCAGCTAAGAAGTGGCAAGGCATGGTTGTGCTGTTGCTTATAGAGTTCGTGCGGGAAAAAAAACATTTTAAATTGTTGAATGGAAAACGACCAACAAAAACTAGGAGACGAAGACTAAATAGCTACAAATAGCCATCACGGCCGAAAATCGTGTTAGTAAGACTTGTTCACTACTACATATGGTGTCATCTGGGTATTGCTTCAGAGAGTGCAAACGGGAGAGGACGAATAGCGAGTGATCTGCGGCTTAAAACAGAATAGATGACGCTTGAGCTGTGGGCTAGCGATCTGCGACCATATAAATTTCATTGCCTTGGATAGCGGAAAAACAACGGCGAACGTTAAGTGAACTTCTGAAAATTAAATCTTGTTTTTTTGCTGGCACCTTGTTCAAGTACAATCTGGGTGGGTTTCAAATGATTTTCAACGAACCACATAGTCACCAGGTGATGGTTGCCTTTAAGAGATTCGCGATAAGCTTGGAGCGGATATCAGAATGTCACGGCAATCATAGTACAGCCCCTTATACGGCATCCATTCGAAGCTTTGAGTCCGCACTGTGCGGCAACATTTCATGGATAACCTCACCGAAGGATCCAACATGATCAGCAGCTTAGTGCCCAACCTGAAGGAACATTGGAAGCCGACAGTTTTGCAGAAAATTTTATCGGAATAGGAAGAGGTCCCAGCACATGGTTATATGAAAAAAGCGGAGACGAATCACAGAGACCTTAGAGTTGGAAATGCAGCATCTTCAGCAATATGAGACGCAAAAGTAAAACAAGCAATTAGTGTATGCGTTAGCAGGACCCTCTATAGAATCATACTTAAGCTAATGAGTGGTCATAGCCTATTGATGGTAACATTGGATGAGATATGGTATACATTGGAACAAATTCACTGCACAAAGACCGAACACTTTCTGGTCAATAGGAAGAACTGAATGATAAACAAACTCCGAATAAAACTCAGCCTAATAACGGGTGGAAACTGGAGAAATATCTGCGAATAACTGCGCTAAGTATGCTGAATACATATGGCAAATGAGTCTTCATCTTGATCTCTGATACAAACTCAGGATGTGACTCTCTTGATAAACTCAAAAACACTTAATATGCATCAATGGAAAGTGTATTTCCAAACGTCTTGTTGTCTTTTTTCGACGGGATATAGAAGTCTAATTGACGTGAATGTGTCCTTAGCTAGAAACAAGGCAGCTAAGTAAGTCTTCATATCACCGGATGCTGAAAAGGAAAATAAACCTGGCGCCTATAGCTCAAACAAATAGATCAATTACTTAACGTATCAGACTGAATCCAATCAGTTCGGAATCATCAAGCCTATGGCGTCTTCCAAATAAGTGATTTTTAATGAAGCGCCAAGCTAAAACGCACCACAAAATTGAGTTGGTCAGCTTTGCAGTGGCTTCATCAAAAGGCCTTCACAAAACGAATCCATCCTCCGTCACTAATGTCCAAGACCAATAACATTAAATTACAATCCCGTTCAATTAGCTACCACCTTGCCATAAATAAACAACTTAACTACGCATAACTGGCAAAGTAGATTCATTAAGTCAACAAATTTACCACTCCAAAATTGGAGCAGAACTTCAACTAATTTAATTGGTTTCAGCAATTTTTTTATTTTTTTTAATTTTTTGTTATTGTCCCCCTTAACACCACTTCGTAGTCGTAGCTGTAGTCATACTCGTATTCCAACTCATTATGCTGCAATTATTTACGTCGCAATTTAGCAATCTTGTATCTGTCACGAAGAAAATAAAGAACCTCAAGCCAATTATACGCATTGCCCACGGTAGTAGGAATAGTGACTTGGAGGCTCCGATTGGACACGGTCTTCCATATTAAGCAGTCGTTAGTGTACCTCACCTCAGCAGCAGCTCCCCCTCAAATGGAATTTATATTCAAATTTAGATCAAAATTGTCGACGTTAATTAAGTGCTAACCACCCTCCCAACCACCTTCGGGTGACAGTCCTCGATCGGATTGCGTGTGAAAATTGGTTTTTATTTTCTTTCCTTCACATTTCAAAAGTGTCGAATAAAATTGTATCTAACGGTGAGTAGGCGAGTACCAGATACTTTATGGCCCAAAAAAAAAGTGACTTTAACGTCTAGCCTTTGGGTGGGTATATACTGCGTGTGGTTGGCGTGCAGAAAGCCATAATTCCATCATTCGATCGACATGGATTGATCTTTTCTTGATCACATAATTGAATGATCGATGGAGATGGAGGGAAGGGTGTTTCGGAATGAAAAAGAGAAACTCACCAGCCAGCCAGTCAAGGAGGGCCCTCTAGCTATTTGGCAACTTTTGTCTAGTTTTCGGTGGGGGTGGAGTGATGTGAGTGTGTGTGAACATGATAGCCCCGCGGGTATCAGTTGGTGTATCGATAGCAAACAATAACAGCTCGGCAACAATGTCATTCGGTGTGATAATTTATAGAAAATGGATACCAGTAAGTGCCTGATGAATATCTGTTTGCCTTGGGGAGATTGTGGTTTCGGTGATCTATTCATACTCATGCTCGATACGAGTACACGTAATGCAGCACTTGTTTTTCTTGGACTCAATAATAGGAGTGCTCCGTCGAATGCAGATCTATTTTAACGACTTCTTCAAGGTGCCTTGTCTTAAAAATGCACTGCCTTTGTCATAGCTTGCCAGACACTATTAGGTCATGATCTTTCTCAGCACATACTCGGAGTTTGTTGTGCAATATTCGTACTTAGTTTGAGAGTTTTGGAAGGACTCATATCTAATGCAGAACTGTGTTAAGTAACAATCAAGCCTGCATACCAGTTTGCCATGAAAAGAACCTTCCGCTGTGGAAATACTTATTACATACGTAGGTACCTGCCGTGAAGGCTTAAGCCTACGGTGCGTCTTTGCACAACATATCCAAACAATGCGTTGATAAGCGCCCTTCGGGTAGTACAAGTACTACCATCAGTACCAGATTCGAAGTCGTGTGTAAGGCACAAACTTCCCCTTTGGTGAAGGGTCGAGGCCTATCTAATACCTCTGCCATTCTGTGGGTCATGGCACCCAGTTGCAATGCAACTCAACATCGAGCAAACCAGATGGTTCCATAGCAATCCCATGGTTGAGCACAGGTCGTAGCACACTACAACATTTGCTAAGCCATGAGATGTCCAAACTCCATTCGGTCTACTCTCCCCGCGATTTTGGGTACAAACCTACAGCCACCACGATACTCCCACAAGGGGGCCAACTCCTAGGTCAGGTTGGAACCATATATAGAATATAGCTTGCGGTCGAGCTTCGCAACCTTGCGGACACTTCCAGATGGGAACCTCACTGCCCAGGACTGGGGGCCTTTCAACAAATTTAAAAATTTCTATGTTCCACCCGCTAGCTGCCTACTGCGTCTTCTATTAAATACCTTCTCTGCAAAACTACGGGTTCTTTCGAACCGTACGGTATCAGTGATAACTCCACTGACATCGTAGGCCTCATCATTAAAGGTGATGCCCATAGCCTGCAAGTTCCTAATGTCGAAGTAATTGGGACACTCACATAGGACATGAAGCCAGTCCTCCTCCACATGAGCAGCTCGCAACCCCACTAGGCCCTTTCGTATGCAAGAATGCATTAAGAGAGCCGTGCCCGGTCAACAAGAAGCCCAGGCTGAGGGTAAAGTTCTGTTCAGGAAATACTCTCATGGTTAGCACATCCCTTAGGAAGCCGTAAGTAACCCTGCCGTTTTCTCTAGCATCCCATCTAGATTGCCATCTAGATAGAACACATGCGTGTAGCAAGGTTTTACGCTGCTTCAGCGATAGGCCGTCCACTTCTTCTGGGGAAACCCAATCTCGCCCATTTAGAGGGAGACCTTTTCTGATCTTGAAAGCTACACCACGTCATATCGCTTCCAAATCCAGAGGTGGTACTCCCAACAACACCTCAAGCAAGGCGACTCTTTGGCAAGACAAGATCCGCTTACGGCCAGCCACAGTCATAGTCCTGTCGTACCATACCGATGCACCATATGTTGCACAAGCAACAAAAAGGCCATCATATATGATACGGACAGAACGCTTGTTAAGTCCCCAGTCAGATTGCAAAATGCGCCTTACCTGGCCTACAATACTCACTCAGCATGCGTTGTCTGATTCAAAAGAGGTTCATACGCAAACCCAACGTTATGCCCAGATATGTGACCTCAGTCACACATCGTTCAAATGTATCGCAGGAGCCCGACTTCTTTTATTCAATGTGCCCTTAAGCTGCATTGAAACAGTCTTATCCTGCGACACACTTACCCCAATGCTTTCTCTGCATTCAGCAACGGCTGCTAGAGCTCTTTCTCCTAATACCTCGATTTGGGCCCTGGACTGGCCTGCGAGGATGAGGAGCAGGTCATCTGCATAGACGCAGCACCCACAGAGCTCATTTAGTCGCCACAAGAGTGGATCCATCAGCAGGTTCCACAGATGGACCCCTGGGGGCAACCTCTCTCAACACTAATTGAGACGCTCGTTTTCACTCCAGAACGAAGACTGCTCATTCTTCTGAACAAATCAACCTCTCCTATGCTTCGGATTCTGTAGATGGAGCCAAAAATGCCTCAAAGAACTTTTCTCTCGAAGGGAAAACTGACATCTTGGTCTATTTTTGATAAAAAGAGCCTTATTTCCGACTGGGAAGAGTGAGTCGTTGTATTTCAATTTCCGTGCAAAGGACCCAGATGGTATCACGTCGTTGAAATACTTCTAGGACGTCGGACGTGTCGGTCGAGTTATTACCAACCTTTAAAGAGCTACGAGCATTCTTCATTCCGTTCTAGTCGCTTAGGTTCCCATTCTTATCCCCTCTGGCTTCCCTTTAGGGCTCTTTAGTCTTTTGGCTTCCTCTTTAGGAAACCATACATCCGTATAAGATTCATCTGACGCCAGAATTGAAGCCGGATGACCATAGACATTGCCGTGAGTGAGGAAATATTTCCCGGAGATCCGAATTTTGGCCAAAAAATCATCTCCGACGAGGCCCATTTTTGGCTCAGCGGCTGTGTCAACAAGCTAAATTACCATTATTGGAGCGAACACAATCCAAAAGTGTTCGACCAAGCACCAAAGCATCCACAAAGATTGACTGTTTGGTTGGGTTTATGGCCTTTTTTCTTTCAAAATGAGAAAGGAGACATCGAGCGATGTTAACCGACTTCCTGTGGTCAGAGCTCGACAACATCGATATATCCGAGCTGTGGTTCCAACAAGACGGGACTGCATGGAATACAACCGACACAACGCTCGAAGTTGTGCAGGAGAAATTTGGCGACTGAATCAGCTCACAGCGAGCATTCATTAATCGGCCACGGTGATCATGCGATTTTCACACCACTCGATTATTTTCTCTGGGGCCACGTCAAGACCTTAGTCTACGCTAACAATCCAACCACTTTGGACGAGCCCGAGGCCAACATTCGACACGCTATTGCCGGAATAACGCCGCACATATGGAATTGAGTCATCAAAAATTGAAACGACCGCTTGAAGCACTGCCAGCGAAGCCGAGGCGGCCAATTGAATGATGTGCTATTCCACACATAATGGCACGAACGTAACTTCAAAAGAAAGCCAGAATCAATTTCATATCTCACACTGTTGTTGTTGTTTTATTTAAATTTTTCTTTCCTATCGTTCTTATCTGGTCACCCTACATGTTATATAGGCGGACGATGAGAGAGAAGCCCATATTAATCATTTAGGGTCCCCTCTTCTTCGCTCAGCATATCAAACGTGTCATCTTCGATGGCTTGATGACGATGCTAAAACTGGTGATTTGCCCTCAATCTGTTTTTAAAAGAACTTCGCCAGATATTTTGGTAGACACAGTAGGCAAAGACTCTGTCAGCTTTTCTGACAGTACTCCTTCGGCGTACCTTACATAGTCGTTCGCAGAATGCTAAAGTGGTTCATGGCTCACAAGATTTCAGGTTCTATGAAATACAAGTTTGCTTACTTACTTAGGTGGCGCTACAGTTCGGGGTGAACCTGAGCCTTAACTAACAAGCCTCTCCAGTTAGTCCGGTTCTTAGCTAACTGCTTAAAGTTGTGCGGACCACCTAAGGTGAAGTATTCCTCTATTCGGGTTAGATCCTCTGTCGGGGTTAGATTTGAAGACCTGCGGGCCGGAGCATTGGTGTCCATTCGCTCTACATGTCCTAGCCATCTCAGGCGACTGAGTTTCCTTAGTTTTTCGGGATAGAGCGTTACTACTCAACTGCCTTCTTAGTCCGAATTTAATTTTGCTCCGTGACACAGTCGATTAACCTAGACTGTTTCCGGAGGCGATGTTGTACCAGAAATGGTTTCCAACCATTCTAGGACAATTTTAATGCTCTACGTAGGGTGTTCTTCTTCTCCATGAGGCGATATAAGGCATAGTTTGGCAAATTCTGTCTTGATTCCGATAGCAATCCGATACATGACTCAATCTCAATACTTTTAACCTTTTATCTCAAGTATGCACTGAAATGGACTTGCTCCTTTACCCTATAGCAATCACCATATCATTAGAAAATGTAACAGTCTTTCGTATTTGATATCGAGTACAAGCTGATGTCAAAAGCTTTCAGCTTTCAAAAGTTATTCAGCTGCATATCGAACTGCATATTGAACCCCAGATTCAAACATTCCACATTTATCCGAGGGAACCTATGTATTTTTTTGTGCGTAGTCATTTTGATAACTCAACATAGGAATACCGTTCCTGAACCACCTCGGTTCCTGTACCAGTAGCCCGCAACAGGGGACTCTGTCTTCAGTCCTTCGGAAACCAATGCCCACAACCTCATGGCGACTTAAAGCTGAGTTCTTGAAAAATGGAGGTGTGTGGCACTTTTTTGCAGCACACATATCGGCAAGTAACAGCGTCGGTTTTGGAGCTGCAGATAAAATCTTCAAACTTACACAAATCCTGGAGAAGACTAACGAATTTGACGTTGGGATTCAATATCTTTTCAATGAGATTGGAGCTGCATATGATAGCATTCATCGTCTTGAACTTTACCAGGCAATATTCGAACTCAGTATCCCGGGACAAGTGATCTAGCTCGAAAACATCGAATCAATTTTTTCCTAGAAATATTGCCATCCGAATCCCGGACTTTCCAGGACCATCCTGGATATCACTCAGGGAGGATGTTAACATGAGGCTCTTGTTGAGCGCGTGCTCAAGTGGTTAAAGTACCCTTAAAATGTTTTGCACACAGCGCGGGCGAAGGAAAATTAGGGAGGAAAGCAAGATAGGTACCCATGTACGTTGGATTTAAATGTATAAATGTTACAATGACAATGACAATGAATGTTACATGACGTGATGATACACACCAATGTTCACTGTTAGCGCGCCTTCTTAAAAGCTTTCCTTCATGTGAAGAATGTGGGATATTTAAAATTAGTTCTTGGCGCGGTCTCTGGTGGACCAAGGCAAGTCTCTCTCATTACTGTTCAGATTAGCTTGGTTGTCAAGTATTTCCTTTGCTGAGGTGCCATTGAGGGCTGTAAATCGAACAACAATCGACATATCTACTATAATCTGTCGGTGGCGTGAATTTCGACGTCGATTTCCTAATCGTGTCGCGACAACTGGGCAAACATTCCAGCGCTTAGCTACTCGACTCGAACAGAGTGGAACGACAGGAGACCATGCAGGGTGTGGCCGCCATCGGACTGGTCGTTCGGCCGAGAATATTACGGCTGTGGCTGCCGATGTCGCTGAGAACGAAGAAACATCAACCAGATGACGGGCCACGCAATTGGGCATCACCAGACGGACTCTACATCAGTTAATGCCTCCTGACCGTCAGTCGCGTGTGAATTACTGTAAAGCCATCCTCAATTTCAACAACGAAAAGGACGATTTTGTGTCGAAAATCATCATGAGAGACGAGGCGCATTTTCACTTAAGCGATTACGTCAATAAGCAAAATCTTCGTTTCTGGGGTACTAAAAATCCGAGTGTGATGCACGAAGAGCCATTAAATCCACTCAAAGCCACTGTGGAGTGACTGGGCCGTAGTTTTTTTAGGACGCCATCGGCAATACGGTCTCTGTTACTGGCGAACGCGACAGGGCCATGCTAAACGACTTCTTACTGCCGAAATTGGATGAGCGGGGCTTGGTGAACATGTGGTTTCAACAAGACCACACACACAGCACGAGCTACAATGGATATTGTGAAGGGAGCGTTCCTTGGTCGCGTAATCTCCCGATTTGGCATGGGCAGCAAGATCGCCCGACTTCTTTCTTTGGGGTTACCTGAAGTCGCGGGTTTATGCCAACAAGCCTCCGACAATCCTTAAGAAAAATATTCGACAGGAATGCGAACAGTTATCACCTGAAATCTTGGGGAATGTCATGGAAAATGCGATAAAACGCGGCAGGCACCTGTTATATTATAGTATGTCTGCCGGTCTAGTTTTTTGTATGAAATTTTTTGGAGCAGGAACCTAGGCATATTCAAATGTAACTGATATTCACTTGGGGATACAGTCAAACATAGTAGGGTCAAACATAGCCTTGCCGTTCACTTCAATGACTATTTTAAATTTTTTTTATTTCACAGACGATTCACTATTGACCAACAAACAATTATGGATAAGTAAGTCAGGAAGAATGTGAAAATATTTGACAAATTGTATCTTATACTCGTATTTTTGTGCAGAGAACTAGACCCAAGCCTTTTAAAATGTCTATCCATCCATTGGCGAGGAGTCATAATGGCCAATCTTTCGCTCCTGTTTCTGATTGCTATGCTGATTAATGATGACAAGGTTCGGATAAGAAAATCACATCCAATAGATACGAATTTCTTGTGTATTTCTGAATTTTAAGGCCAACCGATGTCTGTATTTGATCGTTTTTATGTATGGCTGCTGGATTGGTGAACTGTTTCCGCTTGCGATTACTGCAATGATGCCCATAGTAGCGCTGCCCCTTATGAATATCATGGTACTGCCAAGACGTGTACTCGTATTTCATCCAAATTATTTGATATCTGACTTTTTGATAGAAATCCGATTTAGCATGCTCGTTGTTCTTCAAGAATAGTTTAGTGATGTTTATCGTGTGTATCATGATAGCATGCTCCATAGAGTATACCGACTTGCATCGATGGGGAGCAATACATTTGATGAGAATTCTCGGATCAAGTCCAAGGAGGTATGATGTCTATCTCTAACAACTGAAATTCATATCCATCCTTTTCTCAGGCTTCATTTCGTTCTGGTAGCTGCGGCAGTGATTCTTTCAAACTTTGTACCAAATTCAGTAGCTGCGGCAATAATGTATCCTTTTACCTTCGCGATTATGGAGAATCTAGCAAACGTAGGTCTTCAGAGTCCTCACCTTAATTCAGTACAATGTTTGGATTCTTTTTCAGCAAGGAGTGTGCAAAATGTACGAAGGAGACAAGCCAGATACCCCAAATTCAGTGTATGTACTCGTAAATCCTCGAATTCTATGGAATAGAGACTAACCTTTCTTTTGCAGAAGAAGACCATCGAGAGTCATGATCTGTTTCTATCTGAGTGTTGCGTTTGCATGTTCGATGGGTGGTAGTTGTGCCTTGACTGGGAGTCCCACGAATCTTGAAATAATGAAGGTCTACGATCAGTTGAGTTGTCAATCCTAATGATTTCAGAACATACAGATGACAACTTTCTTTGTAGACGATTCCCAGAGGCCGTGGATAAAATCACATATGGAAACTACATGTTGTATGCCTTGCCACAGATGTTGATCTCTACAGTCTTGATGTACGTAATCATAGAATTCACCCACATGGGACTATTTCGGAAGGAAAGTTCTGATGCTATGGCACTGCAAACGGGCAAGGACGAGCAAGAAGCAGCCACTGTATTAAACGACGCGATGTATGGAGCCACTAAACGTATAACCATGGGTCAATCTTTTGTTGCAATGCTCTTGGTTTCCTTGATTTTGATGATGTTTACCAGGAAACCAATGATTTTCGATGGTTGGGGTGATGCCATCAAATCCAAGTGAGTAGTCAGAACAAAACGAAGACACCATAGGCGAGCGCTTCTTTTTTTCAGACAAGTTGAAGATGCATCTCCTGCTGCTCTAATTGTCTATTTGGTCTTTGCCTTACCAGCGAATTTTATTTTCCTCATGTGCTGGGACGGTAAGGAACTTTTTAGAAAAAATCTTTTTTTAATATCTTAACCCGGCATACTTTAGAAAAATCTACCAGACCCACTCCTAAGCTTCTTACTTGGAAATACCTCAACACCTTCGTTCCGTGGGATCTTATTTTTATCATCGGTATCTCAGACTTATTCCCGAAATTCCAATCCCAAATAATGTATCTTTAATTAGGTTGTGGAGGAAGTATAGCAGAAGGGGTCAGGTTCAGTGGATTGGGAAGACGTTTAGGTGATTTCCTTTGCAACCTCAAGACTCTGCCCAGACCCATAAGTCTATTTCTTTTAATTGTCGTTGTAATTGTGATGACAAATTTCACTGGCAATACAGCAGTGTTGAGGTTCTTGGGACCTGGCATCATCCAAATGGTAAAACTTTCACATTTTCGAGGAATTTTGGTGAATTATTCCGAATTTGCAGGCGATCGAATCCAAGGTTCATCCTCTGTACTTTCTCCTGCCTTCGGGTCTGATGTCAAGCATGGCATTTATGATGCCTCAGGCCACAGGCCCTAATGCCTTGTTTGCCGCTTATGGGAGTATTCGTGTGCAGGATATTGTAAAGATTTGTAAACGGCTTTTGATCTTGGAGATGTGAATGAAAATATTTTTTTTAGTTCAAAGCTGGTTTCGGTCCGACGATTGCCGCCATGGTGACGATCTATATTTTTGCGCAAGGCTGGGGTATGATAGTTTATCCTGAGATGATGGAATTCCCCAACTGGATAACCGAGAACTTGTCGCGCCCGGACTATGGGGAACCAGTAAACGTTTGATTTTTCTGTTCTGTCTTGAGTTAAATATAATCATTTGGTTCAAATAGTGGTCAGCTTTTTATTGCAAATAATTTGATAAGCAAGTCTGGAATAAGGCTGGCAAAATTAATTGGGTTATCCCAAATAGAGCCTTGAGGATCGCTATTTAAATACGATCCGACTTGTAATCCATCTTGAGTCTTGGAAGCGTCAACGACTACATCAACTGACGAAAACCAGCGCAATCGAAACGAATCTTCGCAGTGAGAAATCCTTAACCCAACAATATCCAATTGACTTCTGCCATCAACTGAGTCCTTGCGCAGAGCATCAATACTTTAGAGACGCAAATATAGTATGATGAGGTCACTGAGAAGGAGTCACCAAAAAATAACGCCGGACATTCGCAAACGAACTGAATTTGGCTGCATGAGTAGGTACCAATGAGTCCGTGGTAAGAACTTATGGCAACAAGTTCTACTTAAGAGTTCAGGTGTTAGTCAGCAATGGTACAACTTTCCATTTGTAATGAGCTAATGAGAGAAAGAGCTTACTTCCTTAGATATCAAGCGGGCAAAGAACTTCCTCAGCCAGTAAATTGCAGAGTATCGAACTGCTTTCGGCCAGCTCGGCGGCCTTTTCATTTTTCTGAAAGGAAGCCAGAGAAGAGTTGTGCTGAACCAGACTGAAGAAGGGACACGATTTAAGAAGGATCTTCGCAAATCCGTCAAACCGTCGCTCAAGCACATAACAAGACAGAAGTTAGAGGAATGTGTCCAGTGCACTCACAAAATGTTTTGAGCTGACGTACACTGCCGAAAAAAATCGAAGCAGATCGCTATACCATACTACGGTAGGATGTAGAGCTGGAGATTAGAAGAAGGCTAGACTCACAATATCCCATTTGGTTAGAGGCTTATTCGGATTAGAAGCTACTCAAAGTCCTCAAAAGCGACAAGTCAGCCAAACTGGAAACACTCAGAAAATTTGATGACACTTATACTGAGTCGAGACACAGAGAAACTCTGCCCCATGCTTGAGACCCACGTCCCAGATAACCAGACTACATCCGTCACACAAACAGTTCCTATTACTGAAGCTGCAAGTAGTTTCTATCAGGCGTCGTCTGTTGCAAGGGATGGGGCTATGAAATATGCGTCCTTTCTTTGGTGGCTTCAAATGACCTGGAACCCATGGCATATTTTCAGTCACACTCAGCAGTTATATGCTGACAACTCTGAAAATGATATCCAGCCTGGCGCTATATTCTGGAGTTGACCAGAGCTTCAGCTAACATGCCCCTTCGGTGCACACGAAGTTGTCTGAAGTCCTGCTCCATTAGAATGGATTTCCAGGCAAGGGCGCTGGTGTCTACGCGTTCAAGGTTACTTAGCCATCTAAGCCGGGTTATCTGAGTTCTAAGGAGGTCGACATCGCTGTAAAGTTCGCTCCTGAAACTTCTCCTCCATTCTTCACTAATGCAAGTGGGATCAACGCACCTAAGAACACTTTTATCCCCTTTCAATGTTCAATGTTAAAACTGGGACTGGGATGATCAGTGTTCTTGAAAAAAGTCACCTCTTAGATGTTGTCATGCGCGGATTTGAGATCGATGAAGGGGTGATGTGTATCGATCTGGAACTCTTGGGTTTTTTCCAAGATCTGCCCTAATCTGAACATTTGATCTATAATGGACCTTCCTGGTCTTAAACCCATGATGATAAGAGCCGGTTGACTGCTGATGAAGGATCTTAGGCGTTCACATACTACGGCAGACAGGATTTTATATGCGATATTGCGGAGATGCATTCCCCTTCATTAGGATCGAGCAAACATTCAATCGTTGGGTATACTTTCGTCGATTCAGATTTCGGAGATGAATTGATGTATGCTCCGTATCCAATTATCACCTGCAGCCTTAAATAGCTCGATAGTCAAGTCATTAGATCCAGCAGAATTGTTGGTCGTTATGTTTCCATGATAACGACGTGGATGCCGCTGCTGATGTGAACATACAGACATGATTCTCTTTGGAATGAGATCCTTTATCCCTCATCGGATGAAGAGCATCAAACCAAAAGAAAAGCCATGGTACGACTCAAGCTGTAAACAGGCTATCAGGTTTAGAAAAATGTTTTTTCGGTCCTTCAAGACCAACCCGACCGAGAAAAACCGAAAAAAGTTTAAACTAGAAAGGAATGACTGCAACGTAGTCATATTGTAGTAGCAAGAGTACTTAAAGATCTCAGCATACATAAATCCGCTGGTCCAGATGCTATATCTCCCCTTCTTCTGAAGAGCCTTCGCTGGCAAAACCACTGCCTAAGCTTTTTCATCAATCCTACTCTTTAGGACTCTTCCCGAGCAGATGGAAAACAGCATTTGTCAAGCCCGTTCTTATAAAAAGCAAATCGTCTTCTCTCTCCTTAGACCCATTGAACTTACGTCCCTTCTTTCCAAGGTCATGGAAACGCTGATAAATCGTCAGCAATTGTCAATGACCGGCAATATGGTTTTCGTAGCAACACTGGTGATTTGATGGCATGTCTCACCGAAAAGCGGGACCAAAGCGTACATCGATCTGGCGAAAGCAAGATAGTTGCACTTGATATTTCTAAGGCATTTGACAGAGTTTGGCATCAGGCTTTTTTGTCGAAAATGCGTGCATTTGGGATCGACGACTCTCTTCAATGAATTAGAAACTACCCTTCGAAATATTCAATTCAAGTTGTCTTGGATGGTTTCAAGTTTGATATTCACAAAATAAATGCTGGTGTGCCCCAGGGCTCCGTTCTGTCTCCAACACTCTTTTTAATTTTCATCAACGAATCTCTTGTCTGCTACTTCTAATCCAATATATTCCTTTGCTGACGACAGTACTCTCTGCTTTTCATATTCGTTCCCTGACTCACGTCCCTATTCTTCGGCTGTAGAACGGGAACGCCAGCGTATGTTAAGCTTATTAAATTCCTATACTGACAGCATAACCAATTGGGGAACCCTAACAGAGTAGAATTTAATGCTTCCAAAACACAATGCTGTCTGCTGTCGTTAAAACGAAATTTAAACACCCAGCCACTGTCCATGAATGGCACTTGCATCGGTGAAACCGAAAAACTGTCCACCCTCGGTATGTGTGTCAATGACAGTTTACGTTGGAATGACCACATATTTGATGTCATCAAAAATGCTACGAAATGCCTAGGTTTCCTCAAGCGATGTAAGAAATACTTTTCCCCTTCTGAGTTGGCCTCGATATATGTATAAGGCATTTATCCGCCCGAAATTGGAGTACAATTCCCACATCTGGTCGGGTGGTCCCAAAACATCTCTCACCATCAATCACCGACCTAATGCCGCGAGTCTCACTCTGTTTAATCGCTATTTTCCCCACCATTGCTCCACTGAAATCGCCAGTAGCATTCCGTCCCTTCAAACCTTCAACCGTAACACTCGTCTTGCTATGAATGCTCATCAGTATACCCTCAAGCCCATTTTCGGACGTACTCTAAAATATCGTGATTCGTTCGTAAGCCGAACAACTCGCACGTGGAGTGCCCTGTCGAGCTCTCTATTTCCTAGTCATTATAACCTTCAAACATTTAAAACCAGCGTTCACCGGTACATCTCTTTTCATCCTCTCTGATTTTCCTTCGCCCGCGCTGTGTGCAAATATTTTAAAGGTAAAAACGTCAGCTTGCTTCGACCAAGTTGAATGGTTTATTCTGGTGAGATGTTGTTCGCCGTCACCGCTTAGCGTCTGCAGAAATCGAAATTATAGTTAGCACAGTCTGTGTGGTTCTACTATGAGATTTCCTGCTCCATCCGTTCATTTTTGATCTGAGGAGCCTTTGCTCTTTCCATTTTTTGTGCTTGTAGAGCACGGGTGCCATTTTCGTAATTTTCTGCAGGGCCGCTCTGCACATCCGTTGTTTTTTTCTAAATTTGCCTTTCTGCATTCGTTGATTTTCTGAGAATATGGTTCAAAATTAGTGCGCGTTCGACAAGGCGGAGTACACATTGGGCATATCCGCAGATATTGAAAGTTAGACAACGCAACTTTTGACGGGTTCTGTACCTTAGCCATACAACATGGTGTAGATTTTCTGATTTAAAGCAATGTACCTTGTTTACGGATGCTGACTATGCAGATGATGAACTGCGTTTCATTGACCTTGATCGCCGACTGATCATTTCGAAGCAAAGACAGACAAGTGACATCTTCTGATAGGGCTTCATTGATAGTTGAGTCTTTTATGAGCACAACCGTAGATGGCATGACTTTTGATGATCCCGCGAAACATTTGTTGCATGAGTTACCGACATACGCTTGCATTAGATTGTGAATTCTAAAAGGGTGCTCGAAAGGTCTTTTTTTTGCCGTAACAGATCACTCAGATGCACTACCAGTTCAGTGTTTCATAGAAAGATGAGTCAGCGTCAGCACCAACTCACCGGGTACCTGCAGCCTGATGCGAGCATACACCGGATACTCACAGAGTTAATGTCGGACAGTAAACGTCGCAGTATAATGTATATTTAGGTGCTTAGCAGTAGGTTCCGCCACGACGAAAGTAAGATTTGAGCCTGATCCTATTATGAGCTGCGATCCAAGAAAGCCATTCGACTGCGTTCGAAGATGATAAAAGGTTGCTCACAATGTGGTTCCTTCCCATCAGGATTGCGTTTATCTCCGCTTGAAAGACACAGCAGGTTCCCCTAACGAGGAGTGAAATTTAAAGTTGTAGTCGCCAAAGAAAAGGCGAAGTGAGTCTTCCACACATGAAGTCTTTTGCGAGTTCGTGCACACATTTAGCACGAGCTGTACCCCGCTAAAGTTTGATATGGATGCCGTTGCCACGGTAGCAACGAAGATCCTCCACAACGAGCAGATGCTACCTTGTTGCAAGATATATGGAATCGGTACCAGGAATCTTAAAAACTATTTACATTATATGGTCATCATCTGGTTATCACCTCATTTGCAGCTCTTTTTAAGGATGCTGATTGGAAGCCGATTCTGATCTGATTGCCTGGGAAGGGTAAGAATCAGAGGTTCATACGAAATTGCTATCATTTCTGACAGTAAAAAAAGTCTGAAAAGTCTGCTGAAATATGAAGGCTGCCTGAACGATTTTGTAACAAGTATCGGCGTCGGTGCAGGTGCCGCATATTCCAAGCACTCGTACTGCTTCTGATTAAGAGATTATAAAACAATTTTGTCCCACTCACATATTAGCGGCACAAATTACCACTCCGGTTAACCATGTCCCCAAGTGCGTTAACAACTTTCAAACTGAATCAAAATATTTCTTAGATACCCGTATGCAGATACAAGCACTCCTATCACTTCATCAGCAATACTTACCTCGCTTAATCTAATACACAAATCTCTACCTAACCGTGTAATTAAGAAAAAAAAATTCAAAAATAAAACTAAAAGCAACACATGACGACAAGTCAGATTGGGATTATGATGAAAAAGCCGAAGAAACGGCCTCTGTTTGCCTGTCTATCTGTCTATCTAAGCGTTGTTTTGCTTTGTTTAATTTTTTTGTTTGCAGTTTTTTGTCCAATTCCATGCTCTATGCATTCTTGTAGTTTCAATCAGCAGGCAATTTCATAATCAACACAAACCCAGCAATTTATCTGCGAACACTCTGACAGTGTGACGCTTGTAATAGAGTCATTTAGCCAGCAAATCAAAAAATAAACCGACATCTAGATAAATTCTTGTTAATTCCCGGAGTCAGTTGAAAATAGTTTTGGAAAAATAAAAGACTTACCACGATAATCGCTCTCGTCATACAGTCCTGGAACGGTGGGTAATGCCCAAAAGGGCTCTTCCGGATAAACCATCATCATTGATATATTCACTAGACCTTCAATTTTCACAAAGGACCTTTGAGTTTGTTCTCAAAAAATTTCAATTCCAATCAGTTGGCGCTCTGACTAACCACGAAAAGACGAACAGAATGAAAGGTTTTGAGGTCAATTCCAACCGGGGTTTCGTCGTGGCTATCTTGTTTGAGTCCAACTTGCTTTGAATCAGTTTTGGATAGATGTCGACAAAGTATTCGACTTCTACTTCTACGAAAGCAGCTTAGCCGATACATCTGGATGGACGACTTACTCATATCTAAAGCATTCCTCACCTACTTTGTCTGAAAGTTATGGGAACACTCCAAACTACCCACTCGTATCTCCCCACTGAATTTCCCATAACTCCCCTAAGCTCCCGCATGTGAATTGTAACAACCTCTATACTTTCTGGTCAGGATCTTGATGTATACCAAAACCTTCCTCGAACAAAGGAAATCTTCAATTAACACACTACTACTTGAGAGAGGACAAACTACAAAAAAAAAAAAACTCCATCCACCCGATGCGATTAAGAATGCTATAAGGCCGTACACTTAAGTGCCCATTGGAGATTAAACACGCTTTTCAATTAAACTGTCACTGCCATCGATTAAGTGGCGGCAGATCACTAAGTTGGACCATGGACCACTCCAACTACTGCCACATTACCAAACGGCACAGAGTACAAGTAAGATGCGTCTGTCAATGCTTTACCAGGCGATTTCCATGTTTAGATTGATTGACATGTAAAGGAATGATGCATTGAGATATTGAGCCATGAACTGTAAGCTAAAGAGCATTCGTTGAGGTCATTGAGTACAGTTCGTGGAAAAGGTGAATCTGTGAATTGATGCATTAATGACTCTAATTGTTGGCAGCGTGTGAAGTGCCAATTTTAGTTTTTTTTTTTTTGGTGAACAATACTTTTAAAGGCCAACGTTATAGATAGTTGATGGATTGGAAAAGATTTTTTTGTGATTTTAGTCACACTTTACCCAATTTGAAAGTTTATAAAGCGAGCTACCACAAGGTTGCGTACTTGGGCTTGTATATTTTGTTGTGATACTAAGGCGAATAGGTTACAGATACGACAGTCCAAGGAGACAAGCGGTTGATGGGACCTTATGGGAGTAATATCATACCTAGACCTCCTGTGAATTTTCGTGGAAATTCCAAAGTTTGAGGAGAGCAAATGGCGAGTCCTCTGCGCAATTATAATACAGAATAAGTATTAGTTGGACTGTGGACTAGCGAACGGCAAACGTAACATATTTCATTCCAACATTAGTCTCTGATACGTATGGACACTTTTTTGACTATCGACTATGAACAATGATTGGATAGTTTAAAGTCGAGAGTCTCTTGGGATCCTAGATGTAAGCGAAATTAGATGATGGCGACACGGCATCTAATCCTCCGAAACTCATAAAAGCCTGCTGGTCACTCTTTAAAAACAATCAACACTGCTTGCGAATATGAGATAGGTCCCCTACTTACTCCTAAAGTCGGCGAGGTCCACGGATGAGGTCAGGAGTATAAGCATTATCCAGTGTTACCCTCCGCCAAACTACGTAGATGAGGATGAATAAGACGAATTTTCTAGTAGCAACAGAGGAATTTGAAGTTCACCACATAGTCCTACAAAGTTGTATCTCAGTCTGGACGAATATTAGGGCTGAGGTGACATCAACTCATCTCAGAAGTTTGTCTGCTCTCACACATAATATTGGATCTGCCTATACAGGGAAATGTCTGGCTTTGGCATCCCTGTCAAACTCGTCCATTTGTGCAGGATAACGATTGAGAATGCACGCTGCTCCATCAATGTCAGTAAAGAACTCTCCGAGACTTTTGATGTCAAAAAAGGATTTGGACGAGGCGACACGACTTTCTTTAACATCATTCTTGAAAGAATAGTGCAAACACAAGAGGCAAAATCTTTCAAAAGTCCGTCCAATTACTCGCACACGCCGATGATATTGAGATAATAGGAAGAAAGCAGCGTGATATCAGTGGCGGTTTCCCGAGTATTGCGGCGGAGACGGCGAAGATGCGTTTAACAGTCAATGAGCGCAAGTATACATATACTGTCAATAAGAAGGGACACCCAACTCCGACAGATATAAATTTGAGGTAGTAAAGGACCTTGTCTACCTAGGCTCCGCTATTAATTCAGACAACGACATCAGTGCTGAAATCAAACGAAGAATAACTCTTGCCAATCCCTGCTTCTTTGGGCTAAGAAGGCAATTGACTAGCAAAGTCCTCTTTCGACCAACAAAAGTAACCCTATATAGGGCCTTAATAATCCCAGTCCTTATCTATGGCGTAGGGACATGAACTTTATCAGAAATGGATGAGGGTACTCTTGGCTCTTTTAATTTCGTTCGTGTTTGCACAGACGGTGAGTGGGGTGGGAAATACAACGACGGACTATGCAGGCTGTATGGCAACTTAGCCAGAAGAGTGAAGGTATAGCGGCTGAGGTAGCTGGGTCATGTAGAGCGGATCAACACAAATGCTCCGGTTCGAAAAGTGTTCAAATCTGCCCCCGAGGGACTGCGCAGTAGAGGAAGACCTCGATTCAGGTGGCGAACGCAGGTGGAACGGGACCTCAATGCACTTAGCGTGCGAAACTGAAGGCAGTTGGCTGGAGACGCTTGTTGGCTGAGGCCTAGGAGATGCCCGGAGTGTAGCTACAAAGTAGGACTTAGAGTAAATACGGCTAAAACAAAGCCCCTAAGCACTTCGATATCTCAGCTTAACACCAGCGCCACTGAACTCAACATTGCCAAACTACAAATCGATAAAATGAGCAGCTTTCTGTATCTAGGTAGTATGGTCTTAGAAGATGGTGGATCCGAACTGGAGGCGGACATGAGAATCCGTAAAGCAAAAGCTGCTTTCGGCATGTTAGCTAAAATCTGGAGAAACAAAGTTTGCAGCACAATAAACCAGGCTGAGGATGTGCCCATCAAATGCCGAAAAGAAACAGTGCACCTTTATGAGTACGGAACCATGAGTAACACCTTCACAAGGAAACTGCAAAGCTACATAAATAGTTACCTTCGAAACATTGTAGGGATATTTGGGCCAAATCGTATATCATACGTTCGAATACACTCTATGACGTGGGAGTGGCAGTGGATTGGTCATACCTTATGGCCAGTTCCGGAGTATGACATGCAATGGAAACCACTTACTCAATCAGGTGGACGAGTGGGCCACCATAGGCGCACAAGGAAAAGTACAGAAGAGGAGGAATTCATTTCTTTGGGATGTCTTGAAGCGAACTTAGGCGTGTTGCGCAACTCCGAATTCGATGCTGATCAATTATCATTAAAGGATTTGCTCCGATAGGCTTAATTTTGACCTTTAGTCGTCTTGATTATTGTAGCGTGTTCAAGGCGATGATAATGCCGATTAAAGATGTCTTATCTTGGAGCTTAAAGAATGGGGTGTTCCGCCTCTTCTTTGACAGTTTTCCTGTATAAACTCTTAAACGGCTTTAAATTGCCGATCATCTTCTAGGCAGATGTCGAAAAAGTTCAACATTCACCGAGAAGTGATATTTAGGTAGATCGACAGATGAATTTTGACGAAGATCCACTCTTGACTATCTTGACCAAATGATGTGATATAGATGCTAGCTCATCAGCATTCCCATTCTGTGGGGTATCCATGTACCCTGGTTCACAGTATTTAGCTGGAGATGTATCATTAAGACGATTTCTGCAGCTTCCTACAGAACTTGTTTGATCATCGCGGAGCTCTGGACATTTGATAATTACAAGAATCCGTCAAAAGTTGGACATTTGGTCTACAAATTTCCCAGTTATAATCAATGGTCAGGCCTATAGTCAGGACAAGTCAAACCTAAGGGCAAAGAGCAGACTCTACAAAACGTTATCGGATCCTGATAAACAAATCAGCCACATGTTGATCGATGGAGGTATGGAAATGTTAAAAATGATCCCTGCTGTCCGAAAAAAAGATGCTGTCACAAGATCAGAATAAAAAGTTTCTGATTTGGCGCCCTATTACGCCTGATTCGAAGAAAAGAAAAGGGCTTTGGCAACGTCTCAACTTAAAAGGATCGAAGATTCCTACGATAAGAATTAAATCCGGAGTTTAAGGCTTAGCAGCTTACAGTAGGCCTTTCGATCGAAACGCAGGGCCTTTGAGATTTTAACGATTTTCTTTCCCCCACTGCTTCACAGGCAGTTGCAGATGCATTTTAACAGCTTTTTCAGCAGTTGATTTACGAATTTCGTCCGCCCGATCTGGAGACACACTATGTTGTTTATCTTCCCATTTTGTGAACAGAGAAAGGGATTTTTTGGCGACTTCGGAGGCCGAAGAAATGGATTTTGGGTATCTAGCCTGTGGATCGAACCCATAGCCTCTGGCATAATTTCCAGAAAGGCGATTCGGCATCTTACAAGAACTTAGCACCATATTACGCAAAACATGTTTAGACAAATCCTGAAGCAGACAAATGAATGTCGACCTTAAGACTGCAAATGATAGCATTCATCGTCTGAAATACATACAAGACGATGGCTTCTTTAGTGCTGCTGGGTAAGGCTAGAAAATACCTGGTGAGTTTTTCGATTTTGAAACTACTACACACGTCCGCCAGATATCGGCAATAAGCCCATGTAGTATCTTTGGTGTGAACTAAAGTGTCATTCTACAAACTTTTCGACACTTAAAGATCGGCCGAGAAAATCTGATCTTTTCGTCCGTTTTGAAAGTAAAGGAGAGCAATTCCTGTTCTCTACGATGAATGTTGAGCCAGCAAAGTGCAGATCCGACGTAGATTCGCACAAGCAATTCCTTGGAACTCCTGATTCGAAAAACCATGACTCTGCCAGTTCTGGCGCCTTTTTTCGAATGATAAGTGGAAAAGTGGAGCTGATATTTGAGTCTTAAAATATATACATCTCGTCGAATCGTGCGAAAAACACTTATCGAGGAGAAAGCACAGCCGTGCACTCTATTACGAGTACCTGTACCAAGGTGAAGATGAAATCCAGAAACCATAGTTACGGACACAACATTGATTTTACATTTATCGTGTAGAGGACTCTCCAGATTTTCAGAGCCTAACTTCTCTGTTTAACGCATAAAGGGTACAACAAACTGGGGATTATATTTCCGGGATTCAGACGACTGTAAGGCTGCTCTGATTTGTTATATAAGTAAGTGAGTCAGCATTGAGTCAGCATTGAGTCAGACCAGTCAGCTTAGACGAAACTAAAAACTAGATCCTCCAGAGGTTGGAAGACTGTGAGATAAGAAGGTAAAATTCAGAAACTTTGATGGGAACAACTCCTGGAAGACCAACACCTACGAAACACCACTGAAATCTGCTTAAAACTCAACCAAATTCACATGTTTCCCTCTTGAACTGTCACGCCTTCTCTCATCTGTCCGTCCGCCGTTTTGAAAGGATTCCACTTTGAAATGATTGAATAAAACACGGGCAGCAGTTTAAGGTCAATTGACGCACATAAACTTTAATATGAAATGCAGCCGATAAAGCAATTGCTTACTTCACCCCATAACTTGGGTTCCTTACACTTTACACCGAAACCTTCAAAGATCCGAACGCTGGAAGAAACAAACGCCAAAGAGGACCAACAATGAAAAAGGAAAAAACAAAAAAACTCGTACGCAGAAGTTGTATGATAACAATTATAAGTAATATATTTGCACTGTCTCCCTTGAGGAGCGTCCTGCGTTCATCTTCTTGATTTTCTTCAATTTTTTTTTTATTTTTTTGGTGCTGTGGAGCTTTTTTTTGGGAAGCGAAGGTTAATAAATTCTCTTCAGCGACAGATCATGATGCCTGGTGGTGTCCAACACTGAGTACCCCGCCGCCAGCATTCAGTACGAGTATCCTATGTCCAGTGTAAAGTGTCCAATGTTCAGTCGCAAGCGTCCGCTAAGTAGGTTATAAATTGGTTTCAAGTCATGCGAATGTTATTAAAATGAGAAACGAGGAATTACTACGTGCGTATGCTTTAGGGGTTATCTCTCTTTTGGGGACGACGCAATATAAAGTGGTTCAGATATTGGAAAGATACCGGCCACAGATACACGTCTCATGTACGTATGGAGATCGTTTTAGGTGGTTGGTCGCTTTATTCTGTTGTTTTCTGATAAAGATGAGAAGAAACAAGTTTCCACTTCATCAGAGTGCTTAACAACCCAAAACCGAACATTTTTGGCAAAGAAAAAGTGGCAGGACAAGATTCTCTGCTTTAGATTTGAATTTGAATTTGAATTTGAAAGTGGACTGTGTGTTTTTCTTCTTTGCTGTTTCTGTGGACGGTGGACAGACAGAATGAATGTGAGAACGTTTTTATTTTCGATATGACTTTAAAAGGTATTTTGGTAGATAGCAGAGTTGGACAAGTTCAAGAATTCCCGTCAGTATATGAACCTTTCCTTGTCAACCAAAATGATTGTGTGCCATTATCGCTGGCAAATAGCTGTTTGTCTTTGACAAGTTCAGATCGACAAGTTGATCAAACCTTGATTTGTATGATAAAACTTTCAAAGGTGCGGTTTTCGAATACAAAGATTCTCGGTGACAACTTCATAATAGATCTCGAATCACGCGATAGATTATGAGTGAGTAGAGAACTGTCAATTTGGAAGGAATGAGGTGGGAAATCATGAACACGGTCAGGAGTATTCCATCCCAGAAGAGTGGGACTGTATCTGCATACTTAATGGCAAGGGCCTAAGACGACCCCGATCACTCCTATTTCAAGTCAACAAGCGGCCCCTCTGTACAGTTGTCACGGGACACATTGAAAAGGAAGCAAATAGTTGCACCAACTTCAGTAATAATAATAAATCCTTGGATATTTGGTTGGGAAATGGATGAGAAGGCGTAACCGCGAACTTTATGATGAAGGACAATGACATAGCGTGAATGGACTTGAGTGGTCTTGGTAAAAGTGTTTGCTTTCGGCTTAAAATCAGACAACATCCGGGTCTGTCAAGCGTGTCGGGATGTGAAAGGGATGATCAACTGCAATTCGACATTTGTTACTTCCCGGCAATAGCAGCTCTGTCCAACAGACCACATTCAATACGGGACAAAAGCTGGGATCTACCTTTTTTAGCAAAACAGGAAAGTGTCCTGATTGATGAATGAAAAGTTGCACGGTATTCGGATATTCTGTTCCTTGAGATTTGTATCCTCGCCATTGAAGCAATTAAAAAAAGGGCAGCTTAGCTAAATGAGCATGATGATATGTTTCTTACGAGCAGTCTTCGTAAATCAAAAATGACAGAGCGAGCTTGAAGTAAGAAATCACCATGCTTGAGCAGCGACACGCATTCCGAAGTCACGTTCGACTGAAAGTTCGGGTTTCAGGAGCAAATGGTGTTGGCTCGTGTAGACACGAAAAGGTGGTACATATATGATTAACCTTTAACCTTCTGGCATAAGGCAATGTGGAAAAGTTAACTCAAGTACAGTGCCCAGATTATTGCAAAAAATTAGGACCCGGTGGAGATACAGGTTGCGTGAAAATTCATCGAAAGACAAGACGGTTGTGGTCAGCAGACCTAGTATAGCGAAGATAGGTTAAGACTATCTGGAAACCACCTTGATATGGTTGACTGATAACATGATCACCGAAAACGAGGATCGGCTAAAGTGTAGCCTTTTCTTCCACAATAAGCAAGATCATCTAGGGACCTTCTTAATGACAATATTCACGTGCCCCATCAACAGTCGACCGTTCTGCACAAGATTACAAAACCCCACACGAAGATTTAATATTTTAAGCAGAGTATGCTTCTAACGTGACATTCGTTAACATATTCTAGGAGAAGACTCAATTATCCTCACCACTGGATCTCTGACAGTTACATGGTGGAAACGGTAGTATAGCCGATGAAAACTGGTTCATTGGAAAAACATAGAAAAGCTACGGCTAACCCGACTGAGAGCACAGTTTGCACTAAGAATTCAAGGAGGTCTTCATACTTCGTGAGCTATTCTACTCATGGCCAGTATCATACTGTCTGATTTTTAACGTAAACCACCTGTCGTGTAGACTTATGTTTACGGGATGCCCATACATCCATGGGGGCAAGGATACACCTTGCAATTGCTCTCCGTCATTCCATTGATACCAATTCGGAACTGTGTTGCCGGCACAAGTTCCACCCTTGGTATGAGTCGAGGCCGACCTAAAACCTCTTACTGCTCTTAGCAACTTTACATTGGATCAACCAAAGGAAGACCCTCCCCGCGACTTTGAGTTTAAACCACAGCCACCATGACGCTCCCACAAGCGGGCCTACCTCTTAAAGTCAGGCCCGGACCTAGATCCGGGGCCTCCGGTGGTCCAGCCGCCAACAAGACCTATGACCGGCAACTTGTGGCTGATCAAATCGTAGCAACCATCGGTAGCGTCATCTGCAGATGTCTACAATAAGACCAAGTACTTTGCTCTGCTCCCGTTTATTATTAGACAACGTCATTGATGGGCGAAGCCTTGACAATGGGGCGGGGGCCTTATGGCCGGTATGAGCGAAAAATCAGCAGTTCTTCCTAAGCTACTCATAAGTAGGCCTTATGGAGCTCACTTAACTCACCAGTACATTGGCTCAGAAAGCCATTAAGTACTAAAGGGTCCGCCATCTAACGTTTTTTTTTTCAACTAGTGCCTATTTCGTGAATGGTAACACTTAGCTCATGTCTGATTTGACAGATAATTAGTTTTATCCTTCCGCTGAACGAATATGGTTGTGTATATGCTTGAACAATGCTGGGAAATATTGCGACATTACTTTGAAAATCATGGTAATGTTGCAGAATGTGTGCGAAAATTGCGTACGGATTTTGGAAGAAGAGAAGCACCGTCAGCTCCGTATGTTCGTTATCTTGTGAAAAAAGTGAAAGAAACTGGCATCCTCATCGATAAACTAAAGCGTGAAAAGCCAAAAACAGTGCGTACACCCGAGAATATTGCTGCTGTGGCAGAAAGTGTGCGTGAAGCGCCATCAACATCAATTCACCGTCGTTCTCAACAATTGAACATTTCGGAGACATCATTGAGACGAATTTTGCATAAAGACCTTGGTATGACGCCATATAAAGTCCAATTGGTTCAGCCAACTGACCATCCAATGCGTTTTCACTTCGCTAAGTGGGCCTGCGATCGACTTAGAGAAGATGCCGATTTTGCCAAAAAAAATCATCATTTCAGATGAAGCTCATTTTGATGTTGGCGGGTATGTAAACAAGCAAAATTGTCGCATTTGGGGCACAGAAAACCCGCACGCATACATTGAAAAGCCGATACACCCAAAACGAGTCACTGTTTGGTGCGGATTTTGGTCCAGAGGCATAATTGGGCCATATTTCTTCGAAAATGAGCAAGGAGTGGCCGTTACAGTCAATGGCGATCGTTATCGGGCCATGTTGAACGAATTTTTGTTCACAAAAATTGAAGAGGAGGATATTGGCAACATTTGGTTTCAACAGGACGGCGCTACGTGCCACACAGCCGAAGCTACACTCGATGTTTTGCGCCCTGTTTTTGAAGATCGCATTATCAGCCGCAGAGCTGATGTCGTTTGGCCACCTCGGAGTTGCGATTTGACACCGTTGGACTATTATTTGTGGGGTGCCGTAAAAGATAAGTGTTACGCCGACAAGCCAGAGACAATTGACGCTTTAAAGGACAATATTCGTGAGGCCATTGGTGAAATACAGCTGCACACAATCGATAATGTGCTTAAAAATTGGACCGATCGTGTAGGCTACTGCATGGCCAGCCGAGGCAGCCATTTGAATGAAATTATTTTCCATTATTAACCGGAAGGATACAACTAATTATGATGGCGGACCCTTTAGTATTTTCTTGATATCGGTATGGAAGAATTTGAATTTATGTCTTTTGTTGTAAAATTCGGTTGAAATCTGTTGATAACCTTAGTAAAGATGGGTCCAAGAACGGTTTCTAGTTATGCATAAGTTACTTCGGAATAATGATATGAGCTTCAAGGGACACATCGGTTGAATAAGACGTTCTCATCAAGATGGGTCGTTAGGATCTCGTAGATTGCTTGTTAGAATACGCTTTCACACAAACACATCAATGCTGCTTCATGACTCCCAAAAACGGTTTGTTTCGACTACATTGGGGCTCTGTTTCAGATGCATCTCTCCATTCACTATATCCGTATCATGGACTGCATTTATCGGTTTTAGCTCAGCTCGTACTTGAGATTCGAAGGCCGTTGGTCCCTTAATCTGACTCCAGAAAAAATGTCGCCACAACTTTGTGAAGGGGAAAGGAATGTAGTCGAATTCGTAAGCATGGCTTCACGATGTGCTACGCAAGGCTCAGAGGAAATTTTCTCATAACCTGACCGCTCACGAAGACTACGTATTACGCAAGCAGACTAAACGAATGACTCAAGAAAGCACTAGGCTGTTGTATAAGATTTTGATGTGTTAGGCATACGTAACACCACTCCCTGTGGTTTGCTGTGTGGATGAAGTCGACTCTGGAGCGAATTTTTTCTGTGAATTTTAGGATCAGGCTGCAAACTCTACGCGCTGATGACCTAATTGTTTGTGATCGAGTAAAAGGAATACTAAATCTAAACGGCATGATCATAATAGCCCTACATTCGGCTTTAGGCAAGACGAAGGTAGGAACGTACTGACCCTAAATAGAATCATTCTATGGAATGGAAACATCCTTGAAAGAGCTGTGGCTTTGCATGCCATGGCTTCACCCGTATTTAACTACACAAATTCCAGCACAAGTTTGAGCTTAATCGAACTGTGGAGACTGAGTACAAGTGTTGACTTGAACGTTAGCCAAGGAGAACTTTTCTTCGTCTGGACACTATTTGAGTGTATGTCATTAGTACCTACTCTACAACATAAACTTTTAAGTATTTAAGAAATGTTTTTAACTCCTTTGCTCTTCTTAACTATGCGTAGATCCGTCAAAGTAACACCGTAAAAGATACGTACGTAAGTAGGTATCAAAGAAATGCTTTTAATATCTGGTAATAGCTCAATTTAGGAAATGAATTCTCTCTTTTATACGGACATATTAGATAGAAAACTATACCCTGAGATAATGCTGAACGGCCTCATTAAAAGGTTCTACATTTCAGTATCCATTATGTGGCAATAAAAATTTCCATTTGCTACTCACTAGGATGAAGGGCTATTAAACGCCCAAAACAAAATGTTCGTAGCGTCACCACATTCCGTATAACCTAGGCGCCATAATATTTTGGCAATAAAATCAATAGTTACAAAATCAAGAACTCTATCCCTCCACTATGGTGTCCAAGTGTACCACTGCAACGAATAACCTCTATTACTTTTATAAGTCGTTAGTTTTTTATTTTTTGTTAGATGGATCTACCTTGTTTATTCTTAAGGCCTTCTTCCACTCGTAACCCGCCCAAAAAGCAAATAGATATCTCGAGTTTGTTTTAATGGAAAACCCAGTTCATGGAGGCCAACATAATGCCCTTTAACTATGCTGTTTTAGATTTCCTTCTATTTTTATTGTCGATCATTAAAACTGTCCACTCGTTGGCAGCATCTAACTCTTTTTGTCTCCTCTAAGACTACATTTTGGTGCGCTTTACTTCCTTCTACTTGAGTTTCCACTCATGATTGCGGAGAGAATATTGTATGTACATAGGCCGTCTGAGGATGTAACATCTTTTCTAAAACATTCCCCATCTAGTGGAAACCAGGATCTTAACTCCAGCCAATTTGATTTGCGTTGTGCGACGACGATATACTGGCAAGTTGGGTCTTGGCAAAAATCTCTAGTGTGTCTATTTTCATCTTTTTCGGATAGAAGGAAACCAAAACCAACAAAAAAACGAGTCAACAAGAAAATAAATAAAAACACAGATACGAGTTCAGGTTCGTTACATAAAACTTTGCTGCTACCAAACCGATGAGTATGTGTTTTATTACCCACAATGTTGGAGGATCGTTTTAGTTAGGAAAAATCACCCTAACTCTATTTGTATCCCAGTGAATACACAAAGAGGTTGGGAAAAGATCTACAGCAGCAACAGGCACACAAAAAGGCTACACAGCATATCAGAAGTTATAGCAATAGCAAAAGCAATAGCAACAGAAACACAACAGTGCAGCACAAATAGTTAGCCTCTGCACATACGATTTTTTCTTCCAACTTCTCTTTCACAAGGAGATGTATACGAGATACGAGTATGTTGGGGATTTTTCATTTTTTATTTTTATTTCTATATTTTTCTGTTTTTCTTATTTATAGCAGGGAACAAAAGTCGTCCTACAGTTGTCTCGTTATTCAAACATAGATATATGGGAAGCGCATGCAACTGCTGCACACAACAACTAACCAACCAACCAAAAACAAAACAAAAAAGAAGGCAAATCTCAAAAATAACTCAAAAATAAAAATAAATAAATCGAAGCGCAGCTAAAGGAATGATATCGCAAACTGCAGATGAAACAGCAGCAGCAGCAACAGAAAGATAAAGTAAAAATCCGCAGACCCACAACAACAAACGAATTTTAAAAGATGAACAAACGTTGCTGAAGAATTATTGTTTGCGTTGATTTTGTTGCCTGAGTCAATGTTTCATTTTGTTTTTCAGTTTTCTGATCTTATTTTCATTCTTAAGTAGCTGGTTTACTTTTTGTGCATTTTAGGGTTAATTTTAATAATAATTTTAATTTTGTTCCGTCATATTTCGGTTTTTTTGCTATTCTCCAGCATATTTGTACCCTAAAGTTTTAATATGCGTTTAGTAAATATTCTAGTGATTTATTTGCCATCAATTTTGAAGGAATAGTCGCAAAAATACGGTCAGAAATGAACTAGAAACATGAATGTTGCGAAGAACTTATCAACATGTTGATAAGAGTAATTTTCGATTTCATGGAAAATTAAAACGAAATTTTGTTCTTCATAGTATTTCAGTTTAGAAAATACGATTTCCGAATATATATTTATCACACAGAGCTTCAAATCGCCGCAAAATGAGGCCGGATGAATGATCACTGTAAACAGTGATTATTACGTACGAATGTCCCGATTTTTGACACAGGAACATCGATATTTGGAAATCTATGGTATGAAACATGCCCCTCTATTTATTCTACCGGATCTGTATTGCGAGCAATTGGGATATAGAAGCATTTATGCCCAAATATGCCTCTTATAGTCGGTTTAGGGAACTGAATAACATTCAGGATGCGCCAGTTCATGGTAGAAAATAGCCATTTGCTGGCAACTTGTTGCGAGGATTCGGCAACAATTTTCTTTATACATATATAGGAATACGTTTATTAGCAAATCACCGGTGTTTAAAGGATCGTTCAGACTGATAGTTCCGTCCAAAAGAGTGGATAAGGAATCGATTCAAAGTCGAATTATTCACAGCATCTTTGAAACATGTTGCTGGAGTTGATGTTCCATTTTTTTATGTAAAATCGATTGAAAAAACCTACATTTGTTGGAAAAATAAAAAGTTACAATATTCAACTATTGTGACTGCTGAAAAGAGTTGCCGCCAACATAACAACAATCAAACCGAGTTGGTTATAAAATCACTCTCCAATTTTTCGTTGACTTATGTAAGAACAACAAAAATATATTTGAAATTCATCTCATGATGCAGACGAAACTCTACCACCTTACGCCCCCTCAGCCGATTAAAAGCAATTTCCCAATTGCTAGAGCTAGAGTGAATAGAAAATAAGAGAAAAAAAAAACAACACCACCAAAACAAACCAAAACAAGTTGAAGACTAAAAATAGCCACACAAAAGAAACCCACAAGTGGTCGTACGATTGGAAAAAAAATTAAAAAAAAACCTTTTTTACTCTCTTACACTGTGAAAATGCGAATAGTTGGTCTCGTTCAATTCGATTTCTTTGAGGAACTACGTTTAAATTAATTTTTTTCTTCTGTAAACAGTGCAACAATTTAAATAGTTTTTTGTTATCAACTTTTGTGACTACTATTTGATTTATTTATTTTTATTTTTTTTTTAATCAAGCAAACTTCACTTAGGTAAGACAAAACTTCACGTCAACACACGCTCGACACATATGTAAGACTAAAAGGAGAGAGTTTTACCTTATCCCAGGTACACACTATAGACTAAAGGCTATACAGACACTATATAGATTAAACCAGATGTAATGGGGTTGCCAGGGTGTTTGGAAATTTTTCGGATATTGCTACAGGTACCCCATGCCTTGGCTCGGGTTCACCAAACAAAATATGGAAAAAAAAAACAAAAAGACTTGCCCAGGCGTCTGCAATCAAAAAGAAGAGAACGGAAAATCGAATTTTTCTTCGTTTTTTTTGAAAATTAAATTTTTCTTATTTTTATTTCGTTTTCTTTTGGTGGCATCTTCTTCGCCGAGGTTTGTATCTCCAGTATCTGGTACCTGTTGTGTGTTTGTTTTCTTTTTGTCTCTCTTTTCTCTGGTTTTTGGAGTTGATTTGGTTTTCTGTTTTCTTCTCTCTCTTGTTGGTTATCGGTGTTTTTTTTTTCGTGGATTTTTCGGCGTTTTTATCCAACACACGACTTCTTTTTTTTTTTATTAATTTCACTAGAGAGACCGTGTTTGGGGAGGGCATCAAAAAATTATCGTTGCTGAGATAAGAGTTGATATCTCGTGCTTGAGCAATATTTTCTTTACAACTTTTTTGTGTTTTTTTTGTGGATATCTTGAGAGGAGGAACAACGGAACGAAATTAAAAGTAATCGAAAAATGTTGATAACGGCGCATTGAGTGAGGCAAAAGGTGGTTAAGTGCAACAGGGACTTTGCTATATTATGTAGGCATCGATTCGAAGGGGTGAATGTGCTTTTAATATTTAAATTGAGGAAGTTCTTCAGGGGAGAGAGGGTAGAAGGTGGATAGTTTTTAAGGGAGAACACTCTTAAGAAATTAAATAAAAAAATGGAGCATTCATAGGTTAAGCGAAATCAAGTTTTATGGGAAGAATTGCTGGAGGAAAAATATAAAAACAAAAGAGTTGAGGTGCGAACTGGGTTCTCAATTTTGTGTCACTGATCTGATACGGGCGTAACTAATCTTTTTTTTTACACATAACTTGCCTTTATAATACTTAACGGGGTGACGACCTGTGAGTTGTCCCCTCCTGAGATACAGTCCCAGCGCTTCGGCGATAGCTTGATCCTTGAAACGGAGGAGACAGTGATTGAAATATCCTATTTGCTGAAACATTGGCCGAGCCAGTATAGTCCACGTGCTTTGACTTTCTTGACTACATCCACATTTTGATACAACTCATAGGGTCTGCGGTTATATCTTCTCGTCCTTCCTTACGGGACCAAATATAATTTTCTTGAAATTGTTTAGTATCTGCTCTACTTCCTGCTTATCGTTTATTACGCTGCTCCATATAGCAGAGGTAGAGTCTTGATGTGGATGATCTTAACTCCACTTCACCACTTATTATTATAAACAGTGACATTTTGTCCTAGACGGTGAGCAAACACTTTTTTGTTTATTGACAACTTGTATGCTGTGCATATATTCCTCAAGACATACTTGTTTTGCCAGTTCTTCAATTGTCGTAAAACCCATCCATGTCATCTGCGTATCCCAGAAGCTTGACAGATTTGTTGAAAATAGTGCCTTCCGTGTTATCACCTGCATATGCATACGTACACGCTTGAAATAACTCGAAGAAACTATTTCCAATTTCGTTTTACAGCGTGCTCACCAGAGTCATGCGACACAGTTGGATAAGATTTTTCCGAGAATCCGAATTCGGTCATTGCCTCATAGAGCTCAATACGATGAATACTATCATTATATCCGGTTTTGAAGCCGAAGAAAAGATGGTGGGTCTTGAAATTCGTTGGTCTTTTCCAGGAATGAAGCTACGCTCGTACGTGCCTATTAATATTTTGTAGAAGAACCTGAGTTTTTCACACAATACTTGGGATAGGATCTTATTTGCGACATTTACGATCGACTTAGGGATGATAGTCCAACCATCGGGCGCATGCATCCTGTCAAAATGGCACCTTTATGTTTGTTTTTCAAACTAACGCTGGTAGACCTTTAAACCCGACTGTTCTACAGTTCTACCCTTCGACTATTTGATATCTGAGTCAATCTTTTCTATACTCGTAAGGAGGAAGGCTTCTTCACTGACTTGAAACCCATCACTTTCGCTACCACATGTCCATTAAGAGGCTGCTACTATTTCCTGCTCTTCGGTGACTAGGTTTCCTTCAGTTCAGGCACTTCCAGAGCCTCCAGAGCCTCCACAGCCTGCATTCCGGGCTTTAAAAACATCTAGATAGTGTTTATGTAGGCGGTAAGATATTTTCGATTTATCTTTGCCCTTCTTCTGGTTCGATACTCTTCCTACGCTGCTCTTGTTTTGCACTGCATTGCTTGCTTTTGTTACATCAAGGGCTCTTTTCCGGTGGTGGCTGGTAGTATACGGTGATCTCGGAAGCCTCTTTGATGATGCCAGAGGGAAGTCTCTCGCTCAGGTTTAGCTAATTCATTCGTGCTAAAGATTTCAACATTTAATTTCCTTTTCTGCGCGGTTTGCAGCTTTTTATTGTTGGATAGTCGAGATGCAAGAAGGAAGTGATCAGGTTCGATAATTGCCCCTCTGAATGTTTGCATATTCAGAATACTGGACGCTTGTCGTGAATTTATTAGCACGTGATCGATTTGGTAAGCGCCAGGTTGCTTCCACAGAAAAGTACCATATCTGGAGATCTTTTAACCTTTTCATTGTCAAGCCCCTTAAGTGTTTAGACTTAGAAGAAGGTGTAACTTAATTTAATCGTCCCCCTTGAAGGTCAACTGACACATTCTATTCTTGGAATCAATTAAGCGCCAAATTCGATGGTTTCAGTCGCCAAATGGTATGTGCCGGTAAGACAGTTTAAACCATATCTCGCACCTATGAATGTTGCCCATATTTTAGAGAAAGTAAATAACCATGACTAAATAGCGACCATTATTTTGCAACAATTGCTGTATTTTTGTGTCCTACGATAAGCTCTATCGAGAATGTTTGTTTGTCAAGCTGTTGGTCGGATCGGTAAGTTTGTTAAGAACAAACCAAGAAATCATTCCGTGCGTCATCGATACACGTCAAAGCAGTATGTGGACGAATTACCAGAAATCCCCTTCGGAAGTAAAAAGGCATGTCCAAATGATCCAGGATGATCTTTATATATTCGGTCCATGGATCACCTTTTAGTTGAAGAGTCAACTGAAGAAATGAGGCTGGAAAGATGCAAGTGGCTTTCACAGTGGCATGCGAACAATGATGGTGAAAACATTTTGTTTAAACCTCATTTGCTACATCGTTTAAGGAAGCTTAAAAAAAATGTTTCACCAAGGTGGCACATACCCCAGTCGAGTGTAAAATATTACCAAAAAGATTTGCAAGAGAGTGTTGTGAAAGGTTTGACGAAGGTCAAAGGCAGCAAAAGTTTAATAGAGAGATGCATCTTCTGACAAGACGCTGCTTCTGCGAACAAAACCAGAACTGTGCAGGAGTGATCTATATTCAAAATCTAGATTTGAATCTACTTGACTACGGTTTGTGATTAGAGTTGGTGTGCATGGCCTGCAAGACTCCTAATAGAAATTTGGAAAGCCCTAATATAGTCCATGGAAATGTCGCTTATAAACCAGCGCATCAAGCCAAACACAACTGTGATTCTCGAACATTATGTTGCGGGTCAACCTTAAACGACTTACAACGTAATCTTGTGTTACCCTTCAACTGCGTAAAATTGCGCTCGTAGTGGACGGACAATCCTCAAACTTGTTGTCAAAATTGTTGAAAACAGCAAATTTAGATCTTTTTCACACTTTCGGGGATGATAGATGGATAACTTGCTTAAATCTGCGATATAAGGTACCCACATTACCTGATACCCACTTTGGGCAGGTATGCTCGTATATACGATTATGAATTGTTCATTACTGGAAAGGGAGCAGAGAGCTTGTTATGAACTCTGTTGTCTGCCTCCGTGTAAGAAATTTTCATAACTTTACAGGGATATCTACCACAAACTCGTCGTTATCAAAATTTGTGGCAATTATTTTGTATTGCTGAACAGTTTAACTTTTCAATGCCTTTACAAATCCACTGTATTGGCCTACCACACATTTTTACCATACCAGACCACACATCAACCGTGACAGGCAGGTAGTCAAAAGAGAGAACTTTTCTCTCCTAGTGGAAGGCTGCGATATGAATTTGCTCAACACAGCAACCTCTTGAACAGCTAAGCAATTCCCTACTAAAATCACAATTTTTCAAGGTCTTAGCATCATATGGGATCCAAGGGTAACTCATGACCAACGAGCAAAAATTTTGAATTTTTCTTCGAAGGGGCTCCGAATACCTTGAGTCTTTAGTCCTTCCGCTTGACCTATGGCATTTGGAGTAAAGTTGGCAACTTTGAGTTGCCAATTTTCGTCTGGTTTCTTCATGACAAATTCTATTAGCAATAATAGTTGCCGACTTGTTAGTGGTTCACCCAAGATTTTCAGTATACCTAGATGATAATCGCTCTGGATCCACTGTTAGTGTACGTTATCAAGTGGCACAACTGTGTGATGTTCATGAGTTTACTATATATAAGTCCGGATACGTATTCGTCTTCTTCGTATTCCTAGTTCCATTTCCCAACCTGTCTATTTGTTTCCGACATTTTCCCACTTGGTTTCTTGAATGGACTTTACCTTGCCGTAATACGTTTTCTAGTTCGAAACTTTTTTCCATGATTGTGCTGATATACCATATTGCTCGCCAAGGAAGCCACCGACCTTTAACTTCAATATTTCTATTCGCCCCGAGATCTTTGCTCTGCAGTGCAGAACAAGTGCCTCAAATCGCACTCAGATGATCCAATAATATTCTTAAATATCTGCTCAGACTCTTACTTGATTTTGCAGTGTTATACTTGACTGCTAGTTGTAAAGGATGTTCTTTTTGATTCAACAGTTCTTGATCATTACGAAGGTTCATGCAATTAAGTTCTGAACATGACTGCGGCATGTGGCTTCATCGACTGTTTTTGATGAAGGCTGTCCTATCGGTTCAGTTTTGGGCAAGTCTTTCAAGCAATTGCAGTTCTATCTTATCAATAATGCGCTGAATATTTACTTCCAAAGCCTGAATAGGTTGCGTTTCATCGTAGTCACAGAAAAAAGAAATCAACTGCGTCAAATCTCACGATCTCGGTGGCCATTTTCGGGGAAATTGAATCGAGTCCTTAGTAAGTTTCCATCTCGGTCCCCTTCTTTTTATATTAACCATAAATGATCTCGATATGATCATCAAACACTCGTCTGTCTCCCTTTACGCCGACGATACCAAATTTTTCAAAACCATTTCGTCTCCCCATGACTCTTTCCTCCTTCAACAAGATCTTGATAGTTTCTCGATCTGGTGCCTCAAAAATTCTTTGGAACTTAACATCGCCAAATGCCAATCCATCACCTTCTCACATAAGCGGAACCAATCTCCTCCCCGACTCTATCTTCTCCATAACCAACCTATCTCCTCCGTACAGTCTCTTCGCGACCTCGGCATTTTGTGTGACAGCGAGCTCAACTTCCGTTTACATATGGATGAGATAATCCTCAAAGCCAACTCTGCACTAGGTTTTGTAAAACGGTGGTCCAAAGAATTCACCAACCCATACGTGACCAGGTCCCTCTATATTACCTTTGTTCGCCCCCTCCTAGAGTACGCCAGTCAAGTATGGTCCCCATATCATCGTGTTCATATCTCGAGAATTGAAAGCATTCAGCGTCGTTTTCTTCGATTTGCTCTTCGAGGTATGCCCTGGGACGATCCTTTTAATCTGCCCCCCTTTCAAAATCGTCTCATCCTTATCAACTTAAACACCCTCGAAGGTCGCAGAGATGCAGCAGACTTTCTCTTCATTCATTGACTCCTTTCAGGTCACGTTGAATGCGCGTCCCTTCACAACTCCATTTTCCTCAACACTAACCCTCGTAATCTACGTACCCCTCGACTCTTCTATCTACCAACCCACCACACCTCCTATGGCGCGAACGAACCAATCTCCCGTATGCTACGTCAAATCAACTCAAACCCTACCGTCTTTGACTTTCACCGCCCCACTTCCTACCTCAAATCTGTTCTCCTTCACCACTCCAACCAACCGTAGTTTTAAGTTTTAGTTTAAGTTTATTTTTTAAGTTATAGCTTGTATTAAGCCGAATAAATGGGGGTAAATTTGTAAATGTCTCATAAACTTCAAAAGCCTCTTTTGGATTTGCTTCGCTCCAGTAACGGCAATTCTGCTTGTTGAACTTGCTGGCCGAAAAATTAACATTGCCGTTGTCCGCAATAACAATACTTGAGCGCAGATGACATTGGGTTGATTGTATCGAGGCGGAAGCAGCCAAAATTGATTTGAGAGTAAACGACGGCAAGAAAAGTACATGTTGTCATCCGAAAAAGACGCAAACCACAGACGAACGTCGCCATGACAGTAGCAACTTTGAGTTAGTGCGCGACTTTGACTACTTTTGCTCGGCAGTTACAAGGAGGAACGACATCTACTCTTGCCAATAGATGTTTCATTGGGTTTAGGAGACAATTAAGTAACAAAGTCGTCTTTCTAACATCGAATTGGATTTATACAAGATATAAATCATTACGATCCTGCCCCATGGCTCAAAGGGTTGGACCTTGTCAAAAGCAGATGAAGAAACTCTTACATCTCATTTCACCTTTGTATTGTCAGAGAATAAAGGAGGAAACTTAACCATGAACTGTACGGGTTGTACATTCGTCTACGGATGCAACGGCTGGTTTACTGAATTTCGTTGTGGCCGTACAAGCACTGAAGATGCCGAACGTCCTGGACGCCCAGTTGAGGTCTCTACACCCGAAACAATCGAAAAAATTCACGATATGATGTTGGCCGACCGAAGATTGAAAGTGCGAGAGATTGTGGAAGCCGTAGGGATCTCGCATGGCTCAGTGGTTTCAATTTTGAATGATCACTTGGGCATGAGAAAGCTTTCCGCAAGATGGGTGCCGCGTTTGCTCACAGTCGACCACAAACGCAATCGTGTAACAACTTCACAGGAAGGTTTGGCGTTGTTTAATCGCAATATGGAGGAGTTTTTGCGCCGTTTTGTAACCGTGGACGAAACATGGATCCATCACAACACACCAGAGAACAAACAACAGTCAAAACAGTGGGTTTCTAAGGGTGAATCGGCGCCAAAGAAGGCCAAGGTGGGTTTGTCAGCCAATAAAGTTATGGCGACTGTTTTTTGGGATGCACGCGGGATAATCCACATTGACTACCTTCAAAAGGGAAGAACAATCAACAGGGAATATTATGCCAACTTATTGGACCGATTCAATGACGATTTGAAAAAAAACCGACCTCATTTGGCCAAGAAAAAAGTTCTTTTCCACCAAGACAATGCAAGGGTGCACACATGTGCAGTTGCCATGGCAAAAATCCATGAATTGGGCTAGGAATTGCTCCGTCATCCACCCTATTCTCCAGATTTGGCTCCGAGCGACTACTTCTTGTTCCCAAACCTGAAGAAATGGCTTGGTGGAAAAAGATTTGACTCCAATGATGAAGTCATCTCGCAAACAAAGGCCTATTTTGAGAACCTCGACAAATCATTTTTTTTGGAAGGGATAAAAAAATTGGAGAAGCGTTGGACAAAGTGTATTGAGCTCAAAGGCGAATACGTTGAAAAATAAAATTATTTTTTTATCAAAAAATCTGTGTTTTATTCCAAAAGTCACGGACTTATTGACCCGCCCTCGTAACTATGCCTTATTGAGCGAATTAACACCTACGGCGGACGGTTCATCAGAAGACGACCACATCTAAGCGGTCGCACGTAAGTGAATGGATACCTCAACAAACTTGGAGTGCAACAATGAAGGTAGCTGTCAAGTTATCGTTTTAATTGGAGGCCCCAATTGGATCTTAAATACAAAAAATTTCCTCAAATTCAAAGATTTCCTCAAAAAGTGGCATCACTGTAAAAGTGCAAGTTATCGTTCAACACGTTATTTCTTTTTATTTTCTTTTGGGCAAAAATTATATTCAGTACTCAACGAACGACGAACATGGTGCAAAGAAGAAGCCAAGAACATGTTTTATGCAACTCGCCAACCAGAATCTGGTTTATTTATGTGTGCGACAGTGACAGACCATCCATACGGGTACAACAACGGTGTCAGTGGCTCCACTTGGACCCATGCGATTACCTTGCAAACCCTTCGAATTCACTTAAAAAATGTTTTTCTTTCTTGCACTTGTACGAGTAATGTGCCCATGAAATCTATGTATCTAGATGCATGTGTCTAATCCATCTAATCCATCTAAACAATATCTGAAACAAAGGGAACGATTCACCACCAAACAGTGTGCAAGTACATATACAAATGCTGCGTAGACTACAATACTCGTACGACTATAACATCTCTGTGGTAGTACCTACTACTATTTTTGGGTGGCCTAGAGTTGCCACCTACATTGAACGACTCTCCACTGAGTTGTTACGAATACTGTTGTGGTCATTTTGGGTAACTCGTTAAGTGTTCTCGTGTTTCGTCTCCGGTTGGATGCGTACCTAATAAAATAGCTAAACAAATTCATCGATTTTATATCTTCTTTCCTTTCCTTTTGTCGTCATCTTTTCTTTTTTTTTCAGTCGTATCTCTCCTTATGGGCTTTCTTTTTGAATTTTCTCTCCACAATGTATGGTATTCCTCTGATTCCCTTCCAATTCTTCTTCACCACTATGGCTCGCTGTGCGAGTAGGTATCTCTGAAGATTCAATTTGGGTGATAAAGGAGAATTTTATATCGCACTTGAGTACGATATTATTGGTCAGTTATTTAACATTTATTTAAATTTATGGATTTTATGGTTTCATTACTGTTGTTTCCGTTCTTTTATACTTTTTTTTTTTTTTTTTGAAAAGTGACAGGTCCCCGAAAAAGGGTACCTACATTGGAATATGGCTTCATAAAGAGTCGTAAAAAATCGCTGCTTAGATTCAAGAGAGTGTTGGAAAGACTAAAGGAAATATTTAGTACGTTAAGGAGCATTTAGGCGGCTGAGGGGGAGAAATGGTTTCCGAAAGATAGCCGATCTTGGGTTTGAGTGTATGCAAATATATTCGGTTCCTTGCATGGTTTTGCCATTAAGAATTGTTTAGAGAGAAAGGAATTAATGAGCAGCAGAGAAAAGAGGAATTTCAAATAAAGCAACCGACTTCTAATCGATTTGAGATCGTAAAACTACGAACTTTCTGTTGAGCCAAGGCAAATTAGCAAAAGAGCTATAAACTTTTGTTTTTGCCAAATGAATGACAAAATGTTATTTGAGTTTTTTAATGGAGCTAATGACGGGTGGGCGTGCCACCTGAATGCAAATCGATAAATTAGGGTAAACATGTGTTGCTGGGTTTTAAGTGTTCATATAAAATCTGTAACAGGATCTTTGATAGTCATCACTCACGCAGCAGAAATTTGCTTTAGAAGAGTAGGTACCTACGTTATGACTCGGTATTACCACCCCCACCGAAGACGGCAGATGAACTTGTTGCATACTGTGATTCCAGGAAGATGAGACTTATCATATGCTGCGATGCTCAAAATCCTCTTCTGGATTTCATACTATTGTCTGACCTGCCTGTCAACAATGTTCCTCGCAGACAACTTTTGTTACGAGAATAAGACAACAAGTAAACGACTTAGCGTGCTAAGGAAATTACCTCCTGGAAAGTAAAGGGTTTTCCAATAGGGACTTGACAACTTTGAATTTAATTTGTGAACGCACTCTTCACTAATCATCAAACTGTCACTGTCAATTTATTCAGTAAACTCAACATTTTCATCATGGCAAAGTACACGAACGAGCAACGTCTGCAAATTATACAAATTTTCTACCGAAATTCGGAGTCGGTGACCGCAACTTTAAGAGCATTAACTTCAATTTCCGGTCGTAATTCTCGCCCTAGTAGACAGCCAATAACAAGTTTAGTGCAAAAATTTGAGTCTACATATTCGTTGTGTGATGTTACCGTGTCAGTGAGACAACGAGTTGGTCGAAGTGTCGAAAATATCGCTGCCGTTCAGGCGTCCGTAGCAAGCGATCCAAATCAGTCAATTCCACGGCGTTCTCAAGACTTGGGCATCGCTCAGACCACATTATGGCGTATTTTGCGTAAGAATCTTGGTTTACACCCATACAAGATCAAGCTGACTCAAGAATTGAAGCCGATGGACCATTTGAAGCGACGTACGTTCTCCGATTGGGTTCTGGAGAAGATGCGCCAAGATGATGAATTCCATCGCAAAATCATCTTCAGTGACGAAGCTCATTTTTGGCTCAATGCGTTCGTCAATAAGCAAAATATGCGTTATTGGTCCGGTGAAAATCCACATGTGCTTCATGAATCACCACTTCATCCACAAAAAATAACTGTTTGGTGTGGTTTGCATGCCGGCGGCGTTATCGGCCCGCATTTTTTCGTCGATGATGACGATCGTCACGTTACTGTGAATGGTCAGTGTTATCGCGCCATGATCACCGATTATTTTTAGCCCGAATTGGAAGATATGGACTTGTACGACATGTGGTTTCAACAGGATCGTGCCACAAGCCACAAGCCACAAGCCACACACAGCACACGCTACATTCGATTTATTGAAGAGTAAGTATGGTGAGCGTGTTATCTCAAGAAATGGGCCAGTCGATTGGCTGCCTCGTTCGTGCGATTTAACGCCGCTTGACTATTTTCTGTGGGGCTACGTCAAGTCATTGGTTTATGCCAACACGCCGACGACGTTGGAAGAGCTCAGAGCCAACATTGAACGCGAAATAGCGGCCGTTTCGGCCGAAATGTGTGGCCGAGTCGTTGAAAATTGGGTCGAACGAATCGACCGCTGCAAACGACACCGCGGTGGCCATATGAACGAAGTCGAGTTACATTCATAAATGTTTTGATTGTACTTCAAGTCGATAGTAAAGTTTTTGAAATATCTCAAATGGTTTGCGTTTTAATTAAAAAAAAAGTTATCAAGTCCTTATTGGAAAACCCTATACCATCGGAGGTCTCCATGTCAGACCATAGGTACATAGAATTATTCAGAATCCGATGCGAGATATCGATCTTGTTGAAGAGGACGAATCCGCTTAAAATCAACTGGACTCGATTTAAGGAGGAGATCGGCAAGTCCAACAGTGCTCCCCCTAAGCTCAGCACAAAACAAAAGCTAGAGGAAGCTGTTTAGAACTTGAATATTACTCTCACCAAGTGTTTTGAACTGGATTGCAATCCTGTACTTCGCCCGTTTCTTGGTAGAACGCCTATCTACCGCAACTCCGTAAACAAACTTCTGTGTAAGACTGAGGAAGGCTGAGGTCATTACAGATCAAAGCAAAAAGAGTACATGCAGCTACGTTGCATGCTTGAGATTCACTTCGCAGGTAACCTAGGTCACAACCAGCTCCTATTAACGAATCTGCTAGTGAGCTGAATAACAAAACACTCTAAGCTGGCATATCCCATCGGTTGTTGTGACGGATATGGCCATCAAACATGCTGTTGCTTCTTTTGGTGGTTTCAAGTCGTCTGGCGGCGATGGCATATACCCACTACCCAGTGATGTTATGAAAAGGTACAGACCAGTTGCTGGAAACTCTCAAGAGAATCTTTACCGAATGGTCGAGCTCCATGTGCGCAAAACTCCTTTGCGAATGCATTCCCTATCTAAGATGCAACATGTTTATCAAAGCGGAGAATTATGCGAGAGTGCGCTTCGAAATCTGGTAGGCAGAATTGTACTCATACTCGACAACTCGGCCAGACAACATAGCGTAGTCGAATCACTAGTTTTGTGGATCAAAGCAATGCTGGTGAATAGGACATGGACTGCGGCCAGAATGTGAAAGCGGGGGTAAACATCGGTTGCCCACAAGTCGGCGTTCTGTCTCCACTGCTATAGTGCATGTTGGTCGACTCACTGCTCAATGCGCTCAATAGTTCGGACATCTATATGTACTGTCTGTTGGATCGTGTCCAGCTACTATCTGCTCTAAAGCACAGGCAAGCCCTAGACGTCATTGACGACTGGTGCATTCTCAAAACTGAGGTTATTCTCTTTATGAGAAGGAGGAAGCTGACTGGTCTGACGCATCTATTGCTTAAAGGCATCACCATCCGATCCTACAGAGAAGCTAAGTATTTGGGTGTCATCCTGGATAACAAACTTCTACGGACTAAACATGATACGTCGAAAGCCTCTAAGGTGCTGCCGGATTTCTGAGAGTGCATAGTCCTTTGGATCTACTTGACTACGATAAGTAGCTTCAGTTGTGTGGTGGAATAAATTTTCACGAAAATACTTCACAGCTGCTTTGACCAGACGCCTGGTACTGATGAATCTCCCTCCCCTTGATATTCATATCATCGTCTGCACTCTCAAAGCAGTCTTTTGTTTAAAGAAAAGTGAACTTTGAAGCACGCCGACTATCGTTTGACGCTGGTCTTATGAATATGCCCTCTGATGCAATCACACCAGAATTACTGCTGCAGAAAAAATAAGAAATGCCCAGGACTGGTTTTTTAAGGTAGAAAAACGCGGAATACCGAGAAGTACGCTTTGAAAGCGGCGATCATATGTCTTCCCTCAAGGACAGTATAGCAACGGAAGAAATCAGTTGCTCAACCAAAAACCTTTTGTAGTGTGATATGTGGTAGTGCTGCAAGACGAGGATGGAACACTGGCATAGAAATTGGATGGTATTCTCCCGTGTTTCCACAGAGGTCGTCGTCGAATCAATGTAGTCCCATAATTCTTGTAAAGTTTAACAGGTTGGAGGGTTTTCCATCTTTCATTGGCTTTAATATATATCGTTTCCTCCACTTGAATTCTTAGAGTGCAGAGTGGAGGTTTGATATTGCTAGTTTCTGATCAAAGAAGGATCCTTGTCAAGCTAACTCGTTTGCATATTCATATCCAGGCCAGGGACCTAGCAGAGCTTAATCAAATTTTGAACCTGAATAGTCTTCAGCTCATAACGACAGAGGCTCACAACCTTTGTTTTAATCTCGACTGCAGTAATGTCAATGAATATGGTAATATCCTCGTGGGACGTTGCCTTTTTCTGCTACAGCCAATATCTCAATCTGGACGACACTAAAGTAGTCTTAGTTCAGCTGATCGGAGGGAATCCCAACGTAGGTTCCTATCTCCACCTTTAATTCGCTCGTGAAAATGGATGCGAGATAACAAACTTTCTCACTTAGATAGGGATAAAGTCCACAGGCTTTGACAAAGTGTTTCAAGTCGCACCATTGAAACCGAAATCCTCTTCTACGACCTTAGACCTCCAGATGGGAAACGAAGCGAATCTTTGGGCTGTAGCATTGGAGTCCATTCGCTACACATCCTAGCTATTTCAGGTGACTGATGCGCACTTTTACGATCACAGCGATGCCGCTATACAGCTTGTACTCCTCATTTTTGTCAGTTCTATCAAGAAGTAGAAGAGCCCGATGGGAACTTCCTGGGGGAATACCAGAACACGATTTTTTTTAGGATACAACAATCTCATGGTATACTGGCATTCTCTGCTTTGTTGCGAAAGGACCAATATATTGGCTCAGACATCAGAATGTCTTCTACGACAACTAACCAGGAAGACAATAGTGAAATGTTCCACCTACGAGTACATGCAGTTCCACATTTGTTGCTTTTCACTGAATTCTGATATCATCCAAACTAATCGCAACCATAAAAGTAAAATTGTTTCCTAACAACTTCAGAGATTGTCTATTGTCCCTTCACTTCTCGTCTCATTGCTTCATCGCCGTAATAAAAGATAGAAATTGGAATTAAGTCATTCATCTCACTTTTCTGGAACGAACAATTTATTGTGGGAGACTGTCATACAACACTCCACGATAGACAGGGGATTTCTCCTACCAACTTCTGTACCTGTTGCCGACGTACTGACACACTGACAGATACCAGGGATTAGGCTTTTTATTCTCCATGGCATTCCTTTCTCTTCTGGGCGTATCACAATCGAAATGAATAGAAGAATGAGGAATAGTTGAATAAAAGATAAGAAATTGGGTATTAAGTTGTTAATAGGATTATAGACTTCCGTTTGTAAGGAGAATTTCAAATCCTTTTGTGAGTTTCTTTAAGAGACGTTACGACGACACGGCTTTGATTTCTGTTGCAAAATTTTAGTCAAAAAAATTCAAATTTACTTCTCACAACTTACGGATGAATGGACTGTTGAAGGAGCATTGCTCATATACATACCTGGAATGAGAAAAAAATTTAAATAATAGTTAATGGAGTGGTAACAGTAGAAAAGGATAAAAAAAAGAGAACATGTTTTGGTGTCAAGGAAGCTAACACCGAGGATAAATAGGGTATTCCGAGGAACTATACGATTTGCAAGGATGCACTCTTTAATAAACACCATAACTCATCGGTAAAACCCGATACCTTAATCCATTCAAATGACGGTAGGAGCAGCCAAAAAATAAGAAACAGTGTCGTCCTTATGAGGAGCAATGCTAGTGAAGAAGCTCTATATTCAAAGAAGAACCCAGGTTGTGTGCAGTTGTATTTCATCAATGGCTTCACGAATATTTTCCTTTAAAGCGTCAATTGTCTCTTGCTTGTCGGCGTAACACTTATCTTTTACGGCACCCCACAAATAATAGTCCAACGGTGTCAAATCGCAGCTCCGAGGTGGCCAAACGACATCAGCTCTGCGGCTGATAATGCGATCTTCAAAAACAGGGCGCAAAACATCGAGTGTAGCTTCGGCTGTGTGGCACGTAGCGCCGTCCTGTTGAAACCAAATGTTGCCAATATCCTCCTCTTCAATTTTTGTGAAGAAAAATTCGTTCAACATGGCCCGCTCATTTTCGAAGAAATATGGCCCAATTATGCCTCTGGACCAAAATCCGCACCAAACAGTGACTCGTTTTGGGTGTATCGGCTTTTCAATGTATGCGTGCGGGTTTTCTGTGCCCCAAATGCGACAATTTTGCTTGTTTACATACCCGCCAACATCAAAATGAGCTTCATCTGAAAAGATGATTTTTTTTGGCAAAATCAGCATCTTCTCTAAGTCGATCGCAGGCCCACTTAGCGAAGCGAAAACGCATTGGATGGTCAGTTGGCTTCAACTACTGAACCAATTGGACTTTGTATGGCGTCATACCAAGGTCTTTGTGCAAAATTCGTCTCAATGATGTCTCCGAAATGTTCAATTGTTGAGAACGACGATGAATTGATGTTGATGGCGCATCACGCACACTTTCTGCCACAGCAGCAATATTCTCGGATGTACGCACTGTTTTTGGCTTTTCACGCTTTGGTTTATCGATGAGGATGCCAGTTTCTTTCACTTTTTTCACAAGATAACGAACATCCGGAGCTGACGGTGCTTCTCTTCTTCCAAAATCCGTACGCAATTTTCGCACACATTCTGCAACATTACCATGATTTTCAAAGTAATGTCGCAATATTTCCCAGCGTTGTTCAAGCGTATACACAACCATATTCGTTCAGCGGAAGGATAAAACTAATTATCTGTCAAATCAGACATGAGCTAAGTGTTACCATTCACGAAATAAGCACTAGTTGAAAAAAAAAAACGTTAGATGGCGGACCCTTTAGAACGAAAAAATGCCAAAACTGTCTCCTAAGTCAAGGAGGCAAAACGTGGCTAATCTTCTCTGTAATTCATATAACTCAATCTGGGAAAGAGGACGTACGGCGGATGAATTCGAGTGACTGAATCAACAGGCAGATACCCTAAATGGCCTATTTCTTACTACTTGGAGCTAAGATTAGTAAGCAGTTACTAAGCACTATTCATGGTGTTGACATAGAGATGGTAGTAGATGAACCGTTTGATCTACCAGAAGCCCTCATATCTACGCCGGAATATTCGCTTCATTTGGCCTAGAATAAGGGTGAATCTACTGCTGATGATCTCATTGACAAGAGGATAACGACTTCCGGTTAGAACCCTTAAAAAATCAAGTGCAGGACAAGTCCGACATTGAAAATGTATGCCTCATGACGCTTGGTAGTCTCATTTTATTCAAAAGCTCTAACTCTGGACCTAGCCATCATGACAACACTTCTGATGACAGATTCAAGATAGCTTATTGACTCTGTGGAGAGAGAATTTGGTAGCAGGCAACACGCGGTTTTCAAATCTTATTATTCTCAAGGGCAGTTGGCTATGTAGACCCTGATCAATAGACTGTGCACTAGAATGTCCACACTGCCATCGATGTAAGGCACTTTTCCAGCACTTGATGCGGATGAAGATATCCTGTTCATCGTCAGGCCAAACTAATACGCTCTGGACATTTTTTTCGACATAGAGGTTGCCTTCGACAACGCAATCTTGACGGCGAGTCATTAGTTTTGTGGATAAAAGCAATGCTCTTAAATGGGACTGCGGATGCTGAGTACGACCGATATGTGATGGCTAAACAGTGGTTGCCTGCAAAGTTCCGCCTCTACTGCATGTTGGTCGACTCACTGCTTAATGCAACAGTTCTCAATAGCTCTGAGGTATATGCATATGTAGATGATGTAGCTCTACTGTCTGTTGAATCATGTCTAGCGACTGTCTGTTGTCACCAGAAATGGGCTTCCGGTCAATCCTCCAACACTGAGGTTGTTATCTTTATGAGAAGAAGGAAGCTGACTGATCTGACTCATTTAGTGCAAAGGTGTCATCTCCAAATTCTCTAACAAAACTAAGTGTTTGGATGCCATGGCAGATAACAAACTTCTTTCGTCCGAACATGTTACGTCGAAAGTCTCTAGGGCCCTATGGAAGTGGAAAAGGAGCAAAATATGCCGCTTGTCGACGAGGAGGGTCCTTTGGATCTACACGGCGTCCATTGTCTTGTGAAACAACCTCTCACTAAAATACATACATACTTGCTGCTTTTGCAGCACTGTCTGCTACATTGAGGCTTTCACTAGTACACCTGGCTTTCCTCTAGATACCCTAATGAACCTCCATCCCTTTGATATTGATATCATCGGCTGCATTCTCAAAGCCAGATTTGATAACCTTGCGCACCGACTGTCTTTTCCTCTGGTCTTGCAGAAATGACGTCTGTTGTGGAAAATATACGAAATAGACTTTCCCTGTGCCTAGGAATTGTTTCAGCCAAAGATTGAGCCAGGAAAGGAATTTAGTCGCCTCTTCGCGGATGGGTCCAAAATCGATCTGGGATGCGGAGCGGGTGTCTTTGATAAGGAAAACTTGCGGCTATGTTCTTAGCGGCGATATACGCATTCCCGATGGCAACGAAATATGTTGTGAAGAATCGGTGGAGAGGAAGAAGTATTTTCTAAGCTCAAGGTCTTGCTGTACCCTCTCATAATTTCCAAGCTAGTTTGAGAATGTAAGACTCCACTGAATGCAGTGAGAAGGCTGAATTCATTGAGTCTTTTCTGTGTCCCAGTTTACAATAGGATCGGGAGATGAAATCGCCGAAAAACTTGGAAGGCAAGGCTTACAGGAACTGACAGTTGGGTTTCATCTAATCTGAACACCCAGCCATTTTTCATGAATACTTTGGCACTTTGGCATCGTTGGAGCCGAAGAACTTCCCATCGTCGGTATGTATGTCAATGGCAACTTACGTTGGAAGGACCACGTATTCGATGTCGTCGATGTGTTCCTAGGTTTCCTCAGGCGATGTTAGGAATATTTCACTCCCTCTGATCTGATCAATATATAAGGTCTGGTCACGTGCTGCTAAAACATCTCTGCACCTGCTAGATAAGCTTAAAATGAGATAAAACTCATAGGTGATACTAATATCAGTCAGTCAATTGACACCCTCGAACACCGACGTAATGTCTCCTGTCTCACTTTGTTTTATCGCTATTTTCACCACTAGTGCTCCACTAAAATCGCCAGTAGCATTCCGCCCATTCAAACCTTCAACCGTAACACTCGTCTCGTTATGTATAGTCTCACTTTCGGACGTACAACTCGCTTATGGAATGCCCTACCGAGCCCTCTATTTCCTGGTCATTATAACTTGCAAACATTTAAGACCAATGTACATCGGTACTTCTTGGGAATAACTGCAGATGGTATGATTTTCGTGGTTACTGGCATCGCCAATGAATGCTATCCATCCTAGTCCCTCAGTAGAAAGGAGTGTAGGCTGCCAACTGGCATCTTGATGGGCATTACACTTTTACTAAGCACTTAAATGTGCTGGGAATAAGTGATACAACACTATGTTACGCTTGCTATGAAAGTGAAGACGACACCGCTGAGTACTGGTCATCAAGTTGTGCTTATCCGGCTCTGACGTGGTGGGTGCTGCACTGGAGTCAGAATGTACCATTCAATGTATGAGAACTATGGAGAAGTTTGATAAGGGTTAGATAAGGGTGCACACTGACGGGTTATCACCCTATTATCCAATTTATTTAATAATGAGCTGATAAGGTGACATATTTGAAAGATTTGGTCGGAGGAAAGCATTCCGAGGGAATTCAACTTCAGCTTCCTTTACCCGATGCTCAGGATCACGACAATCGGTAAGGACTGCACTGAGAGCTACAATAGCAAGAAAGATTTCAAACAAAGCGACACGGTCTCAAATGTCCCAAATGTGACGAAGCCCATTTTGAAGTAACAAAGAGTTTGCCAAAGGAGTGAAGGACTCCAGGAAATTCAAAATCCGCGGCAGTAAGAATCAAACAGAAAATACGACACAGCAATTGTCTTTTCTTCAGGCTAAGACAGGATATCCCGAAAAACTAAATAAAGTCTGACTCTAATCAGTTCATTCCTGTATCAGGGACTCTATCGTAATCAGAAAAGGATATCTTCGGCTTAAAGGGGAGAGATTCTTTAGAAAATATTTTATATCGGTTCTGAAAGGATGCATTCGTTTTGTCTACGACAGACAGAGTGAACTTACACCAACACTCCAGGCCAAACGGTGTGAACCCAGATGGTCCAGTCAGTAGAGGAAGTACTCTCATAAGGTACCTACTGCCTACGCGCAAGAAGGCCTTAATAAACTTGGGCTGCGTAATTGTTAGGAGTTGACTAAGAAAGGAAAGACGACTCCAGTGGTCCAAATCTTGTTCAAATAAGGTCAATGATCTGCCGCCTTGAAGTGGGTTCACGTTAGAAAATCCTACTCAAGCAGTATGAATTGCACTTTCCTAAGTACGATAAGAATAGGGTCTTTCACGACAATCACTCACCATCCGGTGGATTTTGGCAATGTGTCTCAACATTCACTAACCATAAGTCCACTTGGATTGCTCTGAACCAGGAAAGTCTCGTTTATCTGGCACTTACGGGCAAGACGGGCAATAATTTCTTCAGAAGCTCATTTGAATTTGGCTGCACAAGTTGATTAGAGCACAGCTCACAACTGAAGCGAAATTCTTCCTCGATAAATCCTTGTCCGAAATGAAGGGAGATTCGCTGTCTGAAACTGCTTCTATGGCCATTAAGTTGATGTACTCATCTACCTTTATACGTCTGTGTTACGCTTTAATTCTTTCACCTGCTGCTAGAGTGGATACACTTTGAGGTCTAACCGCTTTTTGTACCCCAATCAGTCTACAAGAGTCTTCTAAAAACCTCTTTCAATCGAGTGGAGTTCAGCTTGCTTGAAGAGTTGGTGTCTCTACTAAGCTCCTGTTTGCTTCTCTTTGTGAAAAATAATTTGGGGCACTACGTTGATACGATGTGTCCGCTGTCTCTACTCAGATGTTCTTGTGACAGCTTCTACGGTTTTCCACGGTACCCAGCCAATTTTGTGGCAGGTCTAGTACTCACTCCGTGAGATCGTTTATAGCAAGTCCATTGGAATCTACCATCGCCACTGTCAATGATTTGATTTGATTTGATTTGATTGTGTAATATTCCCCAAACACCAGAAGATTGATCTAACCTTGATAAGGAATGCAAGGCCTACACTACATAGATTTTACTGTGATGATGAGTCCGATACCACAGTGCCATAAACCATTAAGCTCATCCTCTTGGAGATGATATTCCGAAGGTAGCGTGTCTTCATTTCACTTTCGTTCATAATCCAGATTCGTATTTCGTTTCGGTTGCGCCTATCCCATCTGGAAACGCCACCCATTATCCATTTCTCACCTTGCCAACCTTATGGCATGGTTATTCATGGATGTTCCCTCATCATCTTACCGCACACCGGCTGTGGTTCTTTAATTTGAAATTACTGCTGCTCAGTGAGAGTGCGAATACGAACGCGTGCGCCTTCATGATAAAGTAATTACACTTAAAGTTGGAACAAATTCGTGATCGAGTGTTTCGCTTCATCAATGAAGTATCCCATCCATCCGTCGCGAACAATATGGTACGCACTTTTTAGCTTAGGCCTCAGGATGACGTTGACCAGATCCCAGACAAAAGAATATTTCTTATTCGCGCTTTCGTTTGCCCAAAGGAGTGACCGAATTATCTCTGCGCGCGCGACCGCGTGATTGAATAAAAATCGAGCAGAGACCTCCAACAGCAACAACAACAACAACAAAAACATCAATAACAACAGCAGTAACAAAAACAGAAAAAAAAGAGACAGAAACTCGCGTTCGCAAGATCGTGATCGATAATTTAAGTCCACGATCGTTCGCGCGCGCTGCTGTAGCCGCGTTCAATTGATTTTAACAGATTCCTTCACAGATTGCGTCGTTTGGCCCGACACAGAGTCGTTTTTCTATATGTCGGTCGAATCGCGCTGGTACGGTGTACACGACAACGAAGTAGACAGTCCATCCGTTGATCCCTGTCAGTTAGACTGCAATGCAGATACTCTGGCCAACTGACTATGACTGGGTAGATACGAATATCAGCGATCCAATGGATTATGTGTGTTCTGATTTCAAAAGTCTGTTGCATTTTGAGATACGTGTGACCTATCAGCTGGTCTCTATCTCTCGATTGGTGGTGGTATTCGTACATTTTCATGCGCTACCGTCAGAGATAACATAATAATGGCTGGAGCGGCGGGCGAAAAAAGCGTAGTAACCCTCATCAGTCTCTTGGCGCAGACAGATGGGGGCTACCACCGAACACTACTTTTGTAAGATATTATCTCTTAGATGGATACTCCAATTAAACAAATAAACAAACATTTAAAACAAAAAACCTGACACGAACATGGCCCGAGAGTGACCTCGGTAGCACCAAAACAAAAACAAAAATCCAAAAGAGAAGGGCGCCACAGCTTTACCATGACAAGAGCCCGCGTTCTGTAGTTTCAATCGACAATGAATATCTTAATCCCTAGGCCGCGATAAAAAGAGCTCCAAAGGTGTTGAAGGTGAAACCCAGCGTTGTAGTTGGTCACAATTTGTTCAGATTTGACAGTCCGAATGAACTTTGAGATACAACAATCAGATTCGCTCAATCCGAACTTAGAAATTCTTGGTCTAGGGCATGGCTTTATTTTGTTTTGCTTGTCAGCTCACGTTCCACAAACCATAAATCGACGCAATCAATAAATGCATACTACTCAAGCGGACTTATCGTTACGTAGAATCAGTAACCAGGGAGGTCGGTCATCGAAAAAACCTTTTCCAATCACACGACGACTACGAGACAGACGTGCTCTTGTCATTCCGATTGCATACTGCGTAAACAAATTCCATCGATAGACATCTATCTCTGCCTGCTAAGCTAACTCACGCGTCATAATGACGACTAATTAACGTCAAAACGCGTCGTAATCCAATACCTTACACGAAGTGTAACATTTCCCAGGAAATGTTGATTCACTCCATTCTGCGGTGTCATTTCCCTCTCTACGTACGAGTACTCGTATCTATTGGCAGATAAATCATGAAAAACTATCTTCTCCATGGTGTTCTTGATGCGACACATAAGTGCTTGTAACTCGTACCGAAGTGCTTCGTCAATTTTCTACTACTTCTCCATCACTTGTAACTTATTCTTATTCCTATTCCTATTCCTATTCCCATTCCCATTCCCTGGCGACACTTTTATTACCTACTTTCTTCAACCACAACCAAAGGAAAAAGAAAAGAAAAACGCGAATACAACAGCCACGCTCTACTCGGAAAAATGCATCTAGAGCAGCTTCCCAACTTTGAAGCCATCTTCGGAACTCAATTTTTAAGAGAACTCTTCTTGCGACCAGATCTGGTTTTATGATTGCCATCATATTGGGATGCGAGTATGAGAGGAAATTTGTAAGGCTCCTTTGTGATCCAGCTTCAGCTCCATATCCAGATTCTGGTTCTTCTAAGTCACTTTGCGCATCTACGAGTATTTGTGTCCCATGGCAAATGTTGTATTCGTATCTATTGCTCGGCAAGCATGTCTATCGCCAATGGCAGTGACGATACAATTTTTATCAACAGACACGTCCGGCGGGTATTTATCGTACAAACAATATGACGACCATCATCATGATGTTGATGATGATGATAATGGAATTCCGGACATTTGCGGGGTTGCGTATAAAGTTTCGTGCGAAATAGCCATAGCTCACATAGGATTGTGAACACGGACACGTACACGGACACGGCCACCGACACACACAAGAAGGAAAATTGTTCTACGATTGGATTCTACGAATTCCTGAGTTGATATTTGTCCGTTCAATGTTTTGACGTTCGTTTGACGTTTGGCGGGATGCTGGATCTAGATTTGTGAGGTTTCCAGATGAAACATTTCACCTCATCAAGTGGCAGTCGTTTTTAATTGCAGAATGTTTTATGGTCATTGCTGTGTATCAAATGCCACAAGGGATATCCTTTTGAGCGACCAAACAGCACATGAGGTGCAATTACATGCAGAAGACATATGAGGCTGTCTCTGACTTTGCTTATATTGCTAAAAGTGGACGAAAAGACTGGTGTGAGGCACATCATTGTCTCCTTAACTACTTGTCGAAACCTTTCACACGAAGGACTCTGAGAAAAACAGACCCCTATCTCTCCAAAAAGCATTCTATGTCCGAACATCAACATCAAGGATCAAAGCAAGAATACTCTGCTGGACTAAAGGAAAAGTGAAGACGTTCTTCTCATCCACGAGCGCTTTGAGGAAATGCTTAGACATCTTCTAGTCGAACATTGAACGAAGAGCATCTCTAGGGAATCTAACCGCCAACCAACTGACCAACAGTCTGAATGTATAAGCACTTAGTAGAGCAATTGTCTTAGCTCCACTAAAACTTTGCCATAGTCGGTCTCAGGGAAGCTAAAAATAAAGAAGGTAAGTCGGCCGTTTTCCAGTTGATAAGACCGATTTATTGTATATATCACGAATTTACGGCAGAGATATTCACTAAATAAAGTTAATGGCAGCTTTGGACCAACTCTTACCCTTCCCAAGTTACCTAGAGCCAAGAACATTTTAGGATTCTGCAGCATCTTTTCAGGATGTTGATACAAAGATGGTGAGACTAGTGTCTGATTTTTAACGTAAACCACCTGTCATGGAGACTTATGTTTACGGGATGCCCATACATCCAAGGATACGCCTTGCCATCGCTCTGCCGCCTTCCTGGGATACCAATTCGGAACTGTGTTGCCGGCACAAGTTCCACCCTTGGTATGAGTCGAGGCCGACCTAAAACCGCTTACTGCTCTTACGGTCGCAGCACCCAGTACATATTGCAGCTCTACATTAGATCAAATCAACAGGAAGACCCTTCCCGCGACTTTGGGTTTAAACCACAGCCACCATGACGCTCCCACAAGGAGGCCTACCTCTTCAAGTCAAGTAATTAAGTCCTGGTAGAGACTACCGGTGGTCCAGCCGCCAACAAGACCTATGACCGGCAACTTGTGACTGATCAAATCTTAGCAACCTTCGGTAGCGTCAACTGAAGATGTTTACGATAAGACCAGTACTTTGCCAGTACAGTACCAGTACGAAGCCTTTATAATTGGGCGGAGGCCCACAAAGATGGTAACAAATGAACTCAGTTATATCACGGATTTGAGCTACTGCATCTGTCCTCTAAGGATCTAGTTGTCTCGTCTGAGGTTACCTGTCCGAGCAGATAAGTAACAAAATGACTTAGGGAATCTTGAGCTTACGGGAAGACTATAAAACGTACGAGTCATATTGTAAGATTGACGTTAAAATTGTCCGGCCTAGGTAACAAGTTATGAGCTTCGATAAATTCGCTGCTTTTACGAGCTCCTTCAAAAAATCTACGAGCAAATTCCTAAATATTTCATGGAAAACGTCCTAAATGATTTTAATGAAAAGTTAGGCAAGGAGGGCATCTTTGTTGATACGAACGGAAGTGTACCTTCGGGAACGGACACAGTCTTGTTAGTTTAGCATCGGGAAGTGATGTTATTATGGCCAGCAACCTGGCAGACGAGTGATCAACAAACCATTGCGATTGACGCAAGACGCTCCATCAGTCTCTTTGAATGTTTAAAGGTTCCGAGCGGCTAACATCGACTTGGACAATTATCTTGTTGTAGCCGAGATAAGGATGTGAATATCCGTAATAGCCAAAAGTCATCGAACCATTGTGAGTAAGTTACAAGTTACCTTTTAAGGAGTCCGATGACGCCAGCATCGAACGTAGAATACCAATGGCATCACTACTAAAGAGGCCGCCTCTTATGTACTGGATTTCAAACTGCCCCAATAAGGACCACAGGTGACAAGGACAGGGCTGACGAAAGAATGCTCGACGAATGGAACCTCAGCATTGAGTGTCCGATTCCAAAGATGGAAGATCCCCTGAACTCCGCCAACTACAAGGTTCGATACACACCACCTCTTCATCGACTTCAAAGCCGCAAAAGAGAGCATCTATAGAGATGAACTAGCTTAGTCGATTATGCAGGATGACGATAGAGAGTGCACAGTGCTTCAATAAGTTCGGTAAAGACAAAACTGAGGCAGAAAGTGATTAAAACAAGGACATGCGCTGTCATGCAATTTGATCTTTGAAGGACTACTCACAAGTCAACTCCAGAGGCACCATCTTTCAAAAGGTTGGTCAGTTACTCACACACGCAGACGATATGGGAAGAAAACATCAAGCTGTCAATGGAACGTTTGCGACTATTGAGGCAGAAGCGACAAAGATGGAGTTAAGAGAGGAAAAACAAGATGTACGAGTTTACCGTCGACAATATTGAAGCTTAAGACAAATTGCCACGATAGCTAGCTACAATTTTGAGGTAGTAAGGGATCTTAGTAGAACTAAGACACCGGCGTAGACATCATGCAAGGAATCACTCTTGCTTGTCGCTATTTGTGTTGGAAGTTTTTGACTCCAATCCAGAGGGACAATGCAGTAGAGGACGACCACATTTTTGGTGCCACAACAATGAAGAAAACCTGTGACGAAATTCAAGGTATAACGGCAATGAACAGACGGAACTTTTGCCAACTACGTATCCCTCAACGTTTCCGCAAATCTTATCCAGCTATCCTCAGCGATGCTAAAGACTAGTGACATCAGTATCAAGAGGGCATCAGATGCCCGGAGGGATGGACTTCTTGAAGTTCACTCGGCTACCCTTGCGAAACCCCTGTTTTGAGGAGGAGTGCCAGTAAACATATCATCTACCAGACCCGCTAATGCGGGAAGAATATCTGATGAACGAACAAATCAAAATCAAGGACTTAAAGATGTCCTAGCGGCCAGACATGTCGAAATGAGCAACGGAATTTACAAGTCCAATCACCGGTACAGTCTTCAGAGTGTTCAATGACGGGAACAGCTCAAACTTCACAACAAGTGAACCAAAACGAACCATTTAGCCTTGAATTCAGCAATAACTGACACGGCTGTTGGACGGGACGGTCTATCTGAGGAGGTGAGAGATGATGCGGTATACCTGTAACATAACTCATTTTCAAAATTTTGTCAGAGCAATGTATGCCTGATGAATGGAGCCTCAGCGTGGTTTGTCAATCCACAAGAAGATCCAAGCCATACCTCTTATATGGCATCTTATAAGTGCAGTTTTGGGCTCGTTAAGTCCAAAATTTATCAAACATCAACGCTAAGTCAGACTCTAATGTAAGCCTGAGCAATCCAGATCACTTCTCACCTCCTGTTTATCCATTCGTGGATCGTATGTGACAGCATTTGTAGATACACCTTATGCGGAGTCATGTCAAGTTTTGGCATTCCCGCCAAGTGAATGACGTTTACAACAATTCGCGGAAATGGAAGGGAAACCTGAACTAACTTAAAATATGGAACTGGAAGCAGTTGGCAAAGGATCACACTACCTACGGTTCAGGTCTACCACAGACTTAAGCGCCATATAAGCATTCGGTCAAGTTTGTATAGACAGAGTTTGATGGAAAAGTTTCAACTGTAATGAGTCAATGCATAGGCTGGGAAAGGGAAAACACCAGCATTCTGTATACTGGAGGATCCACGAAATCTCGGAACTAAGATCGGCATACCACCGAACATGAGGAACTTACCAGCGTTCTTAGACTCACTAGCAAGTGTAATACACCCGCAATGCATCAAGAAGCAAGAACCCGTCTAAAAAAAAGGGATTAAGTCAGAGACCGCCTTTGCTCTAGGGATCTTTGTAAAAAACTTAATCACGACTGTGCGATAAATAGCTGCGACCAAATTTCCTCACCAAGAAAGTATGGTACTGGTTGGTCATATTCATCGCGAGAGTACCCTTTGCTTATGATTACACGCGAACAATTGTTCAAAGCATGTAAGAAGCTGTAAACAAAAAATCACCGCGATTTGATTCTATTCAAAAGTAAGTCTTAAAGGCTGCTACTAAAATAAGACCGGACTTCTAACGCTGCAATGTTTGACGCGTATCTCCAAGAGGACGTTTTTTCTGAGCCTTGAAAGCGCCCACAACTATTGCTATTGCCAAAGGGAAAAGGAAACCGTCTTATTTGCTTGCTTAAAACGGTCTGAAAAATCCTTGAGCGGAACAGTTGTAATAGGCTCAATTGAAATTGAATAGCAATTGAAAGAGCAGTTGGAATACCAATGCGGCTTTCGTAAGTCACGATCAATCGTGGATGCAATTTATGCGGTAATATCTGGAGCTCGAGACTCTATACAGCGCAAGAACTGGGAGGCAGGGATCAAGCTATTGCAACCCTAGACGTGAAGAACGGATGTCATTATCGGATTGAAATAGAATCTCGAATAGAATCTTCCTCCATGACTCTGACGATGGAGTTAAAGAGTTAATGGCGGAGTGCCACAAGGCTCGGTCTTAGGCACCCTACTGTGGAACATTATGAACGGTGAAATGTGATGGTTGTAGCAAAACTGCTAGAAGAAGTTCAGGTCTAGAGCAACGAAACACTTGTAACTGTGCTTCATTGTTTAACTACCACCGGTTAGCAAGTCGGCGATCATAAAACTGAAGCGGTGCTTACTAGAAGTAGGAGATTTCACGAAACGATAACGCTTAGAGGTGGAGGACATGTAATGGTGTCTCAATCCTCAAGTACTTTAGAATTATTATTGACAGTCGCCTAGGTTTTAACATCACCTAGAGCAGATATGCGAGAAATCTTCACAAACTGAGCCTACAAGTCTGATGAGTAACATCGGAGGCCGGAAACAGAATAAATAACTTCTTCTTCCTTGGAGTTGCGTGTTCTATACTCATGTGCGCGGGCGATACATGGTCAGGTTCCGCAGAGCTTAAGTCTTACGGGAGGGTAGTCAAATCTGTCCATACTCTTGTGTACTTGTACTGACAAGCACCAGTGCGTTACGTTATACTCGTCGCAACTTCAATGCTAGTTGTCGACATACTGGCTAAAGAAAAAATAAAAAATAAAGGCCAACCTGATCTGCAAACATTTCAGTGCCTAGTAAGAACTGTTGACACATATTTCTGTCCTAACCAACATACCGTGTGAAGGTCTTCAGGATTTCTGCGATTATTAGAGTGACTTTCGCCCAGGAAATGGATGATGAACGCTCAGACAGATCCTGAGAAGACAAAAGAATTCGAATTGGAATCGCACTTTTCATTTACTCAAACCCATATATGATAGCCGTCCTCGAGCTAAAACCTACCCATGACGAAGCACATTGTTAACAGAATATTGGTATAAAACCGAAAGAGACTATCTGCTATAGAACCCTCCACCATCAGTCGATTCCCGCGTTCCCTAGGAGAACCACAAAAGAAGAGCACCTGTCAACCGTCTTGGATCTATATCATACTCAATTGAAATATGTTCTCCAAGCAGCTAGTTCGAATTGCTGAAACTGTAGATGACAGTACCATAAGGTTTGCCACCGAGTTGATAGATGTCTTTAATGAAAATATTCACTTGCTACGGGGTTATTTGTTGTGGTTTACGTCTCTACATTGAAACAATTCCAACCACTACCATTGAACCACCACACATTTTTGTGTTTCTCTCTATTTGTCATTAACTTGTCAAGCGAATTGAAGCATTTTAATTAGAATGCAAGCAGATACAAATATGCACGTCGACGATTTTAATGCATTCTGTCAGCTCAATTGCAGAGCAATAGAAATATTTGTTGAATTCCATGGTACCGCCCACAGTAATTGCCAGCTACCGAGACACTAAATGAATATCTCACAGAACTAACAAATATTTTTCACTCAATCTAATTACTATTCATTACGCCACAATTGCTGCTGCCTCTCAGTGATGTATCCATAGATACGTGCAAAAGATACATACTCGTACTCATGTCGTTTCGTACCCGTATCTGTATATCTCGATTGCTTCCATATGTAAATCAGTTCTCGACTGCAATCACCTTGTTGCGCTCTAAATCAAACTTAATTTACTTTCGTTGCAAATTGACCGCGTGCAGCACTGTTATAGGCAACAGCAGCAGCGGTAACTGCAACACCAGATTCTGCTTAACTTCATCACCTCCTACTAATGCGAGTGCGGCACTGCATTAGAGACAGTCGGCGATAGCGGTGGCTTTTTCTTTGGCAAAGTGTTTGCCTTCCAGGAGAGAGGATCGGGATAGGGATCCGATTGGGATCGTAGCGCTGATTTGCTTGGCTAAATCCAAGAAAGGAGAATTAGATTCCTCGGGCTTATTGATCATTGATTGCTTAGTGCCTTCTGTTGTTATATTAGACTGCAGTTGGCAGACTCTAGCCGCATTGCCGCCACCCGCAGCCGCATTCTGGTTTTGTGTTGGTGTTGTGGCTTATGACTACAAGCAAGACGATGCCGATGACCATGGCTAAGATGATGTTGATGATGATGATGATGATGGTGGTATGCTTATGATTTTTCGATAAATTTTCCAAAACTACGAGTACAACTAGTCTGAATAGCTGACGGAGGTACGGATAAAGTTGCTGCTGCAGTTACTGATGCAGTTGTTGTTGGGGTTGCTGTTCTTTAGCTGCCACTACAAGTGAATTTTTCTAGAGAATTTCCATGATTAAGTGATCATTTGACGCCCACTTCTTATGGGTAGGCGTTCTATTGAGTTGCCAATCGATTGGCACACACGCTATTCATTTGTTTCCATTCATCGATTTCGATTGGTTTTGCGAAATGCGCGTGCGCGTCTATGTAGATAATGAAGTCTTTTGTGTTGTGGCAAATGGAATCAAATCCATTAGAGAGGCTGTCAGGTTCCAACGAGGTTCAAGTGAAATTCCTTGTGAACTGAGTCAGATGCACAGACACATGGTAAACCAAATGGTGTACGCAGTAGATACTTAGTTTCACTTCGACTTCAAGAGGAAAGTAACGAGTTTTATCTCACATAGAGCACTTTGGAGAGTACTTTTGGCATTTGTATAGTCGATGACCAAAACTGGATCGAAAGATCTTGTTTTATTGCCCATGCAAGTGCAGATAAAGAGAGACTTTCGTCAGTGAAAATCTAGTTAAAGGTGGAAAATCTATTTTTCCGCAAAGACGGCGAAAAGGAAAAAACTTTCTTCAAATACTCGCAACAGCAAACATTGTTGAATCAGTGAAACAAGTTCCGATGACAGCCAGAGCAAAGACAGCCCAACCAACATGCTCTCAAAACCTTTAGCAGTATTAATTATTAGTGACCAAACGGCTACTAGATCTTTCGAGTGGAATGAACACGTTCGGTAGACAGAGCTCGGTCATTGAAGAGACTTAGATTGCAACGCTTAACTTCCATCACAATAGATAGGCAACTGGTTAGAGTACTTCTACTGCTTCTGTCAGACTCGGAAAACTCAAACAGTTGTACGGCCAGAAACGGGGACACTTCTAGAAGCCAACCGAAATGGAAAAATGGAAAAATGGCAGACGTACTGTACAAGGTGGACGAAAATTGGGTATCATAGATGGAACGTGAAACGTATGTCTGACTTCTGCATTTGTACGAAATGAACGAAAAACTAGCATAAGTTTGGCATTCATGATGATTAGATGATTTTCTTTCTCCATATAGGCAAGGTCTGTCGGCCACTCTCTGACTCTAGTCTTTTGGACATGGCGTCTGACGTGTTGACAACAGAGCTCCTGTAGTATATTACTGTGTGTCTGATACCTATGATAAGGTATTCGTGTCTGACGCGGAATGCCAAGTTCACTTTCCTAGATCTATGTTACTTTCGCCTAGGCTCACTGAAGAACTTGCTACGAGTATCAAGTATCAAGTATCAAGACCTGAATCTACATATCACGATGTACAAACCTGCCCGTGTGACTCATTTATGTACTTCAAACGTTCCTTGAAAGTCGACCCTCTGTCACACTTTTCTGTTTACAAAGCTTCCTCCTAAAACTCTGCGTTACGAGTATATGTACGAGTACACCAGTTTTAATGGATGTTCCTAGCTTTTTGTAGAAATATGAGTAATAAGGTTCCTACAGTACCAGCATTCCTTACATCAATGCCCAGGCTCTGCAGCCTTATATGAGCATGTGTCAGGTATTCACAAAGGAACAAGCATCCCAGGAGATCGTGTCACTTGTTACTAGCACACTTCGGGCGTAGTGGCCCGCAAAGACGTCAGTAAGCTGTTTATAGTCTTTTCTGCTCAATGTCACTGACTTTTTAAACGGGTGTGGAAGCACTGGTTTTATCTACTTTGCAGCCAATTTATGACGTAGACAGTCCCTTCCAAGATTCGTCACCCGTGTCAGTTCGTCAATCCTCATCTTGTGTTTTTTTTTTTTTTTAGTAGCGCGCGCTCAAGGGGTTAAAGTATCCTTAAATAGGTACCGCCGTGCGTTGGTTTTAAATGTATGAATATTATAATGACTAGGAAATGGAGAGCTCGACAGGGCATTGCACAGGCGAGTTGTTCGGCTGAGGAACGAATCACGATATTCCAGGGTACGTCCGAAAGTAGGCTTGAAGGTATACTGATGAGCATTCATAACGAGACGGGTGTTCCGGTTAAAGGTTTGAAGGGGCGGAATGCTACTGGCGATTTCAATGGAGCACTGGTGGTGGAAATAGCGATAAAACAAAGTGAGACACGAGACATTTCGTCGGTGTTCGAGGGTGTCCATTGACTATGAGTTTCATTGCACAATTTTGGATCCTATCTAGCAAGCGCAAAGAGGTCTTAGGGGCACCTGACCAGATGTGGGTGTTGTACTCCCGTTTTGGGCGGATAAACGCCTTATATATTGAAGCCTGGTCAGAGCGGGTGAAATATTCCTTACGTCGCTTGAGGAAGCCTAGATATTTCGCTGCATTTTTGGCGACTTCGGATATGTGGTAAGTTGTCATTGACACACATACCGAGAATGGAAAGTTTATCGGTTTCGACGATGCAAGTGCCATTCATGGATAATGGCTGGGTGTTTTAACTTCGCTTTAACAACAGCAGACAGCATTGTGCTTTGGAATCATTAGATTCCACTCTGTTGATAGTTCCCCAATTGGTAATGCCGTCAATATCGGAATTTAATGAGCTTAACATACGCTGGCGCTCCCGTTCTACAGCCGAAGAGCAGGGACGTGAGTCAGGGAACGAATATGAAAGGCAGAGAGTACTGTCATCAGCAAAGGAATATATTGGATTAGAAGTAGCAGACAAGAGATTGTTGATGAAAATTAAAAAGAGTGTCGGAGACAGAACGGAGCCCTGGGGCTCACCAGCATTTATTTTGTGACAACTTGAAGAACGTCCCGAAAGATAGTTTCTAATCCATTGAAGAAGAGAGTCGTCGATCCCAAAAGCACGCATTTTCGACAAAAGTGCCTGATGCCAAACTCTGTCAAATGCCTTAGAAATATCAAGTGCAACTATCTTGCTTTCGCCGGATTGATGTATGCTTTGTTTCCACTTTTCGGTGAGACATGCTATCAAATCACCAGTGGACCTGTTGCTACTCGTACATTGCTACGAGCTGGCGATTTATCAGCGTTTCCATGACCTTGGAAAGAAGGGACGTTAGTGCAATGGGTCTGAAGAGAGAGAAGATTCGCCTTTTTTTGGGTCCGCCTGGACAAATGCTGTTTTTCATCTGCTCGAGAAGAGTCCTAAAGAGTAGGATTGATGAAAAAGCTTACGCAGTGGTTTTGCCAGCGAAGCCTCTTCAGAAGATGGGGAGATATACCATCTGGACCAGCAGATTTATGTATGTTGAGATCTTTAAGTACTCTTGCTACTACACAAGTGCGAAAGTAGATTCGTCCCATTGAAGATTCGACGCACTCAAGTGTAGGCGGAGACAAAGCATAATCTGGGAATGTTGAACTGGGCGAAAAGTGTGCAGCATGCAGATTGGCGTTGTCTAAAGACCTGACAGCTGGAATGTCATTGTGAATGAGCGTTGGGATGGAGGATGAGGAGGAATTTCTAATGTTTTTGACCAACGATCAAAAATTGTTACTGCCTTTGGGACATTGTAGTATTTGTTGCCTCAACTTTTGGTCATACTGAAATTTCACACACTTAAGACAGACGTTGCAGTCATTTCTGGCTCGTTTAAACTTTATTCGGTCTTGAAGGACCGAAAAAACATTCCTCTAACACTGATAGCCTCTTTACAACTTGAGACGTGCCATGCCTTTTCTTTTGGTTTGATGCTCTTCATCCGATGAGGGATAAAGGATCTCATTCCAAAGAGAATGGTGTCTGTGATCATATCAGCAGCGGCATCCACGTCGTTATCGAGGAAACATAACGACCAGTTAAAATTCCTAAAGAAGCTGTTAAGACCGCTCCAGTCGGCTTGCTCGTATCGAATTTCTTTTAGGAATTGTTTTCTCTAACTGTGTGGTCGGTGTACGAGAAATTAGCTGATATGATACAATAGTCCGACGAGTCTAAAGGGGAGAGCAGATCAACGGTGTACTTATCAGGGTGAGAAGTTAAAAACAAGTCCTGGGTGTTGGCGGTATGACTATCAACGTCTGGTATTCGCGTGAGCTCATTTACAAGTTTTCCGCTGCGAAAATCTCAACACACCGTCCTTCGGGTGTTGTCTGTCCAGAGTCGAAGCCACCCAGAATTGTGTATATTGAAGTCGCCCGTAATAACGATTTCAGTACGAGGATACAGGGATACAATTCTTTGTATGGAGTTTGACATCGCATCGAACTCGTTAAAAGTCGAATTGCTGTCCAGTTTGGGGCTTCTGTAAATAAAGCAGTAGTGGATAATTGAAAATGAATTCCGGATTGGAACAGAGACTACATTGTGGTGGAGTTTGGTAAGCTACATCACTACGCACGTAAATGACGAGACCGCAGTGAGAGGATTAATGGCACTAGTTCATAGCCAGGTAGCTTCAGATCAGCGTGATCTGAGAGGTGTGGGCAGGGATCTACCTGTGTTTAACTAAGTGCCAAAATAGCTGGTCTGTATTTACAGACGTGGACGTACGCAGAAATGTACGCCCGCGAATATTGGCTATATCCACTCTAAATTCCCGCGTCACTATCAAAAAAGTTAAACCCAAACACCGACTAAGCGCAGCCGTGAAGTAAAAATTCATAATTGGTTCACCGAATTAAATTGTTGTAGGTGTTATGCCCTTAGTCTTCCCCAGCAAGTTTATCGACGAGTGTTCCAACTGCAGTCTGAAAAGCCTTACATTTGCGAATTAACTTGTAAGTGGTGAGAGGGTTCAGCAACAACAAGGGTTGTTGCTATGGACACTTCGCGGCCTCCATCTATTCTTCACAATATACATCATTGTGACATTCGTCGACATCAGGATTGCGCATTCGTCGGCTTGGAACGCAGACACAAATATATATAACGAGGAGTGAGACCAGGATTTGGTTGATTGTTCCTTTCCCGTCTCAGATTCTGCTCTCCAAGCCATTTCTGAGTTGTCTAGTTGTCCTTTGGTAGAGAATGCATGAAACACTTCCTCTGAATGTGCCTTACTGGTGTTGTCATCAGGTTGGATCTGATACGTACATATGTTCGTACAGCTAAGGCACATTGGCCCTTGGAGAAGGATACCATACAAGTAGACGTAGGACGAGTTTTTCAGAAAATAAGATCATAGCAAGATGGGAGAGTGAAAAATGAAAAACAACAGTGGTTGGGGGACTTCAATGACCATGAGGTCAGATGGTGTATATGGTATGTGTCTGGGAGGATACTTTAGTAAGAGATAGACATAATCTAGACTATGGATGCTAGGTGGAAGGATATATATGCAATTCATTCAAGAAATTGACAATTGAAAATTTATTTAATTCCTTTAAGCAATTCCAAGCTCTTTTAGCAGTAGAAGTCAACGTATATGGCGAGATGGAAGCCCTTGCAAATATGAGTGAACACTGTTATAAATTGGTCCTCGTTGGACAGCCATCGTCACTGGAGACAAAACGAAGCATAACGAAGCATTCCATGATTGGAATGCGTATGAGAATGAGTGAATACGTGACCTCAAACTAATATGCACACGTTATGCCGGCTGATATACTTGGTCCGTAAAGAGAAGGAGAATAACCTCGGGATGTTTCGCGTGATATGAATGACATGAGAAGTCATGGACGTGAATCTAAAGAGAGATCTTCTCCGAATTTGAAACGTCGATATCCTGTTCAGGCGCAAGGGTTCATTGAAGAATAAAGAGTTTGGATAAGACTGCTTGACACACCAGCGAGTCCCATCGGAATTCACTGACGAGCATGCCATTGATTATCAGTAAAAAATAGTAGCGGACATGGCATGCAGTCTTGTGGAATATCGATTTTAACTTGAAATACACCCTCAAATGGCTTTTTTGGTATCAATGAATGGTAGGCTGCTTGGGATCAGTAGAATCCATTCTTTTGTGACCACAATGATTAAATAGTGTGCTGTTGGAATCGTTCCAAAACCACATAACACGTTTTGAATCTAGTCGGCAATAAAATAAGTCACTAACCTGCAAGCCACCGGAAAAAACGAGTTCAAATTGGGATGACATGATCCAAGAAAGACGCGCTGTCTCATTCATGAATTTTATCTGGTTGTCATTAATATGACAAAGCCTATCCAGCTTAGTCATCCTTTTCTCCTTACTGCCCAAACCAATCAATTGAACACTTCATTACCATCCAAAGACAATGCACCCCACAACAGACCACCATGTCATCCCTAAATGGCCATTCGTAAATGCGTTCCTCCACCTACGACGATCCGGTTTCACTGCACCACCAATCACGATGACATTGACCGCTGTGGCTCATCAGTTCCTCCATTATACACCACAGCGAGCAACTATCACCATCACCATTAATTAAGTGCAAAAAACCAATTCGCACTATTTAACAATATTTTATTGAAGGCGAAATAACAGAACCTTCAGATGAATCAGATACTTTACGTAGCCGCTAAAACCGATTACGTCACAAGTTCACCGGACCTTTTTTTTTTCCTTTTTCTTTTTTTTCTTTCACCGCCTCCTGGCTCCTGCTTCTGTTGTCAGAGTTTAAAGTAGCAAAAGCAACATCCTCATCATCGGCAGTAGTTTTCTCTAAATTACCATAAAAATACCAAACGGAATAATTTTCTCAAAAAAAAAAAACTAAAACAGATACGATGTCCGAAAGAATCTCACGGCCAGAAACGCCTTAAATAATCTAACAGCTCAATCGATGGAGCAATAGCTTTAAACAGGACCACGCAGGGAAAAAAATGAAAAAAAAAAAAAAAAAACTCAACACAAAGTGAAAAAGAAAAAGACATATCCCAACCAGCAGGAAGCTAAGTAATACCTAACCTGCTCTGGGTGTTCCTATCTTCCTACGGCGTCCCTAACCTTCTTAACTTCTACCCAAATGCGCGTTCTTAGTTTTCAATGTTAATGGGCCAATTAAAAACAATGTTTATATTGAATGTTTATATTATTGCCATTGTGGATGCAGATATAACCGCCAAGATATTGGCAACGCATCTGAAGGGTGTCCTCCGCACAGGCGGTGGTCGGATCTATTGGTTGGTGCCGGTCGGTGGTGTAAGGAGGCATTGTCGCTATCCACTTCAATTTTTCAGGTAGAGATACTCGTATACAGTTGTTGCAGCATCATCACTACCACCACCATCACATCATGTATCCAAGTATCGGGGGCAACAGAGTTTGGATACATTTTATGTGGCAGCTCGTACCTCTTGGCCAATATACAAATTGAGTGCCACCAATAAAGTCAGTATGTGCCGCAGCATAAGAATATGCGTGCGATGGCTGCTGTGCTGCTAGCTACAGCAACTGTTCGTTCACCATATCCAAGACGTACGAGTATGTGTCATTTGAATAGATATTTTGTTGAATCTTATTGGCAATGGACTATGGGATTGTTTGTCGCTTACTTCTCGCCGTAGCTGGATAGTGTAGGAGCGAGTGAGAATCAACATCCAGCGGTACAAAATATTTTAATGACTTCATTTAGCGGACGCGTTTTTGGTTGTACGTGGAGAAAGAAAACGAGAATTTCTGTATCTGCAAGTTGAAATGTTTCAAAGGGCTGCTAAGGGAATGCAGGTTGCCATCTGTAAGTGGTTTGTTGTGTGATTGAGAGGTCCCTTTTCCATTTCCATCTTGTCACCGTCTTGCAGGATGGAATCCCTCAACTAAAAACCTCTGGCAGCAGCAGTTGTATAAATTTTCTTAGCAGCGATCCAGTGTTTGGCCATATAGGGACGATTCTGCAGTCCAGCTCCAGTCTTAGCTAGCTGTCTCCAGGTACGCACACCAAGTTTGTTAAGGTCCTATTCACTTCACTGCCTTATGCGTCCATAGGCTCTACATAACCTAGCCATCTTATCAGGCGCAACCTTCTAATCAGATTCCTGTGGCTATACAGAGAGTGTGGTATACGAGCACAGTAAAGGCTTTTGGAGTCATAGGGACTTGACAACTTTGAATTTAATTTGTGGACGCACTCTTTCACTAATCACCAAACTGTCACTGTCAATTTATTCCGTAAACTCAACGTTTTCATCATGGTAAAGTACACGAACGAGCAACGTCTCCAAATTATAAAAATTTTCTACCGAAATTCGGAGTCAGTGACTGCAACTTTAAGAGCGTTAACTCCAATTTTCGGTCGTAATTCTCGCCCTAGTAGACAGGCAATAACAAGTTTAGTGCAAAAATTTGAGTCTACATATTCGTTGTGTGATGTTGCCGTGTCAGTGAGACAACGGGTTGGTCGAAGTGTCGAAAATATCGCTGCCGTTCAGGCGTCCGTAGCAAACGATCCAAATCAGTCAATTCCACGGCGTTCTCAAGAATTGGGCATCGCTGAGACCACATTATGGCTTGGTTTACACCCATACAAGATCAAGCTGACTCAAGAATTTAAGCCGATGGACCATTTGAAGTGACGTACGTTCTCCGATTGGCTTCTGGAGAAGATGATGAATTTCATCTCAAAATCATCTTCAGTGACGAAGCTCATTTTTGGCTCAATGGGTTTGTCAATAAGCAAAATATGCGTTATTGGTCGGGTGAAAATCCACATGTGCTTCATGAATCACCACTTCATCCACAAAAAATAACTGTTTGGTGCGGTTTGCATGCCGGCGGCGTTATCGGCCCGCATTTTTTCGTCGACGATAACGATCGTCACGTTACTGGGAATGGTCAGCGTTATCGCGCCATGATCACCGATTATTTTTGGCCCTAATTGGAAGATATGGACTCAGACAACATGTGGTTTCAACAGGATGATGCCACAAGCCACACATTTCACGCTACAATCGATTTATTGAAGAGTAAGTATGGTGAGCGTGTTATCTCAAGAAATGGGCCAGTCGATTGGCCGCCTCGTTCGTGCGATTTAACGCCGCTTGACTATTTTCTGTGGGGCTACGTCAAGTCATTGGTTTATGCCAACACGCCGACGACGTTGGAAGAGCTCAGAGTCAACATTGAACGCGAAATAGCGGCCGTTTCGGTCGAAATGTGTGGCCGAGTCATTGAAAATTGGGTCCAACGAATCGACCGCTGCAATCATGCCTGCGGTGGCCATATGAACGAAGTCGAGTTCCATTCATATCCTCTCGGTCGATGTAGACGAGACTGAAGGTCAGGCGGAGAATCTTCTGCTCAATGCACCCAAAAGAGCTTTTATCTACATCGAAGAACGTCCATGACTCTGTGCCGTATAACATAACAGGGATGATGAGGGTTTTCTATAGCGTCTTTCCTTCTTAGCCCATAGAAAAGGCGGGTCGCAGGAGTGATATCGTTATGTCGTTACTAGAGGTCACTACAAAACCTAAGTCTTAAACGCAGATTTTTTTGCCACCTCTACTCTATAGCTGTCCATTGATACGTTCTGCCTGAAGCGCCGGTGTTGGTTGTCCCTTTTTGAAGACGTATTTTGTTTCGTTTTCATTGATCCTCAGACCTATTTTCGGCTAAATACCCACAAAAGATCCACTGACAGCCTGCCGGCTTCTTTCGATTAAGTCAATGTCATCTGCATACACCGCAAACTGCACAGATTTTTGAAGTATTTTACCTTTATTTTGGCCCAAGCACGACGTGAAAGAACCGGGGGTCTAGTCTAAAAACTTTGTTGACCGCCAGGAGATTCGGTGAAAAAGCGGAAATATGAAACGCTATCCTAAGTAATCTGAAAATCGATGAGAATGTGGTGAGCATCGATTTCGTATAGTTGGGCCTTCTCTAATGTATGTGGCTGAGTGAACATTTGATCTATGGTGGACACACCAGGCTTAGCAGCATTCAAACTTTCGCATAATGCGGCAGCAAGGATGTATGCTATATTTAGCAGGCCCCTGTAGCTAGTTCAGTAGATTTAATTCCTTCAATATCGGACAGACCGTACTGAGATTCCATTCATTGGGCATGATCCTCTCCAGATCGTTTGCTTCAACTGTGAAGGGATGACTGACTAAGCCATGATCTCTTGAGGATTTGTTCTTTTGGTCGAATAGACGATGTTTTCCGCTGTCGTTGTTCGAGTTGAATGGTTCATCCTGCCCTAAAATCTTTGAACCTCATTCCGACAGTAGAAGCATCGCAACTTCATGTTTTTCGAACTTTCTTCCATGCTCGTACGTGGCAACAGCAGCTCTCCTTCTCGTTCGAATTTTCGCAAGATACCCCTCCTACTTGGAGTCAATTTTTCGCCGGGATTCATGGGTTTCCTTTTTGCTGACATTCTGTGGAGCCTAGAGCACCCGATATGGCGTTTTTGATGACCTTCTAGCAGCTACTCCAATGAGCCTTCACACTTAATGCTGGTGATGTGAGATCATAAGAGAGATTTTGAGAAACGCAGTTGATAAAAGCTCTATCGGTCTCTTATAATTATTGTATAAGCGTCCGACATTGGTATTTTCCCGCCTCTAACGCCATTGATAGTGGCCCCAAATCAACGTTAGCAATCAGAATGTGCAGACGTCAGGAATATTGAGGGCGTATCTTCCACCTATCGTATGTTAGTGTGTTTTATTCAGGAGATGGGCACGTGCCCTTGTGGAACGTAGGATGCAATAAACCCCAGCAATACAAGATCCAGCATCTCTGTCCATTGAATATGCCCGCGGCACTACTAAAGAAACCCTCTTTCCATTCTGATACTGGATACGTCGTACTTGGAACACTGCTCGTAGAAGTCTTACTTCACCGTAGCCCTAATACAGGCTGTCACTAGTCGCTTGCTCATGTGTTCAAAGCAATAGACCTTATACTCAAGTCCGCTTCCAATGACAAATTTGTCATATCAGAGGCTTAGGAGCACGTCTGATCAGAGTCATTACATTCCAAGTACATAAAAGTTGTTCTTATCCGATGCTGCTATTGTATTCATCTCATACCTGCTCCCTATTGCAATAGATAGAGAGAGGTCTTGAGATTCTGGTTTATGAACCAGTCTTTAGTCAACAAAATATCAGAAACAAACAGCGGTATTTCCTTGGAGTATCTGCAGTCCAAGCATATTCGCTGCTCAAACTATGCATTTGATCTAAATGAGGGACCTCTAAATCGTCCTCTACTTAATCCAGCGTGCATCCCAAATGAATGATTACATTTTAATTTGACCAAACATTCATTGATCATCGGGAGAGCTCACGTACGACAGCGACAGCGACAACGACTGCAACTGCTGTGTGCACCACTAAATTTCCTTTTGCAACATCCTGCTGAACACAAAGTGAAATATCATCCACTTACTCTATTTGATAAAAAAAAGAAAAAACCAACATAATCATCTTCTCCTGATTCATTGGCAATCCATCTTTCACCAAACCAATCTCCATCCATAACGACCCCAAACGATAGATATCCCCTATCCTGTCAAGCTTGAAGCACATAGCGCCACAATGATTCCATGTCACAATCAATTACAATTCCATTCGGATGGATTTCCAACTGCTGTGAGTTAGTAGCCTGGCCTGGACCAGCTGGGACTACTCGTTCTAAATACTACCATGTACCACTACCACTGTGACATGTATAATTTAATTCATTTGCGCGCAATTAAAATCAAATCCATCTCAAAGCCGACCAGACATATGTACGAGTACATCGAATCTAGGCGTTAGAGTCTCCAGCTGAATCATCATCATTTTCATCCTTATGCTCCCTTTGGCTAAATACTGCCAGAAGCTACACAACAGATGAACGTTCATCATTGTGCTGGGCACAAAGTACGACTGCAACGGGGACTAAGACTGTGAGTTGCACCTTTCGTTTCTTGAGATGCTCGTACTTATTCAATTACGCGCCAGATGACTGAACATGGTGAGAGAGCAAATCTAAGGAACCTCACAAGTTCCGAAGTCGTCGTATCTATTCGTAAGTGCTGCAATAGGAAGATTCCATGTGACACGAGTTGGCAGCAATTTGTGGCCGTGCCAAGAAGTCGGAGAAGCACAAATCTCAGTGAAAAACAAAAAAACAGGTGCAGGAAATATAATGTTAATGCAATGCAGCAACTAGCAGCTTGCAGCTAGCCCATCTAGAACATCATCGTATGTAGCATCGCTGCATCGTACGAGTAGCATCGCTGTCTCGTTGAATGATGATGGCTCTGGAAGGAAGAAATCCACTCGCACTTGGGAATCGGTTTCAAATTCAGATTCAGATTCGGAATCGTACTCGAATTCGGATTCTGATTCTGATGCAGTGCAGTGTCATAGTTAATCTGTGGTGTAGCCTCTCGCTCTCAATCTGATGGTGTCTGGCCTGATCTGCTCCGATCTGGTCTATGGTGACTGCATACATTTTGAAATGTGGCGCAAGCTTTTCAACACTCTCGCAGCTCTTGACTTGACTTGGCTGTTATGTCAAGCTATGTAATTGCTTGTGAAGATGTCATGAAGAAGAACCTACGACGATGATGATGACGATGACGACGACAACAACGACGACGTGCTGTAGAAGAAGAATGGATTTCAATTTGATGGAGTACACACAATCCATGGGAACTCTAGAATACGAAGGTATGTTGCGCAAGCCATACCCGCAGAACGTGGCCTTTCCCGGTGCAGTTAACAATATTCTGCCTCGAGGCATTGCATCGTAAGAATACTCGTATTAGCTTCGAGATGACATTTACAGATGCAGGTCAGGCTCTAAACTTTTTAGCTTTTATTTTTCGTTACTAGTTTGAGAGCGGACCTGTCTGGCGTTACCATGATACGAGTACATACAGTGAATGCCATCGATGAATGTCCATTCATGCGACATTATGCTGCATCGTGCTGTGTAATTTGATATGACGCAAATTAGATCGTGTTACGAGAGACGGATTTTTGGCCTTCTGTTGGCGTTCTCATGTGACAGTAAATCGATAGTGTTGCGAAATATGAAATTAAGGGATGTGCGCACTTCTGTGCAGGTTAGTGTTACCTAGGAATCAAGTTCCAAACAGTAAATTGAAAAATTTCAACCAAAACGAGGATGGGGTTAGGTTTCACCGCGCCTAGACATATGGAGGTCTTGTGGAAAACGTGGGAGTCATCAGTCGTGATTGTGGGCATCCTGAATGTTGTTTTGAAAATTTGATATTTTGACTGAACCATGGGACGGAATGATTCGCTTAAATTAATAACCCAAGGTGAGATCTAGAGAGCTGGAGCCAACCTAGCAAGAGTCTTCTAATATTGAGCAGATCGAATGACTTTTCAAGCAGAAATCGGCTCGTTGTGTTAACTTTGCAAAACATCTGGAGCGATAGTGACTCTAATTCAAAACGGACAGATAAATCACTGCCGCGTCTCTTGTCTAGAAAGTTATTCAGTGAATGGATGTAGACAGGCAGAATCCAGATTAAGATTCGTATTACCAACAGTTGACGACACTATTGCTGTAAGAATTGGACCACTACGGGATCAGCTCAGCTCTAGATACCTACAAAAAGCCTAGCTTCTCAGCAGTGAACGACATCAGCTGCTTGAGGATCAAAGATTTCAACCTACTTACACTGCAGTTCTCTGCTCTAAAAAGCCACTTGGAAACAAAACGGGCTAAGTGATGTCCAAAACTCTTTCAAGAGTTCATTGCCTTGGCAGAACCATGACGAAAGGACATTTCGAATCATTATAATTGTTTGAGCTCCGCCAATAATGTAGCACGAAATGAAGACACCGCCACACATCTGCAGAGGTCCTACAACCGCAAGTAGAATAAGTAAATAAGTCAAATCTTCAATGACACAGGGTATCCAAGGCTCTCTGGCAGCTTTTTGACGGCAAAAGATCTAGGAAGTTAATAAAATTAAACATGGATAAGCTTAGGACAGTAATCAGGACTGTAGATAGTAAAATCATCAGGCTCAGTAACATGACTCTTCCGACTCATGACTGGAAAGTCGCGCGTTGATCGTGATCAATAAGGGATCCCTTAATCCTCTGGCGCAGATGAAAGGCATGATTCGGTTCGGTTTGGAGTCTATACACCAAAGGGTCTACAAAAATAATGAGCTGGATGCTGATAAGCAACCTCCTCCTCCTTTAACGGAGACATCAGCAAACACAACCTTGGATCTTGGAGCGTCGATATCCTTTCCAGAAATGGATAGCGACGACTCCAATCGATCCGAGGTGACAATTAAGCCGTCTGTCTCCTCTTCTGACACCCTGTCGGAAATGGAAACCGATGACGAAGGAAAAAGCGGTCCTATACGTAGTGGAGGACTGTAGCAATGATACGGTTTCTCCAGATTAACCTCCATTACTCAAAAAAGGCTTCGGCCGCACTTATTCTGCGTCTTTCAAAAACCCAAAAGACATTATCCTAATCCAAGAACAAGGACGTAGTTCGTGGACTTAGGACACCCGCATACGCTCCGCTCTATACAAGGGACAAAGGTTAGATCAGAACTTGTATATTAGTGAAACGTAGCCTTAATGTATTTTTACTTCCTAACCTCAGCGACCCTGACTTAACCGTTGCCAGACTAGAGACTGCCAAAGGCTCCTACTGGCTGGCATCGGCTTACATTGGCAACAATCTTGTGGACCCTCTCCCTGATGATAACCTAGAAAGGGTGGTACTGGAAGGCAAAAAAATGGCTTCATCATCGGAACTACCGGAAAACTGATTGCCAAAATACAGAGGAATACTATCAGAAACGCTATCCTCTGAACTATCAAGTCCCTCGCGTTGCACCAATGAATTTGACATGAAAGTTAAGGAATTTACTTTGGCTCTCAATCAGGCTATGGAGGCAAGAAAAAGCCACATTGGTGGACATCAGCACTGGAACTTCTCAGAAACACTTGTTCAAAACTTTTCAACGTAGCAAAAAACACAAGAAAAGTGACTGACTGGGACTCATACAAAGAAGCCCTCAAATTATACAAAAAAGAACTGAGGAAGGCAAAGCGACAATCCTGGAGGTCATTCTGTGACAAAATCACAGAAACCTCTGTGGTATCGCGGCTAAGAAAAATCCTCTCTACAAATCCTATGATGCCTAGCTGTTTGAAAAAACCAACGGCAACCTCAAGTGATGAGGACACCCACTTGCTACTGGACATCCACTTCCCAGGTAGCTCCCCATTCGCGGCAAGTAGCAGCCCAAACAGGTCTACTGCAACCGCGACCAAAATTCCTGATCTGATTACGAGAGACAAATTGCTCTGGGCGTTGCATAGCTTCAAACCATACAAGTCTGCTGGTCCGGACGGTATAATACCTGCCGAGCTACAGAGCTGTGTAGAACTTATCCACATTCCACTGTCATGGAGAGAAGTCAATGTAGTGTTCATTCCCAAAGCCGGAAAATGCCCCCATATTGTACCAAAAGACCTCGGACCTATAAGTCTATCATCTTTCCTTCTGAAAACTCTAGAACGACTGATTAATATCCATATTCGAGCTAAAGTTGATCCAAGACTTCTGTCAACGGAACTGTAAAGGAAAGTCGCTGGAAACGGCTCTGCACTCACTCACTAGCGACATTGAAGGATCCAATATAAGAAATACACAATTGTTGCTTTCTTGGACATAAAGGTGGCCTTTAACAACGTCAATACATCCGCAATCACGACTGCGCTGTCAACTCTGCAGGTAGACGACTCACTTGGGGAGTTGATCGGTCTCATGCTAAAAAGCAGGATAATCAACTCTGCTAAAAGATGTGTCAGCAAAGGTACGCCGCAAGGCTGTCTCCTATCTCCCATTCTCTGGGTTAATGAACTACTGAAGCTGCAATAGCTTTATTCTCTTGCAAAACAGCCATTGGGAATAAATGGTAGCTGCGACCGCAGCTATTCGCTTTAAAGCGACTAAACAGTGGACAAATTATTAATTTGGCCACGGCAGCATTCTTAATACATCAGGAATCCTCACAGAGAACATCGATTACACCATACCTGAACTTTGGCTTGACAAAAACTTCCATGTAAGCTTCCCCTCTAGATCATTCTCTGGGAGGAAGATGCTTTCATGGAGGACAAGTCAATCCGTCTCTACACAGATGGATCTAAAACCGATAGCGGAGTTGGTGGCCGTGTTTTCTCAGATAAGCTAAATCGAAGCCTCTCTTTCCGTTTTCCAAATCACTGTAGCGTGTTCCAGGCGGACATTTTGGCGATTAAAGAAGCTTTGTCCTGGTTGAAGAAAAACGTGATATCTGCGAAGGATATTCGCATCTTTTCAGATAGTCCAGCCGCTATCAAGTCCCTAGACTCGGTCTCATTATATTCTAAAATCGCCCTTGTGTGCCGATCATCACTTACGGAGATGGTAGAGCAGATCAACCTTCACCTTTGTTGGGTGCCGGGCCACAGAGACATTCCAGGGAACTACAGAGCCGATGAACTCGCCAAAATTGAAACCACTCTCCCTATTCTACCGGAAAAGGATAGCATAGGTATCCCAATCGCTACGTGTAAACTAGCATTAAAGCTGGATGCCAATATAAGAACAGATTTTAGGTGTATTTCTGGGCAAACAAGCGACCAAAGAGATCTGGCCAAAACTGGATCTGAATCGCTCTAAGTGTCTGATCCTTTTTAATAGGAAACATCTCAGCGCCATAATAGGTGTCATCACTGGACACTGCTTCATAGGCAAGCACGCAAGAAGGCTTGGCACTTTTACAAACCTACTCCACCTAATCTATACATGTCCAGCTCTCTCCCAGAGAAGAAAACTTCATCTAGGAGCTTTCTTCTACAACGACCTAAACGATCTAAAAAACATAGACTTTAACAGACTCCTACGATTTATTATAAGCTCAAACTAGTTCCCATTGATCCACGTGACATCACAATGGCCCAATAGGCCTAAGTGGGTTGGTACTTCCAACAGCCCCTCTTACCTAACCTAACCTTAGGACAGTAATAGGAATCCTGACAGGACACTGTTGTCTCCTGCGACAACACGCAAAGAGACTCAAATTGTCAGATACGGATATTTGCAGATTCTGCGATGATCTGCAAGCTGTTGATGCGAGGCAATATCGCGCAGTCGAAGAAAATTTTTAGGGAAACACTTTTTCGAAAACCTAGAGGAAATAGACGGCATGAACGTCAAAGGCCTTCTTGACTTTTGCAGTGAAAATGGGTGTTTCACCAGGGCGATTGTTTAGGTTTTTGCCATTTGAGGACAAGTTCAACTGGTTCCACAGGGATCGCGATGGGCCCGTTTTGGTGTCTAGTAATGTGATGGCGTATCTATCCTACCCCTGTTTAACCTAACCTAACCTAACGCCTTGTTGATTCCTCGAGAGAGGGCCTTTCTACTCAATACAATAAAGACATCCCACGTTGAAGGATGCCCCGACCCGATAGCCAACAAAGAACAATTTCAGAGTCCGTCCAAAATACAATCAGATCTACCAGCAGCTCATTGGACACATGTAAGTGGTTTGTCAATAATGCACCAGGAAGGCGCAAAACAATGACAGTGACAGGGCTTGCAGAGTTTTTGGATATGCAGTGAAATTCATAAATGAATTAAGGCACTCTAGGGGAAAACCGAATGCAAAAATGTTCGCTACAAAAAGGCCTAAACAAGATGTTATTCCACTAACAGTAAGAGTAATAGACGACGCACTTCTCCGTATCTTGTGGCACATTCAGCGCGGCGAATCCAAAGAAGAAATCCAGCAATAGCCCAGCCCATAGAGTTTCATCAAAAATCCAAATCCTTTCCTATACCTCTTTAAGACTCCTTAGAGTTCGTGAGCGTTTGCAAAATGCAGACATTCCTTACTACTCCAAATGTCCTATTCTTCTTCCCAAATCCCACCCTTTCATTACAAGCGCTAACTGGTATAATACGGCAACGATTTTAGGTACTTGACAGATGCGTTTACTGCTTCAGGTATCGAACCGATTGCAACCAATCAGGCCATTCCTGAAGACTGGAGTTGATGTCTGTGGGTCATTCTATGCCACACAAAAACTTCGTGGTCCACGTATCTGCAAGGCTCAGACCTAACAAGTCAAGGTTTTATTGCTGCTTTGAAAAGGTTCGTTGCTCGGCGAGGACTATGCCAACAACTTTTCGGTGACAATGCAACCAATTTTGTTGGAGCACGAAACGAGCTGAAGGAGTTCAAAGACCAATTTCTGCAACAGCAAAGACAAGATGCAATCCCTGTCTGGTGTACTGGAGAACATATAAATTTTCATCACATCCCGCCTCATGTTGGAGGACTTCGGGAGGCTGCTGTATCCGCGAAATCTCACTTGTTACGAACTGCGAGTCAAGCCAGTTTGACGTTTGAAGAGCTTTCTACAGTAGTGACAGAGGTTGAAGCTATTTTAAACTCCCGACCAATCTGCCAGATGTCGATTGATCCCAGTGAAGAGCAAGTTCTAATTCCAGAACCGTCACTGGAACATGAAAATATACCCTGTTTGAAGAGGTGGAGACGAAAGAGTATCTCTTAGAGTTGCAGCGAAGGGCAAAATGGAAGTCATCATCCGAAAATGTGAAAATTGGCACTATCGTCCTTATTTCTGAAGACAATACATCTCCTCAGCAATGGGTCCTGGGTAAAATTATCAGAACAGTGATATCAGTAGATGGCAAAATTCGTGTCGTCCACCTGAAGACGAGGAATGGAGTTCTCCGTCGAGCTATTCACCGACTGGCTCCAATACCAATAAATGATTAAAGTATCTGTAACAGCCTTCTTAGCCCAAAGAAGCAGCGATTAGCAAGAGTGATCCGAAGCAAAATAGTCCCATGTGAGTTATCAAGTCATATAATTTGTGGCAGACGCTCCAATAAACAAATAGATGTCAACAAAGCTGCCAATAGCAATAAAATAAAGCAGCTTGGGACGTCATCCCTGTCAAACTCACACCGACCTACAAGATGCGTCAATTTCTTCGGTTAAATCGCTCAACTAGATCTGGCAGGGCGTTGATATTGCAGGGTTATACATAAGGGCATTACAGAACTCTATGTTGAGTATTGAACTTGAACTCTCGATAATGTGAACTGGTAATTTGAAGTGTACCACAGGGCTGTTAGCTTTCACCACTACTTTTTAGCTAAAGTCGGATTTTTTTTTTTGGTTGAGAAAGTGGGGTAAACTGACGCTGAATGACCATCGGTGAGTTATATGAGCTAGTAGAACGTGTGGACCTTTGTCTCTATACAAATTAACAGTCCTAGTGAAAATGGAAATATTTCCGAAATTCAATTCTTGGATTGTGGTGGAAAAAGTTGCAGATAGGCAAAGCGTTGTGAGACTAGCTAGACTAGCTTACTACATAGATGATTGACTCATCAGCGATTTTCACTTCTTCCAAGGTACTCATTCCATTTCGTTGATAAGTAACTCTCATAAGTATGTTACACAATTCACAACTTATCTTGCCAAAGGCCAGAGTTATTCTTGATCTTGACAGGATTGCGTGATCTCAAGCACTAATTTCGTATAATCTCACGCATAGTTCCCCCAAAGTGACTCATCATCAAGACATCAAACCATCAAGAAACCTCCAGGAATAAATATGAAAGAAAAAAAAAACAAAACCCAAACCTTAACAACTCGCAAATTAGAGCCAACATCTCCGGACATAATTTCTCACACAGAGAATGGCAAAAAAAAAACCATTTCGCTTTGAATAAAGTTATTAGCTCTGAGATCTGAGTTGAGTTTCTCTGACATCGAGCTCTTCTGAGATCTTGGAACCCCTCTGAAGTCGAAGGGAAGAAATAATATCTACATAAATGAAGACGAAATCCTTTGGATGGTTAGTTTCCCAGGGAATCATTAACGCAGCACCACATCAGGAACAACAAATGAACAATGAGAAAGAAAAAAAAAACACAAGCAGACTCCAGCGCTCTACAATGTTGCACACTGAACACGAAAACGAAAACTACTTTGACTAGTGTTCCTCCTCTTAAACTGAACGACATGGTTCATGACTACTCTGGTAGCCATTCGGCTACTACTCTAGAGTCTTGTCGATATACAAGTATAACCCGACAACGAATGGGGCCCAGTAGATGATGACGACGACGACCTCGTTTGTCATCCTCATCGTTCTATGTCCTTGAAATAATTCTTTACCCTTTTAATTCATCATAATTCCATCTGCGTGATGAGTTGAACAAAAAAACCAGGAACGACGTCTGAGGAGAGCAATAGTGGAAGTACCAGTAGCTGGAGATGGAGCTGGAGCTGGAGCATGAAGAAAGAAAGAAAAAAAAAAAACAAAAACCAAGAAGAACAGAGCACAGAACTTTGCACAAGTGTCCACGACAAAGGACAACACAAAATTTTCAACAACAACATGCATGCATACGTAATAAGTATCTCAAGAACATTATTCTCGCTCCTTTGACTTAGGGTTTTTCTTTTCTTTTTTTTAACTCTCCTTACCTTCTTCCATTTGCTTCCCCCTCCTTAGTACCATTCTCACCTTGTGTTTGTTGTAAATTGCTGCAACTGTGGAAAGTAAGTACAATTAATCAGCGAAATTATCGTGGAGGAGTTTGCAATTGCCAGATCAAGGAACTTGATGGAATCCAACGTGACTAAGCTACTATCCTAGAGTCAAACAAGTTTGTTTGTCTGATCACCAATGCACCGTGATCAGGAACAGCGAACCTAAGAGAGGCCAACAAAATAATTTTAGAGCATCAAAATTACGCATTTTTCAAGGATGTCTATGACCTTTGCTTTAAGGTCCCGTAGATGCCATATGTATGCCATTGGCGTGACCTTTGACTCAACTTAAAAATTTGTCAAGTTCTACCACAATATATATTTCTTCGACTCCTCGTACCCAAGTTCCGTTTTCTTAAGCATCCTTTTCAAAAGACAGTGGTCTGTTCCAGACTCATGTAATCTTTCTATGGAAAATCTTCCGTAAAATCAAAGAGTAGTGGTCCTTAAATACCACCTTGATGTTCTCGAAACGTTCATAGTCGAATGTCGAATTCCTCGAATGCGTTCTCTAGATCGATGTGCAGTTCTTTCGCATCTATATTGCTCCATCATTATCTGCTACGTTTAAGGCCGACTTGACTGCCTAGATTTGCATTAAATTTTATGATATTCTCCTAAAAACTGCGCGGATTTCGGATAAATTTCCATTGTTTGTGAGAGTAACTTTATCGATCGGTAGTTGTTACAGTTTCTCGTGTCGACTTTGCCTTTATACAGAGTATCGCCAAGACAATCCATTCACTAGTTTTCAATGGTTTTTGATGTATACTTCAGATTGCAGCTGCATTCTGCTCACCCAGTTGTTGACTATCTGTTCTGTTACGGGCTTAGCCTCTTAATTTGGGATTGCGAACACTTCCGGGCTCGCAATCGGTTTCCATTTAAGGTTTCCAGAAACGGACCAGCAATGTTGATGGCTATTCGGTCGGATGGTGTTCCAACATTGTATTGTTGCATTAGTCCCGGTGGCTTTATTTTTAGGTCTTTGGTAGCGCTGAGCCAATTGAAATGTTTTCCTACTTTCTCCAACGCCTTGTTATTCCCAAATAACTCCTTGAGATTCCGTTGTGTATTTTATGGAGCACTTTGCTGACTCTGGAACGTGACACGGTTAGTTGCATACGAGATGTTGTTCCGTTTGCACTTCCTATTTGCTGATCTGCAGACCATTTTGCATACAAAGCAAGCACCAACGTGCACCACATGCCTTCAAAATTCGGCTCCGGTCCGATATCTCCTATCAGCTTGGTCTTTCCTGGTGTGCCTTTCAGGCCAATATTGGTTCAATGTCATTATCAACCTGTTGGGAGGAACAGATTTCTTATGTACTCCTGACCTTTTCTGACTCAGTCCTGATCATTTGGATAGTCTGATCTTTCCCTTCGTTACGGTTCACATTTGACTCCGCACGGTCGACGAGAGAGAGCATCAGCATTTGAGTGGAGTTTTCCCTTGCGGTGTGCACTTCAAAGTCGTAGCCATTTCAGAGCTGCGTTACCAGAATTAAGGCCAGAAGCTTACCGGATGGGGGAATTACACACCTGCGCTTGAATTCTTGAAATACTTTTTCACACTCTCTAGACCGCTGAAACTATCTGCCTTTAGCGAATCCTCTGTCATACGTGTCAAGTGTTATGAGGCTTCTCAGTTGGTGTTTATCTCTGGGAGCAGGCCAATTTTTCAGCGGTTTGATTTTGTCAGGATTCGTCCTCACTCTTCCGCGGATATACTCGTAATGTGACCCAGATATTTTACTTCCGGACGGAACAAGGCACACTTTTCTTGATTCAGCTTCAAATGAGCGATTCACAGAATCCGAAACACTTCTTGCATTGGTCTTGCTTATGACCATAACGTCGCCCAGATACATCACACAGGTGATACGTGAGCCCTTGCAATGTACATTCCATTAATCGCTTGAAGGTGGTCAGAGCGTTGCATAGTTCAAACGTCATCACCGTAAATTGCCAAAGACCACCAAGGGACCGAAATCCAAAACAAAAATTACAACTCCATGCATAGAAGTCTTCTAGATGGCTTTTGAGTATGTTCCCAGGTTAGGGATCGAGATTAATCTGGTAACAAGATCCATTGCTGCCCATCTGCGTCAGAGAATAAATCCAATCCTATTTCCGACATTTCCACACGCAACTACAAGTGAAAATCAGTAGTAGTCTGCTTGCCTTCAGTGCTATGCCTAATTGAAAGAACTTCACTTTATATATACCACGGTAACAGTGCCTTTAACAGTGTCAATATAGGAGTGGAGACAGCAACACCAAGTGCTGTACCACATTCTATCTTCAGGAACCCTGATAGGCTCGAGAAGTTCTTCAAACTAGGAGCCTGTGAGGATCAGAACACGGTGGACCACTTCAGAATTACCATCGAAAATCTATGATGAAAACCTTGTGTTATAAAAACCACGGGCTTATGTTTAGCAATTGAAAGCTTCTCCAGTCTATTCCAAGCAAAAGCCTTCACTGTTAACTTTGAAATTCAAAGTGTAGTGATTACGCTGCTCAAGAAGAATGAAGCTGACTTATTGGGCTCACTCTCAGACTTCCCCATCAAAGCCTACCAAAATAAATTCTTCTAAATCTTACACAAATTGAGACTACGTGTCATCTCCGAACGATACTACCACCGTTGAATATATGAACCATCTTTACCTTACACAGCGCTGGGATATCATCACCCTTATCCAGTAGCCATGTCACGTTCATGTCTCCAGGGAACTCGTTTCGGGATTTAACTATTTTTTTACCTGGCAAGAAAGAAAAGTATACCACCCTCAATGTAGACAGACTGTACAGACAGTTGTACTGCGAGCTACATATCTATCCTATTCCAGTCGTTATAACTTCCAAACATTTAAGACCAATGTAGAGCGGTACCTCTCTTTCCCCTCGTTTGAAGTTTCCTTCGCCCACGATGTGTACAAACATTTTAAGGGTACACAAACCGCTTGAGCGCGCCCTAATTAAAAGAAATAAAAACACGAACTTAACTACTTGTCATCCAGGCATCTCAGGAAGTTGGGTTTTGAGGTGACAATAGCATATGGGTCTGTTACACACCCATAGCCACTCTCCAACATCCCACAATATGCCTTACTCTCCTCTTGAACACGTTGATGTGGTACAATATGATTCATTATGCGTGTCAAAGTGGTGAGAAGAAATTGTTGCAGAACGACACAAAGACAGAATTGACCTTTACCCATGTAAGAAGGCTGCAAAGTTATACACTGGGTCAAATCTCGCTTATGTCAAAGTCGTCTGTTGGTTTGCACTAGGACTAGCATCGATTTGTTTGAAAAAAACCGGAATGAACCTCTTGCTTTGGCATCACCACAGCTTCATCTGATACCCTTGGACATTCTCTCTATGAAGTTTGTCACAATTCCTGCTTTAAGACAGAGAGACACTGAGCAATGGAAAGGATTATATGTAGCTCATGAGTGACTACTTCATCAGTTGACTTCAATCACCTGGTTGACATAAGGAAGGAACAAACGGAGACAACGCAAAGTCAAGTCCATTTCCATTTTCAAACTCCAAAACAGTCAAAGACGTTGACGTGGCATATATTAATCCTTCAGTTTACCTACAAACTGTGGTGGCTTCGAAACCAATGTCTCAGCTGGCCACCAGTTTAGTGATTAGCTCATCCTACTTCCGATAGCACAGAGGGAAATTTGTTGACTTGGAATACCATAAAATTGAGACTGCCTCTTACCTCACAACTTAATAGCCAAACGGCACAGCATCACAATATGTTGGGTTTGGAATAATCTTCGCTACGTGGCTGATGATCTGGTCAGACTTGGGTGCCAAGGAACAAATAGCAACTTGACAAGGTCAAACTACCAATTTGGCTACACCAAAGAAATGACAGATTCTCACCAAACTAACCAGGACAACTGTGATCGCATCGAAAAAGTTGATCAGTCTCACGAGAGCAAATATCTCCTAACTAATCACGGGACACTGTGTTATTGAAAACGTGAAGAGGAAGAGGACTTTTGAGCCTCGGACATGCTTATTTTTACAAAAACCGAAATCAATCGTCGGAACACCAATTAAAAGGCAAAGCTCTGACTCACAGTAGCAACTAAAGTGCAGCTCGTATACTCGTATCAAGTCAGAAGAATTTTTTTTGTGTTTTTGAAAGAAAAGATTCGTCAAGTGACAAGAAGAGGGTTATTCGAGTACCCCCTTACTCCTAAGGAAACAAAAAAAAAAAAAAAAAACATCGCCTCCATCCCACATTCAAGGCATTTTTCGGTTCCTCTATGTGCATACGAAGACTCGCCCGATGGCCATCGGACAAGAACCCAAAGAGGGCGGTGATGAAGTTGGTGGCGGATAAATTACGCACAAGTTCCTTGAATCTTAATTACAAAATAATCGCCCGACATGACATATAAGTTATGATCGCCTACCTCTACCTCCAAATCTCCACCGCTCTCATCCGAAAAATCGTCTCATCCAAGGCCCTATGGTAGAATGCAATCAAGTCGATGTTCATATGTAGAATGGCAGCACAAAACCAGGCAGCAGCAACAACGACGAAAACAAAAAATAGAATCTGACGAAGAAGAAAACTTTCCTGCTGGTTCATTCAATTTCCGTGGGAAATTTTCACGTTTAATTGTTTCACGGATGCGCCGCCGCATCTTTCAACCAACAACCAACAGCCAACAACCAGCAACCACATTGCGCGCATCTTAAAGATGCGGGCTGCCGTTCGTTGCCAAACGTTTTTGTCCGTCCTTTCTTTTCAAAAAATAATTTCACTTCCACCAACTCTTTGATGTATGAGTATGTTGTTACTGCTGTTGTTGTTGTTGTTGCTGTTGTACAAGAATGTGTGTAAATATTAAGTGCAATGCGTATTTTTATAAATAGTCAAGACTAAGACCATCGAGGACAGAAGAGACAGGAGGAACAGAAGCAAGGCAGGAGCAAATGAGCAGAGAAGCTAGAGGAACTGAAGGAGCATTAAGAAATCTGGAGGATCGCTGAGGCATCTGAAGGAGCGCTAAAGAACCAAAACCATGGATTCAACAATGACCAGTCTTCAGTTTGGAAAGAAATTTAATCTTCCAACTGGTTGGTGTGTCTCAACGACCTGTGTCAGTGTGCCTGTATGTGTTTGTTGAGTCATTAACATCATGAATCAAGGAGGAGGAATTTAATTAGTTCCCGTACCACGAATTCTTTCATTTTTTTTTGCTTTTTTTCCGCTCGGAGAATATACTGGTCTTGAAGTTGGGAGAGAATGTCCTCTAGAAATTTGTCTTTCGCCCAGCTGAATGGCAGTGGCCGGCCATCCGTGCAGGGCGAGCGTGTGGCACCATTCCACATTCCAGAGTTGAGTAATGCCATTAAACTTAATTGCATTCCGAATTTATTAGCATGTGCGCTGTGATCGAGGGTTGCACCAAAATAATAAAGAAAGCACGCGTACGTAGCAATTAGTCACTTGTCCAGAGTACACCCAAGGAAATTGGGTCAATTGTTTGTTGGATGATACACTGAGATACACTGAGATACATAGACTTCCCTGTGCTGTGTGGAAGTTTTGGTTTTTTGCATTTTGTGGCCTACTTCGTCTACTTTCTTTGAGCTTTTCGTCTTGGAAATCCAATCATGTGAACGAAGAACTGGTCTGAGGGACCAACAAGCTACTGGGCGACGACTGTGTGTCTTTGCAAGTGAATAGGACACAGTCTTGAATGTAGGCGACCATGAAGTCTGACACGAATGGACGATTCGCACGAAAACCTTCCTCAAAATTGTTAGGTGAACCGTGGCCGCCACCAGCAAGTTTTTCCAGCAACGACCTCAAATTGGTTGAATTCGACACCCATTCGCGTGCGGAATCTTAGATGCGATCGTTTTCTGCTACGCCGTCGCTAGGCACAAGATTCAATAACTCTTTGAACAGAAGTTGTGGCGTCAATTCACTCAGCGCGGCCACCTATTTTAGACGTTGGATCCGTAGACCCCCGTAGACAAGACCCCTGTCGCTGTACAGTTTGTCGTTTTCCCTAATACAACTTTCAAACTTTCAAAAGTCATTCCTGCAGTAATGTCTTTCGATAGCGTGCTTCTCATGTTCTTTCCTTTTCTTCCCGGGAAACCTGTGCTCTTCGATTATTCTCTGCTCGTAGAGCTCACGAGCAGCTTTCGTCCTTCCATTCAGCGCAGCTTTATGTACTCCTTGCTTGACTTCATGCACCTGTCTATATTTTTCTGTGATCTGTAGCACTATATTCGCCAATTTTACGAAAGTCCCAACATCTACGGCTTTGACTCCAATATGTTGACGAGAGCAAGAGAACTTACTGTGGCTAAGCAGGCACAGAATTTTCTTCAGCCTCGCCAAAGCAAGAGCTAGGTAACTTTCCCAAATCTTTTCAGGCATATGGTCCGACACATTTGACACTTCAAGATGCATTCTCTTCTGATACAGTCATTCCCTACAAATTTAGAAAAATTAAGGACAGTGGCCACAGCATGTCCGAAGGCAAGGTGAACCCTAGAATCACAGAGATGTCAAGCTGATTCACTATTGCAAAAGGTTTTTCTAAATCCTAACTCAGGACATTCATCCCCATGGTTTCAAGAGAGAGACCCAGCTTATTTCAAAGTCGGTTACTGAAGGCAGGCTATCTGACCTCTTGTCCGCAAAGATGATCTTTTCCAAGGAGGTTAAGTTTAAAAACATTATAAAGTGTCCATCAGACTCAGATGAAGCAAGGGAAACGAATGTAAAATCTTCACGTGGAAGCTAAGGAAGCCTTGACTCTTGTCTTTTTCTTTTGTACAGAGAAAGGACCTACGGTTTTTTGCCGACTCCCAATGGCAACAGAAACCCGAGATTGTTTCGTTGGCAAAAGTTAAATTTTTTGAAGCAACAATATGAGCCTCACAGCTCAATAGAAGGGAATACTGACTGCATCAGAAATAGCTCACGAGCTCCTAGAAAGAAGCAATGTCATAAGCATGCAGTTAAAATGGTCCTCGAGACTATTAACACAAAGCCAGCAAAGAAGGTAACTATACCTTGAAAGAGCCTTGTAGGAGACTTCTAGAACTCTCGAATTCTTTCTTGTCAGCATCAAGCGCAAGAGTTCAGTGACGAGACATGGACAGAAAGATGTCAGAGACGTTGGCCATATCTAAAATACTGCAGTTCATCCAAGCATCTGAACGACATTCCTGGTTTTATCAAGAAGTCGTCAAGTGCATACAGCGAAAGAGAAGTGGGAAAGATCAACGCTGCAGGTGAGGCGTGAGCTGCTCGCGAGTTCTACGACGGAAAGAAGTGTTCAATTCAATTCATGTAATAACAATTTACAGAGACTGCAAACAGAAGCATGCAAGGATAAGGATCGGAATGCTGCAGAAATCAAAGTCAGTAAAACGTCGAACCATTCAAAGCCTTAAAACGCAGGCAGCTCTAGCCGTGATCGATGATTGGGGCAGCAGAAATGGGCTTTCAGTCAATCTTCGCAAAACTAAGATTGTTGTCTGGTGGGAAAAGCTTTCTTGAAAGAAAAGTCTATCGCGATTGCATAGGGGCTTTCCCTAGCACGGCCGGCTTTGCTCTAGACGTAGTCTCCCCCATATTATGGGTTCAGATCTCGAAACTGTTTTCCGTTTAAAGAGGTTTTTGGCTCAACATGTACTGGAGCTTTGATGACCTTGCGCGCCGACTGACTTTTAGACATGCCGTCTGATGCAATGACTCTAGAACTCCTGTTGCGGAAAACATATGAAATAGATGGCCAAAATCTAAGCTAGGAAAGGAATGTAGTCGGGTCTTCACAGATGGCTCCAATACCGATTGAGGATGCGTTCGATCTCGTTAGTAAAATTTGCGTATGTCTTCAAAGTGGAGATGTACACAATCCTGACGGCAATGAACGGTGAAGTATAAGAAGCATTTCAAACTGAAGCAAAAGCCATCCTCTCACGACTTCCAAGCTAGTTCGAGAAAGAAATGCTTCACTGAACGCAGTTTCGTATGAGTGTAACTGCATATGGTATGACTCCCCATTCTGAACTGAATATTTCCAGACGTTTCAAGAGATCAGTGACTTTCCTGCTGTTCCTCAGTAGAAAAGATTGCGAGCTGCTTACCGGCGTCGTGACGTGGCACTGCTTTAGTGTGCTGAGTGACACAACATCCTACCAAGCTTGCTGCGAAGATGCGGTTATGAAGACATCGCGGAGCATAATGTCTGTGGGTGGTATGTGAGGAATTATGTTGCTGAGTTCCTATACAAGTGGTTGCAGGCGACGTACATGAGACAAGTACGAGTACATATATTTAAAACTGGTCCCGGACTCTAACTTCAGTGAGGATCATGGGCCCTGATATCATAAACAGATCTAAGACTGTTTTCACCCCTGATGGTGATTGTGAACTATGTTCTCTACCTGATCTAAGAACAAAGCAAACACGAGGGTTGCCCTCATATATTACTTAAAACCGACATTTCAGATCCAAGCATGCCATATCATAGAGAAAAAAAGAAGAGAATTTCAACAGTCTTCCGACGAGTACACGTTCTGATACAAGTATGTTTAAAAAGCAAAGGAAGCCTCCTTGAAGGTGCTTCACTTTTTCATGCTGTGCTACTTGCGTACAATGTTTCACGAGATCTCCATCATCCATCAAATAGTACTCCTATTCGCACGGTACGTACCCGCCCAAGGTAGGAGCGTTAACAAGCCCAACAGGCAAGCCTTCGCATATTCGTTACTAACATAAATAGCACCCACCCATGTAAGGGTTAAAATTGCATCGCAAACATTTACTTCTCAAATACCACACTGACATTCCAAAGACGATGTCGTTTCAGGCAGTTGAGTTTTTGTTGCATAATAAATGGCCACCACCCAATGTGAGAGTAGCACATCGGTTAAAGGCTCAACAATGAAACCACCACATCATGTTAATCAGGTGCACCCCATGTTTGTTAAATGCCTTCACCTACCTAAACAACGAACACTGGACAAATGATGATACAACTGATAGAATACGCGCGTACTTAAACGGACAACGCAAATCCAATGAAAAGAAAAGAACATTAACAATCCCACCGCGCAAATAGGCGCACTTGTTGCAACACAACACAGCTACTATCATAGCTACCTGGCATCGGGGTGCTCTTCCTGGAACTCGCCCTGGAACCCACTCCGACGTAGACGTCAGTTGCCGCCGCGCCACATTACAAATGTTTAAACTAAATTCCATGGGATTAAATTATACAGCACATGAAACGCGTGAAGCAGCTCATAAAGACGACTCAAAGCTAGAGTCCATCAACCAACCAACAACAGTACAAATAGCACCAACAGAACCAACAGCACCAAAGAGTTTCAGGAGACCTTCCTTATGGGTGGTGGTGGCGCATAAAACCGAACCAGCAGTGTTGGCGACACCACTTCGTGTATCATCCAACACCGGACTGAAATGTCGGTCCTTTCTCGTGTGAGGAATATGATGGGCACAAGACATATTTTGATCCTTCTGTGTAGTCATGATGAATGATGCAACATGACGTGGATGCCAGTTGAGCTGTTGTCTAGTGGCTGCGACGACTCTGCCACCAAAGCATGTTCTTGGGACAGCCGGTCGGACAGTGTGGTTTCTACTTACTGGTACTGCTGCTGTTGCTGCTGCTATCCGACAGATTATGGTGATGGCTTGATGCTACTCCATCCTTCAGACAACGATGCTAGTAAATATTTGTCTACGCATTTAGATAGGAACGATGAAATCCAGGAAGCGGCGTTCCTTAGCATTTGTATCTGTCTACAGTCGTAGGTACACATACGGATATGACTATGAGTGCGTCAATGGGGAGAACGTTTGTTTAATTTGTTAGAAGAAGCAGCCTGGTTTGGGATACAAATGCCCACCGAGTTACTGGTTGAAATGTGTTAATTAGAGCATCACAGATGCGTGGGTCAATTTGAAAAAGGAGTTTCACAGTTGTGCTAATCATAGAGGAGGGCGGAGGTCTGCTCAACAGATGAACTGGGAATATGAATTCCAGGAATCATATCGACTATGGTGGCTTTAGAGGTAAATAACGAATTCATTGGAAATCCGGTCGCGGAGTAGGAGGTGAGATTTGTTGACGAATGGAGTGTTGATCAACTTATAGAACAGAAAGAGGTTGGAGAGGGATATGGTAAATAGAGGATCTATTTTGGCTGTTGTGGTGGAAATAAAATTGCATCTCGAGACAGCAATTCTGTAGACCCGCTTTGTCATTTTCTTCATCAGCTGTGTTGTACAACAATTACTTTTGACTAGTAACCAACAACTACAACTGAGTTAATTAAGTTTCGATTGCAGTTAAAACTAAAATTTTAATTGTCAATTCCAAGACTAATAAGATTTATAATTAAATTAGTTTCAGTTTAAATTAATGTGAAAAGAAAAATAGTCTATCTTGCAACATTAATCGTTAAGATATCTTTGAATCTTTAGCAACTAAATCAATTTTAATTAAATATTTGATTAAAATTGCATGGCACATGAAATTATCGCTGCTGATTGAAGTGACATACTTTTCTCTGACTGATGAGGTGGCTAAGTATACGGATAGACTAAATCGACTCCAACCCTGGCTGTCTAAAAAATTTATCTAAGACATATGTAGATATCTGAGTTTCTTGGGAAGTCTGCACACGTGAAAATCTAAAATGAGATTCGACAAGGATCAAGTGAACCCCGTGCAGCTCCACAATGATGTTGCCTAGCCATTTTCGTCAAATCCACTATTCTCTACTGGTAATCTGACAATGAACACAGCACCTCTAGTACTTATAATGACCTCCCTGAAGTTAAACAATTCGCAAATGAAGTTGATCGTACGTTTGGCCTCATAAAATACAAAACAATGATCTGTGAGCTCTGTAAGATCTGCGGGATTTGACGATGGATTTGTGGCGCAACAGAGCTCGACTAAGACCTGGTCTCTCAACTCACAGTCTTGTCATTTTGTGCACATTGAGAGGGACTTATGTTTTCATGCCGTTTCCGATGGGCAGAGGATGAAAGTCATTTTTAAAGGCAGAAATGACGATCGAATTTATTTTTTTCTATTTTTCAGTATTAACCCTGCGAATCGAACCCAAAATGTCTGGCTAATAGTCGAACGCAAATGCTTCTGGCGCAGATTGATTGGTGCAAACGATTGAATTTGCTACAGAGAGTCTATTGTGATGTTTATAAGTAAAGGAAACGTTCTTCCAATGAAAAGAACAGACTCAGCACCAGAGACTTTCAACAGATCTGTCTCATGAGTGGTGGCGCGTAGAACCGAACCATCAGTTTTGGCAACACCAACTCGTGTATCATTTCTCGTGTGAGGAATATGATGGACACAAGACATATTTTGATCCTTCTGTGTAGTCATGATGAATGGTGCAACATGCCAGTGGATGCCAGTTGAGCTGTTGCTACAACAACTCTGCTACCAAAGAATGTTCTTGGGACAGCCGGTCAGTGTGATTTCTACTTACTGGAACTGCTGCTGCTATCCGACAGATTATGTTGATGGTTTGGTGCTACTCCATCCTTCAGACACTGATGCTTGTAAATATTTGTCTACGCATTAGGTAGGAGCGACGAAATCCAGAAAGCGGTGTTCCTTAGCATTTGTAGCTGTCTACAGACGTACCTACACATGCGGATATAAGTGCGTCAATAGGAAGAACGTTTGTTTAGTTTGTTAGAAGAAAGTGCCTTGTTTGGAGTAAATATGCCCAGCGAGTTGCTGATTGAAATGTGTTAATTAGAGCATCAGAGATGCGTGGGTCAATGTAAAAAGGAATTTCACAGTTGTACTAGTCATTGAAGGAACGGGAATTCTAGGAATCATATTGACTAGGCTGGCTTTGGAGGTAAGTAAAGTATTCATTGGAAGTCCGCTCATGGAGAAAAACAAGAAGTATGTTGACGATAATCAAGATGATGCCACCAACAAAGTCCCCAATGATGTTACTTAACCAATTTTGTAAAGTCCATTATCCTCTACTGGTAGCCCGATAAGGAACACTGTACTTAGTATCGTGATCTTGTACCATCCATGGAGTTGATCGTAAGTTTGGCCTTACAAAATTTAAAACAAACATCTGGGAGATCTGTGGAATCTGGCGATTTAATGATACCTCTAAGCAAAGGAACCGTTCCTTGTATACCGGATTTTATACGAAATGCGCAGATAGTTTCTTGAATGTCCTGACAGTGACAAAATGTGTACCTACTCGTACCTACAATGTAGATTAGAATGTATGTATGTTAGTAACAATTGCAGCAAAGGCACTGCTGTCTTTACTTTTCGTTGCCTTGTGTCCGTGTGTCGTCCAACATGACTTGTTAGAAAACCTGTTACTAGACAACTCCGACTACGCTCAGCTACAAGAGCTTTCTACAATAGTTACCCCTTGACGTGATAAGCAGAGTTCAGGCTGTTTGTTAACATCCATTCGATTCAGCGAGTTTTAAAATTTTTTTTTCACAGTGCTACTGGGCTTTTCAATGCTGATCTTTTTCTGGTTTGCTTTTTCGTTTCCATCGCTGTTTCCTAGCATGGCACTCAAACTCGAAGATTCCGTTGAATGCGATTCTAAATAAGATCGTGTGTTGTCTCACCTAGAATTGGACCTTAGAATTGAATTTTCTTGGAGTGAGCTAGAGATCGTCATCGTCAAAGTCTGTGGCGTTTTTGAGCTTTCCCTTCGGCCAGTGAACTCAATGATAGTAATTTTCTTTTAATTGATTTTGATCGAAGGCAATTGGAAACAAGATTTGATGCCCTCCGAAGGCATTTGTTGACTATGATGAGCGATAGGCAATGAACCATTCGTAGAAAGAAAATTTAACTCATCATGACTTATGAACTACACTGAACTGCTGAGGGAGATGGATGTTTTATCCGGTTTGTATTGCTTCTCATGTATTGGGTTCCTTCTCGGATTATCTTTTGAGGAAACGGAAAGTAGGTACGACGTGTGACAGCATCTTTCACACTTTTTACCATACAACGGTACACATACTTGATTCTAAAGATGTTGATTGTAGTTGGTGTTGTGTTATATCTTCCGTACACAGGGAGAAGGACTAACGCTTTTGCCGAGTCGGAAGGGCGAAAGAATGAGTTAATACAGTGACGTCAAATAATTTTTTTTTCTTTCCTTGTGCATGGCCTGGGAATTGAACCCAGACCTTCAAGTGTAGTAATGTAGTAACCACTACATCGTACATGCCACTGACTGTGACGATGCCTTGATAAAGTTTTCGGATGTTTACTTTATGTGGGAGGTTATATCTCTATGATGGTCTTACTGGCCGCTACTTATTTCCGCATGGAATCCAGTCTATGCAACTGAATAGTTTACGTTTTTCTTTCGTTCATAAGTGAGGTCAACGACTTCTGTTTTTAATCTTTTCTCGAGCCATTCACAAGGTAGGCGAGAGAGTGAGTAAGTCACTCAAATCTTAGTGCTTTTTGGAAAAAGTCGATTGAAATTGCCGATTTTCTTTGCCTTAAAGGTCGTAAAAGTTCCTGTGCAGCCGAAGCGAATAAAACCAGGAGCTCCACACCTCAAATTTAAACGATTTCAAGGCAAATTAACTTGAAAAATCAGCTATTTGTAGCTATTTGATGGTCAGTCCCGTACACAAGACAATTTCTGGATTGTTCACGTTTTAGAATGAAACTATTTCTCTAAATTGTCATCCTGTCTAGATGGACTCATAGTTGGAACTTCCAAAAATGATTACCCTTCCCTGAAAGCAACCACCATTGACTCTTAACTCTTCACTCAAACCGCGTTGATTGCTCATATCTTTCTATCTATTTTCATTAGATTACTCGCATAACTTATCCAATTTGATGTTCCTCATATCCCGGGAGTGTGACAGCTTCCAACTGGTTTACGAAAAGGTATCTGATGCCGACGCATTTAGTTTATCGTATCCACCAGCACACAATTTACAACTGCACCAGGGTGAGCATGGATCAAAAAAAAAGAAAAAAAAAACAACAAAAACGCTGTTCACAAACAATTTGCAAATAGTTTGCGGCATTTAGGTGCGCAGTGGCGATGTCACTGACAGTATAAGTGACAATATCCTGGTCTAACAGCTTCATCGGAACGGCTTGGCCATTGGCCAAGTGTCATTTTAGTGCAGAGGAAATATTTTAATTTCATTATGTTTCCACAAGCCTGCATTTCAAGTATCGCCACAGTTAGACCCAGACGTTTGTGGTTCCGAAGATACTCGTACATGTTATTTCACTTTATCGATCTTTGGTTTTTACTTAATTGTAATTGACATGGAAATTGTGACATGGTTATGACTTTATTCAGTTGAAAATAGAATGGTTGGAGTGACAGTGTGTAGCGGAAGAGGAAAATGAAATGCTTTATTGGAATTTTCTTCTAATCGTGTTGAGAAAGGATTGAACACTTATGCAGATTAGAAGAGAAAAAGGCGCTGATGAGTATTTTTTGACAGGTGATTGGAGAGACAGATAGCTGTTGTTATAGCTATCCACTTTACAAGATTACAAGATGTGGAAGCTGTCAAAATAGTAATCTCAGGCAGTATGTCTTAAGGTTTTGCCAGATATTTTTTCCAAAAGCACCTCGACAGTTTCTAAAGGAGAAGGTTCTGGTTAAGATAAGCTCTCGGATCACATATTGCGGACTTGTCATTAATTCGAGTATACTTGAACCGAAGTTGTAAGCTCTCATGACCGACAGTCATCTGGCCTTGACTATCCTAAAGTGTTGGATAGCTGGGAGTCATTCTAGAACAGAAATAAAAGGCTTCTGGGTCCGCCACAGTATTGACTGCACCTAAGATGATTGTACCCTGTACTAAGTAAGATAGTATAGTTGTCTTCCCGTTGGTGGGAATACAATATCAGAGCAGAGTTGAAGGAATTACCGGAATAGAGATGCCTTACTGTACCACATGCAGTAACTCTGCGCTTTCCGACTAAAGCAGCAGATGGAAAAGTGTTTGACAATTTTCTACCTGGAATCGATGGATAAGGGCAAAGTCTGTGATCTCTGGCCTATTAGTTATTATTTATGGCCAGACATTTACATGGTATCCTCGTAGAGCCTCTTCAGCTTTCGTTAATTATTGAACTTACTTCTCAACTGAACTGACGTAAACAAGTCTTTCGATCTCGCAGACATGAAAGACCCTCATATCAAGCTGGATAACAGAAGGCTAACATCGCATCAATACAGGAGATGCAAAGGATAGAGCAGGGTTGCTACAAAAGGGCATATTATGGAGAAGACACGCATTTTATGTTGGAAATGCGATTGGCAAGAGATTGCGTCACCTTGTTCACGTGAAAGGAGTTGAGACTATATGACAATGTTCGTAACCGAAGACAGTTTTTCGAGTATGCAAATGAGAGATGCGCTGGTTCAAGGTCCCAACATGAACTTGGGTTACTAAAGAGTCATAGCGGAAACGATACAGAGGAATGTGGACGTTGAAAAGTTGGCATATCTGCTCGAATAAAGTCGTCTTCAACTCGCATATTTCCAACTTAGAGCGGAGTACTGCCGAAGAGATGATTGGTTTGCAACGCCATCGGATCAAGCATCAATATGACAAAGATTGACGCGACGCTAGTGCGCCAGATTACGCACCATTCCAATCTATCCTCTAGCCAGTTGAAAAACAAGCTGCTAATGAGAGATACAGAGTGAAGAGTAGAGGTTCTCAGATTCAAGGACAGCAAGTCAGGGCACGACTGTTTGGTGGCATTGACGAGGTCCGAGAATTGATTGATTTATGGTGACCTACGAGTAGAAGAAACACCTCTGGAAGCTACTGGATGGCAATGCCGGTAACAATTCCCAGATTAGAGAAGATCTGCTGGGCAGCACTTCTAGTGATGATGTCTTGAAAGTCGTTGCCTGGTTGAAAAGCAACAAAGCCAGTGATAGAATTGGACTTCCGGCAGAGCTGTTCTAAGCTGAAGGCAAAGTAATTACACAGCACATGTATACGCTCCTAGATTCATCTGAGAATCCCATAAAATATCCTGTAAAGTTTGTGAAATATTGAAACTAATCGTCAGTAAACTGATTGGACGTCATCAGCACTTTAGCCCTGGTAAGTTCACCTCCAAATCCTGAAGAACACACGACAAAAGCAACTGATATCCACCACTGTTTCGTCGATGATAAAGCTGCATTTGACAGTACGATACGAGCTCAGTAAATGAGTCAGAGCTCATCTGTCCAGGGTAGTGAGATTTGCTTGGGATATCTCCAACTCATTTGAAATAAAGCCTTGCACAGGCATGATGATCCTTCGCTGATGAATGAGAAAATAGTGCGCGATGCAGCATTATTTTCTAACAGAGTGTCATGCTGCTTGCGTGCGCTGATAAAATTAACATTACCGGCACTAACGCACGGCATTTTGCTGAGTTGAGAAATTGAGAAAGAATCGCTTCAAGTTGGTTTTGAAGTAGACGGATGGCAAGACAAAGTCGTCTTGGACAAAACAATACTGTGGTCAACTACACTTTCGATCCAGGTGTTACAACAGGACGAATAGGCAATCGAAAAGTAGAGCCCTCTATCAGTGGACAAAAGCAACGCTCTTCAAATTAATCATTCGTTCCGTCATACTGTATGGCCATGATGGGAGACTATTGGAAGCGTTCAAGGCAAAAAAAAAATGTGCGAATTGTAAGCGGATGTTGACAATGTTAAGAGTACAAAACTCTAGCGGCTGAGATAGCTTCGACTGAAAAAAACCTCTGCGGCAAAGGAGATACTCTGTTCGAAATGTTTTGGTGGAGTTCTCAGAAAAATTCGTCCTAGACTCGACTAGAAGCGCCAGGTCGACCATGACCCGAATGTTCTAATTGACGTCTTCGGGGGAAGTACAAAGCGACCAAGAATGATCTCCGGCTATACACTTGTACCGATGAATGTGAAGAAAGGTATTACTAGCCGCCGATAAGGTCTGGGCGTTATCCGATGTACAGCAGCCACTTGACATGATTCGAAGCCACACAAAGGTTCCTTTGACACATGCTGCATACTTTAAAGTCGGTCTTCTACCCCACGAGATTGGGTGGTACAAAAATGAATTCCTAGTCTACTAGTTGTCTTGAGTGAGTCTCATGCAAATGCTTTCAATACCATCTCCCCATCAAATGCCTCACCATCTCATGTAACAACAGAGTCAATTTTGATGAAGAAGAAATAAATTCCATTGCAAGGAACTTAATTGGCTGTTACCTGTCACTTATTGGACATTAAACTCTCAGAACTAGTGCTAAACTCCTCCAGAGGCGCAAACAGACACAAAGAATCAAATTAACGTTTAACCACTTCCTTTTCGATTTCTTTCCCAACCCAAACATCAACTCGTACTCATACTCATACTCGGAACAGAAAGTTGTCAAACACACTTAAGGTCCGTTTACAAGAAGCCTTCCATCAAATTTACACACGAACATTCCCGGGCTCTCCCTCGGCATGTGATTTGAACTTCAAAAAGCCACAGCACAGGTTCTCCAAGTGAACTGACGCTGAGAACTGAATTGAACTAAGAGACAGGCGCAAAAAATTGCAAAAAAAAATTTCAAAAAAAAAAAACAGAAGAGGGTTAACTTGTGCAATATTTAACCAATCAACCTTCCGGCAAAATATTCCGCTTAAGACACACGGCAGCAGCCTTTACATGCAGCACATCCCCAAGAGGGCCAAGAGGAAGCATATTCAGCAGCAGCAGCAGCAGCAGAAATACTCGTATATAGCAACGGCAGCATAATCAGTATAATTTGGTTGCGTGCATACGCACCTACAGAAGGACTCTGGCTGCACGTTGCATTCTTTTAGCAAGACATTGTACCTACATTGTAACGATCCGAACCATTGGCGTGACGATAAGGAATTGGTTCTGGATTTCATAACACCAGGATAAGAAAAAAAAGAAAAAAAAACAATAATGAATTATAAAAGGCAGGAAAGAGGAAGTCCAAACCAAGTTGGTTCTGGTTGAAAAGTCAGATTCCTTGTCTACTCGTACTCGCAAGCAACAAGCTACGAGTACGAGTACAAGGACTCATCTCGTGCAGATTACTCATGCGCTGCACAGATCGGACAGGTCTGTGTCTCGATCATTTTTCTTCTTTGTCTGCTCTTAGATAGATGACAGTCTAGAGTCTATCCGACTGATTCTAAATCTAAATCCATAGATTCTGGTGATCCATAGTTTTTAACGGTGTAGACTAATTTTTATTTTTATTTTTTGAGGTTAATGCGCTTAGGCGAAGCAGTGCAGCGGTGACTCTTAGTATTCGTATTCGTATTTGTAATCCTCTTGGGGTAATCCGTTTGGAGCATTTAGCGCAAATTCTGCTTTTGTATCCGAACCGGATGATAGGTTGTATCTTCTCAGTTTGACATCCTGTTAATGCACGTTGGAGTACCTACTGCCATCCAGGCGCAGAGATATTCCTACAAAAGCCAAACTGGTTTCACGCATTAAGAGGAATCCGTGAATTTGCGAATCTACGGCGAATTCACATTCACATTCACATTTGTAGTGCGCAATCCGTACTGGCGGCCCCTGTCCATCGATGATTCTTTAGTTTCGTTGTTGTTCAATTTGTTTTTTTTTTTTTTTTTATGTTTGCTGCGCCATCTTCATCTGACACACATCGACCACTCAATGATAAATTGAAAGGTTCAAAGGACACATTTATCAGATGGATGGAGGAGATACGACGCGAGAGTGAGTGCTGGATGGCTAGATGGCTCTGACTTGGCTGACTGGATGAATGGTTGACTTGGGCTGGCCGGTATGAAAGGATATCAGAACGATGAACTGTATGCGAAGGCTTACGAATGCGCGCGCGCCAAATGGGATGCTTCGAAGTCCACTGCACTGCACTGGACTGAAGTACACTGCTCAGCACAATCAATTGATTGATTTAGCTGCGGGGATTTATTTATTAATTTCTCTTTGCCGAGCAGTTGTTGTTGTTGTTGATTTTTTTTTTAATTTTTTTCACTCACTGATGATTAAGTGCGCGTTGAGTTAGACTGGCGCAGTGTACAAGAACCAGTTTAATGATCGCGCTTAGGAATTCCTTGATGACTTAAGAAATCCACTAGGAGTCTCATCTTGAGGAATCTATTCTTTTGTCTATTTTTAGAGACGATGGCATTATAATTGGTTTCTAAAGGGCAGAGAGTGGGAATGTGTATAGTATGACATGACATGCAGGGGAGGTGCTAATTTATGAACTTTTCCAACAACAGGCTCTTGGATTAATGAAGGCCAGCGGTGAGCAATTTGCGCCATCGAGGGCTTTTGGAATCCCTTAAGCTATTTAGATTTAAAATACCGGTGTGTAGTGCATTGAAGTTGCTTCGGAGAATTTAATCTTCTCCACGACGGTAACAATACTTGTCCAATCCGAACATTGAACGGTCAGTAGCTGCTCAATCGCATCAATCGCATGCAAGTCATTGCTATTGTAGCCGGACAAAGGATGATTTCTGGAATTTAAGAAGGCTTCTAGTGTGTGATTGAAGATGAAAATGTCATTTTATGGCCAGCTAAGCAGTGTGGGGATATTGTAATCTTAATGGTAGATCTGAGGTTAAACATGTGACAGACAAATGTTGGCATACCATCAAACGACAGCAACTTATCCATTAGGATAAGATACAACTGCAACTGGTTAAAGAGCACAAGAAGTAGAAGCAATAAGCCATTTACCATTCCCAACACCCAACACCCAACCACGACTACCTCAACCCTGTGATTGAGCCGAAGTAGAATGGCCTGGAATCTGCTACAGCTGGCTAAAAGAAGTTTCAACAAGTTACTTGATCAATATCTCATCGAATTTGGTCAAATAATTGGCAAGGTAGTCATTGACTATATTCGATGCAGTGATAGCTTCACCGCTCCACCTACAGGATGGTTATGCTACACTACAAAAACGAAGCCAGCTGCTAATTCACCCAGACCGAATATCCAACATTTAGCCTTGGGAAGAGGATGCACTGCAAGCAGTACCTTCAGCAAAAATGCCCATCAAACCCAAGGAAAGAATCTGTACCCCAGATTTGAGAACCTCACATTCTTGCGAGCTCATAATCCAACAACGGATATGATGATCAGGAAGGTATTTGAGGAAGAATGATCCATAAATGTCAATCCTTACAAAAGAGAAACGGAAGGCATTGTTTTCGAGTATTAGTACTCTTAATTGTTTGCACACAACGCGGGCGAACGAACATTAGGGTGGAAAGAAAGAGAGGTACCGATGTACGTTGGTTTTAAATGTCTGAATGTTACAATGACTAGGAATTAAAGAGCTCGTTAGGGTATTCCACAAGCGCGATTTTCGGCTTAGGAACAAATAACGATATTTCAGAGTATTGAGGGTATACTGATAGCGAGACATGTGTTACGGTTAAAATTTTGAAGGGTCGGAATGCCACTGGCTATTTCTATGGAGCACTAGTGGAGGAACGGTGTTCGAAGGTGTCCATTTTCTGAATGATATTAGCATCACTTATGAGTCTTATGCACAATTTTGAATCCTATCCAACAGCTGCATAGATGTTTTAGGCTCACCTGATCCGATATGGGCATTGTGCTCCAATTTTGGGCGAATAAGTGGCCCAAATCAGAGTGGGTGAAATATTTCTTACGTCGCTTGAGGAAACCTAGACATTTCGCAGCATTTTTGACGACATTAACGACATCATACGCTGCTACCGTTCACGTTCTACAGCCGAATAGCAGAGACGTTAGTCCGGGAACGAATATGAAAAGCAGAGAGTACTGTCCTCAGCAAAGGAATATATTGGATTAGAAGTAGCAGACAAGAGATTGTTGATGAAAATTAAAAAGAGTGTCGGAGACAGAACGGAGTCCTGGGGCACACCAGCATTTATTTTGTGAACATCAGCCTTGAAACCATACAAACCATGAAAGCTTGATGCCAAACTCTGTCGAATGCCTTAGAAATATCAAGTGCACCTATTTTGCTTACGCCAGATTGGTGTACGTTTGGGTTCAATCACTGTTTCCATGGAAACCGTACTACCGGTCATTGAAAAGTTTTCGTGTTTCGAGATATTTCATGATATGATGGTTTGTTAGTGTTTTCAATATCATGGAAAGAAGGAAAGAGGAAGATTCGCCTTTTTTAGGGCCGGACTGGACAAATGCTGTTTTTCATCTGAAAGGTTTCTAAAGAGTGGTTTTGCTAGCGTGGAAGAAGGTTATATATACCATCTGGACCCACGGATTTGTGTATTCCAAGATCTTTAAGTACTCTTGCTACTACACGAGTGCGAAAGCAGATTCGTCCCATTGAAGATTCAACGCACTCAAAGGTAGGCGGTGACAGAGCACAGTCTGGCAATGTTGAGCTGGCCGCAAAGTGTACAGCGTGCAGATTGACCTAGTCCAAAGAACTGACAATTTTAATTCGCTCCGAATGCCCCCATTTATTCGGCTTAGTACAAGCTATAGCTTACAAATTAAACTTAAACTAATTCTTAAAACTAAGGTTGGTTGGAGTGGTGAAGGAGAACGGATTTGAGGTAGGAAGTGGTGCGATGGAAGTCAAAGATGGTATGGAGATTGGTTCGTTCGCGCCATAGGAGGTGTGTTGGGTTGGCAGATAAAAGAGTCGAGGGGTATGTAGATTACGAGGTTTAGTGTTGAGGAAAATAGAGTTGGGAAGGGACGCGCATTCAACGTGATCTGAAAGGAGTCGATGAATGAAGAGAAAGTCGGCAAGGGTGTCTAAGTTGATAAGGTTGAGACGGTTTTGATAGGGGGGCAGATTAAAAGGATCGTCCCAGGGTATACCTCGAAGAGCAAATCGAAGAAAACGGAGCTGGATGCTTTCAATTCGCGAGATATGAACACGATGATATGATATGACCTAAAACCTTTTTCATAACCCCTGTTCACAAAAAGGGATCAAAGAATTAAGTAACCAACTACCGTCCTATTGCTAAGCTTTCTCACATACCTAAAATGGTCGAAAGTTTCTTATATGAAGTTCTCAGCTTTCAGTGCAAGTCACTTATATCACCCAGTCAGCATGGATTTCTAAAAGGTAGATCAACTACTACAAACTTAGTTGAATTAGTATCCTTTGCGCTTTCAGCCCTAGAAAATGGCAGCGAAATTGACGTTATTGCTGCAGATTTCGCTAAGGCCTTCGATAAAATATCACATCAACTGATCCTTTTCAAATTGTATTCCCTCGGTTTTGACCCCATATTGTTAAAATGGATATCTTCTTATCTGGAGAACCGTGACTATAGCGTTCGCTTTAGGTCAGCCTTCTCAACCCCGTTTTTAGCCACTTCTGGTGTCCCACAAGGCAGCCATCTAGGTCCTCTCTTTTTTATTTTAACTATAAACGATCTTGAGAAGATTATCAAACATTACTCCGTATCCATTTACACCGATGACACTAAGTTCTCCAAAACTATTTCTTCACCCCAGGACTCTGTTCTCCTTCAAGAAGACCTCAATATGTTTTCTACTTGGTGTCTAAAAAATTGCTTTGAACTTAATGTCTCCAAATGCCAATCTATGACTTTGTTTCGTAAGTCCAATCAATCCCCCTCTCGACTTCACTTTCTACATGACCAACCTGTACCTCAGGTTTAATCCCTTCGCGACCTTGGAATTTTATACGATAGAGAGTTAAACTTCCGTTCGCATATTGATGAGATAATCCTTAAAGCCAACACATCGCTCGGTTTTATCAGACGTCGGTCTAAAGAATTTTGCAACCCTTATGTGACAAGTTCACTTTACATTACCCTTGTCCGGACCCTCCTTGAATATGCCAGCCAAGTATGGTCCCTCTTTCAGCGAATTCATATATCCCGAGAACGTTCAACGTCGTTTTATTCGGTTTGCTCTTCGTGGACTACCCTGGAGTGACCCATTTATCTTACCTCCCTATCGCGACCGCCTCAAACTTCTTAACCTGAATACCCTAGAGAAACGCAGAGACGTAGCTGACATTCTCTTCATTCATCGACTACTCTCCGGTTCTGTGGACTGCGCTTCCCTTTACAATTCTATTTCCTTCAACACTAACCTTCGTAATTTACGCTGTCCTCATCTCTTCTATATCCCAAGAGCACCTCTTATGGCTCTAACAAACCAATCTCCCGCATGTTCCGTAAGGTCAACTCAAACCTCCCCCTTTTTTATTTTAACCTGAGCACTTCTCGTCTTAAATCTGATCTCCTCCACCACTCCCTTACTTCCTAACCCCTAACTCTTGTTAGTTTGTAAGTCCTAGTTTTTAAGTTACTTTAAGCTGGTATTAAGCGAAATAAATGGGGTCGTTGGCCCCCACTAAATTATAATTGACCGGCGTACTCTAGGAGGGGGCGAACGAGGGTAATGTTCTGGTCACGTATGGGTTGGTGAATTCGGAGGAGATAGGTTGGGTGTGCAGAAGGTAGAGTCGGGGGGGAGATTGGTTCCGCTTATGTGAAAACGTGATGGATTGGCATTTGGCGGTATTAAGTTCCAAAGAATTTTTGAGGCACCAGATCGGAAAACTATCAAGGTCTTGTTGAAGGAGGAAAGAGTCATGGGAAGAGGAAACGGACGAGTGTTTGATATCGAGATCATTTATGGTTAATATAAAAAGAAGGGGACCGATATGGCTGCCTTGTGGAACTCCAGAGGTGGCCAAACATGTAGCCGAGTGGGCTGACCTAAAAAGAACACTGTAAAAATGGTTTTCGAGGGCAGACAATTTGAAGAGTATTAATCGATGAGAGTTTTTATTGAAGGCTTTGCTAAAATCGGTTGCGACTACATCGACTTCATTGCCATTCTCTAGGGCAGAGGATACGAATTCAACGAGATTTTTGGTGGTTGACCTACCTTTTAGGAAACCATGTTGTCTAGGGGAAATAAGCGATTTGCATTGGAAGCTTAGGGCTTCATACAAAATACTTTCGAAGAGTTTGGGTATATGAGAGAGTTTAGCGATGGGACGATAGTTGGTTATTTCATTCTTTGATCCTTTCTTGTGGATCGGGGTTATGAAGGAGGATTTCCAAGCCTCAGGAAATTCTCCTTGTGAAAGGGATAGACGGAAGAGATTAGAAAGGGCAAGGGAAAGAGAGGAAGAACATTTTTTAAGAAATATGGCAGGGAGGCCATCTGGGCCGAGTGTGAATTCGTCATTGAGTTGGTGTAATTTATATTCGATATAAGACGGGTCCAAGATGTGAGAGAGAAGTGGGCCATTGGAGAAATTCAGTAAGTAACTAAAATAGGATGGATGGACAACTGGAATGTCATTATAAATGAGCGTTAGGATGAAGGATGAGGCAGAATTTTTACAGTCTTTCCTGAGTCGTTTTAACGTTTTCTTCTTCTTCTTCACTAACTCTGACGTACCATGCTTTTTCTTTTTGTTTGATACTCTTCATCCAATGAGGGATAAAGCATCTCATTCCAAAGAGAATAGTGACTGTGATCATATAAGCAGCGGCATCCACAGTTAAAGTTAAAATTACTAAAGAAGCTGTTAAGTCCGCTCAAATGGACTTTCTCATATTGCCATACGGTTCTTCTTAGGAATCTTTTCCCTAACTATGTGGTCGGTATACGAGAAGTTAGCAGATATGCCACAGTGATCTGACGAGCCTTAGGCACCAAATTCGTTGATAATTTCGGAGCAGGTGAGGTTGCTATACGCTGGATCAATATAGATATGATCAATCTACAGCAAAAATATGTCAATAGCGTCAGCATACGTCAGCAAAGTTACACAGTTGGAAAATTTGGCTTCTGGTTTTGGCTCAACACCACATCTCAAGTATGATGTGAAAGAAGTTATGACACCACATCTCCATGTCTGTCTACGTCCTTTTTTGGCATCAAAAATTTTGAAAATTCAAAAGTAGACATGGATCGTCAATCACATGTAAGTGGTTGAGTACCGCTCATGACTGTTTTGGTGTTCTCCAGGATCTGTGTAAAACATAAGGTGTGATAGGGGCAAATCTAGTCGTAGATGCAGGTATTCACACACTACTGCAGGCGGAATCTTCTACGCATCATTTACGAGGGAAAGAAGACATTCTTTCTTCAAATTTATTTGTGTGTCTCTACATGGTCAGTCTTCTAAATCACAATAGGGAGGCCTAACCTAACACAAATTTTTGTTTTTGCAAATGTGGCCGACTAGGACAACTCTATCACTTTCCCACACGAAGGAGCAGCTTTTGCCTTTTGTGGAGCCAACTTCTCCTTCGCAGTTCACTGTTTTGATTGTGTTTTTACTTTTGGAGTATAATGCCTCTAATTTATTGCGCCTAAACTCCTCAATAGTGCGTTGGAAATGTTCATTCAATTCGATTCGGAATGAGCAAATGTGGCACCCAGCTTTCGCATGCCTAAATCTTGAGTTATTCGGTCCATTATCTATTATTGTAATCGCCACGCAAACTTTGGTAATTTGTAATCATCCAGCGAAAATTTCCCAACATTCATCCTCGTAAATGTCCATCAGAGAGTTTTTCTGTTCTCTTTTTCCCGCAATAAATGATGATAATTGTCGGCCATTGTACTGAATATTTTCGCCAACATTTGTATCTCCTCTCCATGTATCCATACATCCAATTAATGTTGATGCAAGTATATCGCAAAAAAATTGACTTTTTTGTCAGTCAGATTTACTTATGAGGAAACTGTAAAGTGTTACAATCCAATTCGGAAGGAATGATGAGTAGAATTGTACTACAACTCCACCAACACCGGAACTATCGAAAAGAAAGTACTCCTCGGATTGGAATTACTGGAAGAGAAGACCACTTCTCGAATGGTCTCGCGCGTATTAATGATTTATTGTTGTGTTCTTCCACACATGTTGTCAATTTATCAAATCAATGTGCGAATACACCCAAACCATGTAGACCGCTTTCGAATTGGGACTGGGAACAAAGATTCAGATTGTGATTGGGGCTGAGGCTGGCAAAACGTCACCTTCACCCCACGCATATCATCAATTCTTTGTCTTGATGTAGGTCGTCATGGTTTCGTTGTAGTATTCTTTCAGAGAAATTGGAGATGGCGAAACAAGCTAACCCGCTGATTAGCACAAATCACCCGAAAACTGGACACAATCTCTTTGCCTGCACTCGAACCGATTGTGATGGAGGTGTACCTACGAGTAAAACATATCCTTTGCCTACAGACTCCACACACAGATACTACTCAGACTCACTATCATCTTAATGAATGCGAGTATCTGAACGGAGTGCGCGCACTCGCACAAATCTTGTCTCCGGTGCCGGTACGATACTCTACGAGTAACAACAACAACAACATTCTTAATTATCAAATAAATCTTTGGTTCCGGGCTACACACGAAAAATAATTACTAAAGATTACAGTGACTACAGAGACTACAGAGTATACAACCTATACAAAACTAACAGAGCAATCTTACGAGTACAGATGGACGTCGTCGGCTGGATGGGTGGACGGGTGGTTAGACGGGTAAAGAGCTCAAGTCAGCCAAGGTGGGATTGGCGTTTAAATTGATTAATCGTGTTTTTTTTCTTTCGAGTTTTGTTTTTTTGTTTTTGTTACTTCTTCCGACAGAGAAAGATTGAAATTGAAACGCAAAGAATTATTACCACTAGTCCTCTCGAATGGTGATATGGTATGTCACTCTCTTCTTACCTCTGTCTCTCTGTCGATTTCTCAGGGTTTCTTCTCGATTTCTTGTCCAATGTGTCCATTTTACTTATTTATTTAGCTTAAATTAGCAAGCACAAGCAACCAAAAAAAAAAAAAAAACAACAACAAAGTTCCATCGCGAAAGTGGAACATGAAACGAAAGAGTTGAGTAGCGAACTTGAGTGCATTTGCATTGCAAGCAGAGATGGTGGAGCAGCGCATTTGAGAGATGGAGTGTAACCTCTTCTTCGACACTGGGTATAACTGTAAAGGAAGACAGAACAACAGGCGGATTGTTGTGGTAAGAATGTGTGTGTTTGTATGTGGAGGTACTCTCCTCCACTCCACACACTGTGTGTTGAATGGCTTTGACTTGAACATATTTTCAGCTGATTGCCAAGTGAAAAATTGACTTTTTAATTGAATATTCTCATTATGTGCCGATGCATGTCAGTATTTTCAATTTTTTTCTTTAAATTTTCAACCTTTTCTTCCCTTGCTGTCGATGTCTACCATAAAACATTGCCCTCTCTGTAGAGGGAGGAGATCGAAAAAGATAAAAGAATTCTCTGCCATCAGATCATTTTCAGTTTTCATTAATTTTTAGTGAATTTTTTGCAATTTTTTCCATCTTTCTGTGCCAGAAAATATACATATACTCGTACGTACAGAGTATACACGCGTTGCTGTTTGGAATGCATACGGATACTCATGTGGGTACTCGTATTCAGATAAAACGCATTTTTGGAATGCACTTTTGAGGTACTTTTCGGGGAGGTTGGGTTTTTTTCGGTTTTTCTGCCTTTTTTTTTGTAATTTTTTATTTGTTGCTCTTACCCAAAAAACTGTCTTTCAATTTGCAATGTCTGGTCATGATGACAATTTCGATATGCACGGAATGTGGTGGCGCATTTACCCATGTGGGTTTAGAGTGGCAAGGCTTCAGGAATTTCGGGGGGACGAGGTTGTTTCGTTCGATTAGGGTTTTAAGGCGCATGACGCGGTTATATTTTGTTTTTTTTTTGGAAATAATACCTTGGCACTTGTCCACAAGTGGTGTGGCGTGGTGTGGTGTGATGTGGTGTGGAATGTTATCTTTTCTGGCTTTGGCCACTTGTAAGTTTTCAACCATGTGTACAGTTGTTTAGTACACACCTAACTACTTACACTTTGATTACCGGGAGATTGTTAATTCATTGCACTGCAATGGCCAGAAATGTTATCAGCTCAAGAGACCCCACTTTACCTAAGGTGCCTCGGGAGTCTAGGCTGGAGCTAGGATTCAACCATCAGCTCTATCCATTTAGCACGCCTGCAAATGTGTTCACCTAAGGTGAGGTCTTTAGTTACTTTAATTATCATGTTCTCTCTCGGGCTTCGTGTAGATAACACGGTTTTATCCACATGGAAAGATTGCATTACTGCATTGCTTGGTCAGTTCTTCCCGAGAGAGGAGCGCTTTGAGGACTCTTCATATGAAGAGCCTCTGGTTCCTCCGGAATTAAGGGCTGAAGAAGTCGAGTATGGTGTTTCACTGATGGAATGAGTGGAGAGATGGTGAAAGCCATCTGGAAGGCCGTCCCAGTATACTTGCTCTGTATTTATAGCAAATGTATTGCTTGCAGCTACTTCCCCAAGGATTGGAAGGAGGCAAGGGTGATTGTGCTCCTGAAGTCCACTGATAAAAATAGGTCTGACCCTAAATCTTATTGGGGCATCAGCCTGCTTCCGGTACTAGAAAAAGTGCTGGAAAAGGTTATGGTGGAAAGAGTTTCGGAGAGCATGACGGAACCAATATCCCCCTTCCAATTCGGCTTTACAAAAGGCAAGTCTGCATGGTCTTTCCTTAAAGACAGAGTCCTGAGAAGCAGCGCCAAGGTGGTTATAGGCATCTTTATTGATTTCAAAGGTGCCTTTGATAACCTGAACTGACAGAGAATAGTAACCAGGTTGCAGGAATTGGGCTGTCGGGAAATTGGGCTTTGGGGAAGCTATTTTTCCGACAGAAAAGCGATTGTGGTAAATACGCACGACAGCGTTTCAATTAGTGTTGAGAGAGGTTGCCCCCAGGGGTCCATCTGTGGTCCTTTTATTTGGAACCTGATGATGGATTCACTCTTGTGGCGACTAAATGAGCTCTGTGGGTGCTGCGCCTTTGCAGATGACCTGCTTCTCATCCTCGAAGGCCAGTCCAGGGCCCAAATCAAGGAATTATGAGAAAGAGCTCTAGCAGTCGTTGCTGAATGGGGAGAAAGCGTTAGGGTAAGTGTGTCGCAGGATAAGACTGTTTCAATGCAGCTTAAGGGCAGTCGAGCTCTTGCGATACATTTGAACGATGTGTGACTGAGGTAACATATCTGGGCATAACGTTGAGTGAGCGTATGAACCTGGTTCGAATCAGACAACGCATGCTGAGTACTGTAGGCCAGGTAAGTTGCATTTTGCGATCTGACTGGGGACTTAACAGGCGTTCTGCCCGTATCACATATGGTGGCCTTTTGATTGCTTGTGCAACATATGGTTCATTGGTATGGTACGGCAGGGCTATGACTGTGGCTGGCCGTAAGCAAATCTTGTCTTGCCAAGGAGTCGCCTTGCTTGGGTGTTTACCTGTGTGCCATACTGTCTCCCCAGAGGCAATGCAGGTGTTGCTAGTAGTGCCACCTCTGGATTTGGAAGCGATATGACGTGGTATTGCTTTCAAGATCAGAAAAGGTCTCCCTCTAAATGGGCGAGATTAGGTTTCCCCGGAAGAAGTGGATGGCCTATCTCTGAAGCAGCGTAAAACCTTGCTACACGCATGTGTTCTATCTAGGTGGCAATTTAGATGGGATGCTAGCGAAAACGGCAGGGTTACTTATGGCTTCCTAAGGGATGTGCTAACCATGAGAGTATTTCCTGAACAGAACTTTACCCTCAGCCTGGGCTTCTTGTTGACCGGGCATGGCTCTCTTAATGCATTTTTGCATGAGAAAGCGCTTAGTGGGGTTGCGAGCTGCTCGTGTGGAGCCAGCTATGAGGACTGGCTTCATGTCCTATGTGAGTGTCCCAATTACTCTGACATTAGGGACTTGCAGGCTATGGGCATCACCTTTAATGATGAGGCCTACGATGTCAGTGAAGTTATCACTGAAACCGTACAGTTCGAAAGAACCCGTAGTTTTGCAAAAGAAGCGTTTAATAGAAGACGTACGAGTAGTAGGCAGCAAGCCCAACTGGAAGCGACCGCAAGGTTGCGAAGCTCGACCGGAAGCTATATTCTGGTACCACGGGAGGTCAGGAGCCCCCAGAAGTATGGTTCCGGCATGATCTAAGAGTTGGCCCACTTGTAGGAGTATCGTGGTGGCTGTAGATCGCGGGGAGAGTAGACCTAATGGAACTTGGACATCTCATGGCTTAGAATATGTTGTAGTGTACTACGACCTGTGATAAACTATGGGAGTGCTATAGAACCAATTGGCCTGCTCGATGTGGAGTGCCATGGCCCACAGAATAGCGGAGGTATTAGATAGGGCTCGACCCTTCACCAAAGGGGAAGTTCGTGCCTTACACACGACTTCGAATCTGGTACTGGTGGTAGTACTTGTACAACCCGAAGGGCGCTTATCAACGCATTGTTTTGGTATCTTATGCAAAGACGCACCGTAGGCTTAAGCCTTCACGGCAGGTACCTATGTAAAACACAAGAGACATCTGTTCTCTCTCGGGCATGGATTCAAAAACTTTGTCGATCAAAATTTGGATGTTCATTCGCTGGACAAGTTCTTGTTATTTAAGCAGATAAATTCGTACAATTCGTATTCGATATGTTCAAGACCGTGTACCTTTTCATTCACGAAGTGGTGATAGATACATGTAATGTTTGTTGCTTGTAATCTATCCCCAAGAATCTCGGATTGCGTCACATAACTTTGACATGCCTCTATCCACGATACCTTCTACGGAAATAGGCAGACAAGAAACTGAGTTAAACTTAATTGCATCTTATAGTATAACTCGTAAAATCATCATCAAGCTTAGGTATCAGCCTTTCATTCAGAAGAACCTACCTGATCTCCAAAAGAAAGGAAAAAAAGCATCCACTTTGGTGGAAAAAAGACCACTCACCGTCATAGTGAACAAATTTTCAACAGAGGCAAGTCCTAGTGATTAAAGTCAGGATCTAACGCAGTAATGTAATACTGGGATTCCGAAAATCTATTTGGCAGATTGCAACATTGACATTTAAGTAGTCGGAAGTGAAACCATCTTCCAAGCTTAAATCCAGGTAAAAACTTAACAGTTCCCCCAAATACCTGAAGTACGTTCGACCTTGCATGGTCATTGAATTTGTGATGTAGGCTTAGTGGTAATATTCCTAAATAACTCTATTACAACACCCCATACGTGCTTATAATCCTTCCATGGAGTCTCTGTTGGTAAAGACAACTAGGGGATGCCTAACAAAAATAAATACAACAATAAACGAAAGCAAAGACAAAAAGAGCGAGGATTATCCAGTCCTTATGATGTTAGAAGTTACTAAGTCGCCAAAAACACAGACGGGGAACTATGAGTGAAGAAAACAGTGACAAGAACTCCCTCTTAATGATTCCTAGAGTTACCAGAGCACCAACAATCCATATTGTTTAGAATTTGATCCAAAGACCGGACGTACGAGTCAATTCAACTATCCATTTTTGCGGAATCTACAGAAGCAAATAAAGATCCGGGTGGAAAGGATAAAGAATATGGGAAGATCGTTTGTACTAGTTGTGGGCAATTGAAATCAGCGACGGTAGAGCAAAGAAATCCATAAGGAAGAGTAATACCTCCAAATATGGCCTTGGCTGAAAGTGACTCAAGACCTCAAGAGGAACCTGGATCCAGCAGCCGATGATCAAAATCCAAAAGACTAGTCTAACTCCAAAGGCATAAAGCAACACCGCTACGCTATGTTATGCCAATGCATGATGCACACAATAGCCAACGTCCTATTTGCTAGGAGTGACAGTGTCAATCTATCAGTGAAAGCGAAAATCATACCACAAGCCACAAATCCGGAGGTCCTAACAGAGGTGAGCTCAATGAAAACAAATGAAGTTCCCGGAATAGACGAAATTTGAAATAGAAGCCTTCCTCTATTTCCTTTGCAATACAAAATATTGAAGCTTGAACTCATCCCAAAAGGTGGTGAGCTTCTAGAGCAACCATCGTAATATTGACCTCTTTAGTGTACTGAACCAGTAGGAGTACCACAAGTTTCAATCTTTGACCCGGTCCTATGGAATATTGAGTGCTTTGAATGATGGGTGAGGTGACGCAAATAAGTAGTTTGGCCTGGCTTATGACGCCCGGAACAGCAAATCACTAAACAGAGGACACACTAAATACCTAAGGGTGCTGTTGGGCAATACTTCTAATTTTAGAGATCAATAAAAAAGCGAAAACAGGAAACCCAATCGATCAGTTGCTGCAGCATCTAGCGTAATTCCAACCGCTGGAGGATTTAGAGAGCTGATAAAATATCTGCTTGCGATGGTCAGAAAAATAGTCCTGATATACGCAGCTCTTATATGGATGCCAACAGTAAGTACACCAAAGAACGTCAGCCACTTAAATGACTATCAGCCTACAGGCTAAAATATCGGCATCACTATATGTACAATAGCACAAACGCAGAAAGAGTGGCCATCAGAGAAACTGCCGGCTCGGCAATCGAAATTCTCAACAGATAAGCGGAGGACACAAAACTGCCATCAAATATTACATAATGTACAAACTTAAAACAAGGAGAGGTAACATTTCACCTCACGCTGCTTTTAATGGAACATGGAAACTTTTAAGAACCCTTGCACCAATGTACTAACGCAGTATTGTAATCGCCAAATGGCTCAGAACGTTTATAACATCGACGTGGGAAGCACAGATGACAGCTAATAAAGTCATTGTAAGCTCTATGCTAGAACGGAGTGACTAGAAACCACTCGAACCTACGAATAAAACAAGAGATTGAAAGAACCTACCCTTACGAAAGAATACCCTGACAGATGGTGACGCACGTCAAAAGTACTATCTCCATTTTCGTGGAATGTGTCACCAATGATACCAATGTGTACAACTTTACGCCTGAACCAACTTTTGTGCTCCTAATGTTAACCCAGCCAGGAACTATAAGATTCCAAACCATGACCTACGAGTATGTATCTGAGACTTAGATTGCCCAATGTACAGGAAGCTTATGTACCTAAGAGGAGATCTGAAAGGAGATGATGCTTGAGTGTGCTAGAAAATTTGTATTGGACCTCTACTGTTGGAAAATTATGGCGAATGCATTCGAGCATATTTTGATTATCAAACTGATACATTTCATAAGAAGGCTCTTATGCATTTTATGCACCTCAGGCACACGTAAAACTTCCCCTGGCTTTCAATGGCATGTTTAGGCTTAGGACCATTAACCAATGAAGAGGTTATGATACAGGTCACGTTAGCATACTGGACCTAAGATAAATGACCTCGTTTCCCCACGAACACAGCGGACATCGTCAAACCCTTTACAACAAATCACTTTCAATTTCGACCGACGGGATTAGAGTCTGCAATGTTTTCAGAAGAATAAGAGGTTCGGCCTCTCTATTATTGAACGGCCTTCTAAGCCGAAATCTCGAACATTATTACGCCGCAAACAAAACATCAACCGTCGATCCGCCTTCAAATCATAAATGTTTGTCACGTATCCCTAAACAAGATGCTGGATAGTTTAATTCCACCATCTACTAGATTCCATGAACCAGCTGGAACAGGGATCTAAACACTGTTCTTGCCGGGATCTCTCCACTGATCTTAGGCTTGGCGACACGTAATGAATAATGTCAAGGATCAAGGTGAATTGGTTAAGTTTGTGGCTATTGCAACACTGGCTGCTCATGAAAAGGCAGCGCTTCCCCAAAATCCCCAATGTCATCTCGGGGTATATCATTCTAACCAGGCACAGACTTATTTTAGCTTAGAGTACTCCCACAGCTACTGAGATGAAACAGAAATGGAGAACATAACTCACTTCTTCTCCATCTACCATGATTTCGACAGCATTGGGAAGTGTATCTAGGAAATTATTGTCAAAATGAAGAGAGTCCTTCCCAACCGATAAACAGCAAGAAAAATGGAAGGGTACAGCAGCCTTTGAATTCCTTCGATAATTATGAAAACCACTGCAGAGATGCAAACAAAAGAAATTGTCTCGTTTTACATAATCAACTACATCTTCAGCAGCTGTTTGGATTCGTTTCAATACAATCTAATAATGTGCCACAAGGTTCTATTGTAAGTCCCTTACTTTTTGACATATTGAATCACACGACACTCTACATTCTTGAATTTGTGGATACCGTCGGTATCTAGCTCTCCTAATCTTGCAAAATAGAAAGACTGCATCTGGCTCTCTTCGCCATAAGCATAGTCCTCACAATATTTATATGATTCTGAGTACAGTGATAATTTTCCTGCTCAATGGTGTATCGAAAATCGTCTCAATTTGCGCGATTTTACCTGACACGAACCTAGATTGTGGACAAAGTTCAAGAATCCACTTCAATGACGTATCGATTTAGTGTGATCATCAAGATTTGCAGATCGTAGGAAACAGATCCTATAACGACAGATCACTGTTTCGCTCATTTCCTCAAACTACTCAGCAATTAAGATCAACCATAATCTGATCTCTCACCTTTCAACCTCTTCCTCCTAATCGGCTCAAGTAATTCATTATCCAATCAAATTAAAAAGAGAAAAAATAATAAAAAAAAAACCCCTCCACTCTACAAGCTATAAACCGTAAACCGGATATAAGATCTCAAAACTTGAACTCTACATGCAAGGCAATCTAAATTGCACGGCAAATTTTATTACTCACACAGGATGCATCCTTTCAAAGAGTGAGACAGAGGCAAAGAAAACACCAACATATGGCGCAGCGCAATAGCAATTGCAATAGTAATAAAAAGACGCAGTCTTAAACAAATGACTTGAACGGACCCGCACTAAATCTGACATCTTGCGTTGTGTGTCTAACATGTAGGCGCGATATGTGTCCAGTATGTTTGCACACGACCACTTCTTCTTCATCCCGCAACGTCTGTCCGTCCGTCCGTCAACCCACTTCCAGAAGAAGAATCTTCTAGTTTGTCCACCACGATCTCCCTCTCTCTCTCTCTCTCTCTTACTTTTTCTCTGATCGGATAAAATTCATGGCTTATCTGAGTTGTGGAACAGCTTTTGTGGACACTAGATGGTGCGGTCAACTTTACGGGCAAGTTTCAGGCACACGGAACTATTCGTAAAAGTAATAGATATTGCCGCACCGATATTTTTTTCCCCTTTAATTTGTTGCTGCCCCTGTGGAATACTTTTTACGCAATGACACACATACGAGTAGGAATACACCCATCCAGCAGCTGGTTCAGATTCAGTTCAGGCGGGAGAACAAAAACAAAAAGGGGACATTTTTGGGTGGATGACCAATGTCGCCAGCTGCATTATGTCGCGCATGCCAATCATTGATCATTACAGTCCCTATAGTGGAATCCTGTGGTAGTCCATAAATCATCGCACAGCAAAATCCAACAGATAGGTCGCGTGTCGTGTTGCCTTTCGCAACGCGCGTACACAAATCAAGTCTGGTTCTTTAAATTTGCTGTAACGAGTTGGAAACTGGCGGAAGACTGTTGGAGGGCGCGGATTAATATAATAAAATAAAAAGTCTCTCTACCCTTCTGGGTGGGACAGAAGACGGCAACCAGCAATGGCAATGGCAATGGCAATGGCAACGATGAAGGCAACTACAGCGACGGCAGGAGCACTTGGTATTATTTGTTTGTAATGCTGGACATGACAGCAATGGCACTGATTGAAAATGAGCAAGACAGAGAAGGAAATCTCACCAATGAAGGGATATCGAATCAGAAAAAATGAAGAAAAGAAAGAAGACGAAAATAAGATGAAGTGAAAACCGAAGATAACATCTGAAATGCAGATAAAAGGATTTCGAAGTTGAGAATGCAGGAAGACTTGGTTTTATTTTCATTTTTTTTGTTTTTTTGTCTGTAGCTGACGGATATTTTTATTTAGCACACAAATAAGTCAATTGTCGTTGGCCAAGAAGTCGAGAAAGTTGGATTTTTCCTCGGAAAGCTGTTAATGTGGGAAGATGAATTACCTAGTGGTTGATTCTCGGAATTGCGGTTACAGTATTTTGATTAATCCGATTCCGATTAACTGTCATTGTCGAATTCAAAGTGCCATTATGATGTTACCTGTCACATTTTACAATTTATTTTGACGTCTTCTGATAAATTGTTTGAGTCAAGTTTGAAAATGTGCCACTATGACATCATCTGTCAAGATGATCTCTTAACATCATTATAGCATCAGCTGTCCTGATAACTGTCAAAAATCCAGATGACACGGAGATGGAAAAACTGTACGTTAGGCAAACTCAGGATTTCCTTGCACATACTCGTAATATGTCAAATCTAAAAGTTGTCATTATTGGATCACCTGTCAAATTGAACAGGGGCAACTACAATGCAACAATATGCCAACAAAATGAATTCGAATAAAGATGTTTCCGATCTCCATGACAGATGTCTCTAAACCAAAAAAAAAACAGCAATAAACACGAACCTGTATGACCCAATGAAATTCCATAAGTCTGCACACCGCCTTATCCACTTAAACTTCACTAGATTGGCAAATAAATTAAGCTTTCCTTGGACGTTTATTGCGCCGTTTATTCTGTACTTTTTGTGTTGGCCTTTTTTCTAATTTTATTACAATTGCACACGTGCAATTTGTGGCGCCCCCCGGGGGAGAATAGTGCGCTTCAGTGATTTCTTCTAATACAACACCAGTTACTCGTAAAAAGCCACAACAATAGCATGCAAGTATAATAGTACTATTCATAGTTCGTACTTCTAACTTAAAATGCAAAAAGGCCACTTGGTCAGTCCGAATGACTCGAAAACACTTATCCTGCGTGGCCTCTGTTTATTAAGCCATGAAACTAGAGTTTTATTATCTGCACAAGTTGTTTCCGCTTCGCCGTTTTTATTAGCTCTAGCTTACGAGTAGTGTCTCACAATAATAAAAAAAAATAAAATCTAACAGCCAAGGCAGTTGTAATGTGAAATCACAATGTGACCGGACCATAAAAGGAATGTTAAGTCAAGCTTTATTGGTTGGCAGTAAGGTGATATATTATCTATCGACATTTGAGCCTATAACGTGGGTAGAGGGACATTGCAATGAGTGCTTCTGGTATCGGGTGTATTTTCAAAACAATTTCATGGATTAACCAACAGGCTTTCAGAGGCTACGGGGTGGTTAACTTCATCATGTCCCAGGTCACACGAAGTTTTAAGTGGCTCACATTTTCTAGGACCTAGGGGATTAAGTCATCTATAAATAGGGTGGACACTAGGTGGCCTCAACCTACTGTCTACCCGGAGTTGACTACCTAGATTTATAAGGACAATCAGGAAGGCGAAAAGAGCAGCAAATTAAACACGTCTGGGAAGTAACTTCGTAGACAAACGGATCGCTGATGTCAGAACTTCCACAAAGAATTTAACGCTCCTACAACTAATTTGACATATTCGGAGCTGAGACCAATAAGAACATGTAAAAGTTAGCCAGAGCCTTGGAAGAAATATCAACTTCCACAAAATGGAGTAAAGACTTCTTAAAAGTCTTACATAATGGAACTGGTGCTCCAATTTGTTAGTTGTACCATCAGGGTAACTTCCCTACCGTGTATAAGGAAAATAGTTAGGAGGGAGTCTTGGATAAACAATGGGATCGCGATCCAGAACGTTAACTGGTGTTTTTTTTTTTTTTAATTTTCTGACTCGCCAATTGTGAGTTCTTTTGATCTTAGACAGAACTATAGTTAGGCTAGTAGGTTCTTTACCTTCCGAATGAAGTTGATAACACTACTAGCAGAGGAATTCATTAGTCTTTTGGCGCCGAATTGTTCCCTGAAGAAATTTTTTTATCTATTTGATATCGTGCCTACTTAGATTTAGACATCTATTGTCATTTTTGTTAAAGGGCAGGATGGCTGATTTGGCCTGTCTTAGACCTAAGCTATTCTCCCAGTGTGAGATGCATCTCGAGTGCTGCCAGCTATTAATAGCTCAATTGACAGCAGCAGAAGGCTTCAGGTCCATTAATGGGAGTTTTTGAGCCCTTTTTGGTCAGTTTGTCGCCCTTTTCATTCCCATCAATGCCCTCATGACCAGGAACCCACCACAGTTTGGTTTTGTTGCCGGAGCTTTGGTTTTAGAGGATTTTGAAGCAATATGCGAGCTAAGGGCATTTATATTGTAGCTGCTTGTCTGTCCGTGAATATATGGATGCTGGCGCCTTTGATACCAGAGTTGTAAATATGGTTCTGCATGGAATACACAAGGACTTGTGCCCATAACTATGGTTATATTTAGGTTAGGTCCATGTATTCCAGCTCAAGCTGCCGATTCCATTTTAGAACAATCCACGTACCACTTTCTGACATTATGGCTGCTTGGTGGGTTATTGCTAATGTTTTTTGAAGGCGGCGTATTGCCGCGGTTATCCGGTATTTCGGAGAGCAGGGTCCGGGTATTCGCTAAGATTTAACTCTTTAATTTGTACCAGACTTCCTATGCTGCGTGATCCCAATTTGTTTATGTATAAGTGTAGGGCCGTTAGTCCTATTATTGCTTCTATCTAAGACTCTGTAGTCTTTTGAGCTTGACCATCATTGTATAGATCCAGTGAGTGATCTGGACGGCAGGAACATAAAGCGTTGGTTGCAGATATTTGACCTCGTCGGAGTACTCAACGATTGTGTCGTTAAGTGAAACTATACCAAAGTTTATGTTTCTTCTCTTAGTGAAAGGAACTATAACAGCCTTATTCTGGTACACTAGTTTAGGACTGTCTTAAGGGTGTTTTTAATATGTGCAGTGACTTCGTTAGTCTCTCTGCCCCTAATAATGATGACTAGGTCATGATCTGTTAAGCAAATCATCAATGACCAAAGATCACAGGAGGGGCGATAATATGATTCCATGCGGACAGCCCCTTACGGCTGATACTCATACCGAAATCGGCCTTGATGGACTAGTAATCATCCGTCTTTCAAGCATCGCTTTGACCCATTTGATGGTAGGTTGATCGATGTTTCTATGGAGCAAAGCATTTGAAATGGAGTCATGTCCAGTGTTGTTGATAGTACCCTCTAGCACCTTCCGTCAATTTGCCTTCTTAATAGGCGTACTTTTCGCCCGCGCTGTGTGGAAACATTTTAAGGGTACATAAATCCCTTAAGTGTGCGCAAATTATAAAAAAAAGGTGCTAGATGGTCATAATGTTTAGGAAATGATTTCGCAGGTAGGACGGCAACTCCAATCAAGTCAATGAAGAGAAGTAGCCCTTTCGCAATATAGGAGCAGTTTGTGCAGTCGCTGGATCAGATTGCTTCTTCTTCTGTCGGAACAGAGCCCTAACACAAAGAGTTCAGTATTTTAAAAAAATATGAATAAACACTTTAGCAATACAGTGCCTACAATACCGCCACCAACCAAGTCAGTGCCTAGTGCCTGCAACTAAATGTAAGCTTACCCCGAACAGTCACTGAAAAAATGCCCTGGTGCGTTATCATCACTCTCACTGGAGGTGGTGTCACTGATTCCTTGTATACCTATAAGCTTAGCAAAAGCGTTTTGCTCCATTAAATCGCAAGTAAGAAGTCTATACTCTTTCCGGCCATAGACGGCGAAAAGTTCACTGATTTGGAGGCGTTCATTCGATATGACCGCAACTTGGAGAACTAAGTTATGCTTCTGTTATGCTAACAAGATTCCCAAACGTCAATGGAAGCCCAAACAGAAGTAGGGAGATCCTACTCTGAGGTCTGCCAGATTTATCGGCGATTTTGTAACTACCTGCCTTCCCAAAGCGTTCAAAGAAGGGAGCACTTGAACAAGCTTGGAGGTGGTGAGGGTGTTCAGAAAGGCATCGAGTCCAGTTTGGCTGCCACTACAGTTCAGTTGTTTTGATCCCTCACCACTATCATTCATTTCTATCAGGATTGCATCTGCCTGCGCTTGGAAATCAGACGCAAATTTGCCTAACAAGTAGTAAATAAAGCGATCCTCACCCACAGAGATGCCAGTGGCACATACTATAATATGTCGACTCTAGAGCTATTCCTGCATCTTATCTGATCTTATCAAACTTGTGTACATCCAGACTACCTAAGTTTTAAGATGGTTGACTGAAAATCTATTTCTAGTATCGCCGGGCACGTCCAAGAAGGCTAAGAACAAACAGTCGCTAATAAAGACTCAACGTCATCCGTATATGACTGTACGCAGACTTTGTAGCTGTTGAAACCGTTAAACCTTTGCATCAAGGGCATAAAATTAGTTAAAAGAGGCTCGTATAATATATAAATACTCCCTTGTTCGTTCATTTTGGGCTTGAAGGCGTGAAGGTCAGGAAATAAGCCAAATTTTAGTACAAAAGGGCATAAAGTCAGATCTATGGGTAGGGTTTTAACATTATAACGTGCCCACATCTGCGTCGTTTTTCTGAATTCTTATTTTCTATCCAGCAGACACGTAAGTTTTGGCGGCCTAAAATCCTCAAAATTGAGGATTTGGGGTTAGATACCCTTTTACTGTTGCCAGGTCGCGGGCGGAAAGGTAGCAGAAAGAGAAAGGAAAATTGTTTTGTAGTGGTTTGAAACTCAGGTGCGTTTGGTTTCGATATTCGCTCCCCATGGGGTGGGAGTCCGAATAGGACGGAGAGTTTTTGCTTCACTCAGAGTGATTCGAGTTATAATTCACAGTATTTTTTTCTGTGCTTGAAACTCTACAACAGCCAAATCTACGTATCAGTGTTATGCCTTCACATGCAGAATTTTTCTGTCTGAGTTCCAATTACAAATGAAAAACTGACTTGCCATGGGCAGGACTCGAACCTAGACCCTCCGAGTGAGAAGCGATTGCTAGTACCACTACACCACGTCCATACAGTGTTTGCACTGTATGGCGTTCAAACTATTGCCATTGTCATTGGATCGTCAAAGAGGTGATAATCTACCTTGAACTCCTGAACGCTTTTTGTATTCCATAGTTTTCTTGGACCATTTTCGGTCTGCAAAGCTGGCGAAGGCCAGATAGAGTAGGCAAATCAGTCTTCTATCTTGGCTTGCTTGAAAAACTAAAAAAGGAGCCGAATACGGCTAGAAGGGCTTAATCAGTTTATTTGGAGTGTATTCTGCTGGCCTCTTTCATGCCCTTGCAATCTCATTTCCAAGTCGGTTTCACGCCTTTTTATCCTTTCCGATGATCCGTAGGGTCACACATGTCGCCGCCCGCAGACGAGAAGATCACGGGTGGAGTCTCGTAGTTGCGGGTACGATATTCGTTTTACTTTCGTACTCGTTTAAGTGATTTATCCCTGCAAATCTTAAAGTAATTGAGGATCTGAGACAGCCACAAGAGTATAGTATCTAACCAAAGTACAGAGGAATAAAGATGTGGGTTACGCTTACATTTAAAGATGTCACGACGAGGGCGACACAATTAGACTAATAGCAACCGCGATCCGGAGAGTCTGCGTCTGAGATTTACTGCCCCAGCTGCTTTTAGTAAACAACTCAAGACACCTTAACCCCTCAACACTACACACAGAATCCAAAGACTTAAGACTAAAACTTCAGGAAGTAATTTCGAAGGAAATAAAAATTATCAGGTACTCACCTCTGCCATATCCCTGGGTATGTTTGGCGAAACTATTCACTACCGCATCAACAGCTTCCTTTAGCACCTGTTTGGCTCGAGCATCAGGTGCTGTCCCGATAGTTGTGCCATTTGTCTGTACATTAGCCGATGTTGGCGGCGGTGGCATTGGTGCTTGGATTTTACCATTCCCCCGGACGACAGAATGATTGCCAGTTACAGCCACCGCCGCCGCTGCTGCTGCTGCTGCCGCTGCCACTGTTGCTGTAGTTACTCCTGTTGATGCTGCTACTACTGTTGATGTTGCTCCAGTTGTAATTTGTTGTTGCTGCTGCTGCTGCTGGTGTGGGATTGCTTGCTTTTTAACAACCATTGAAGCGGCTGCTGATTGTTGTTGCTGTTGTTGGCTATGTTGTTGCTGTTTTGATGGGGTGTGTTTTGTTATATTTGGTTGACCAGTACTACTGTTCATTATAACGACACTACCATTACTGGCAAGAGTGCTTAAACTGCTACTGCTCCTGCTACTGTTAGTGCTGTCGATAATCTCCTTGCCACAGAAGCGAATACTGTTTCGAAGATGTGACTGATCTTGGCTACCGAGTACATTGAGTTTATGCGATGTCACCAGATCACTGGTTTTGAGTTTGTTCATCACTTTAGTGGGCTGATGGCGTTCTAGTATTGATAATGGTATGTGCGGATGCTGTTGCTGTTGCGGATTTATTGTGAGTAAGGACATTCTTTTTGTTGCTCATGATTAGTATATTGTTATAGTTTATAGTATTGTCTTACATAGTTTTAATTAAGAGCAATCTCAAATGCTAGTCAATTTAAAGGTAGACAATGACGTCCAACGAAAAGATTTGAACCGGCCAGCATCCTCGGGAGCGTTAGTTATTCATATCTGCGAAAAGAAGAGAAATTTGAGATTAGATAAGAGTTTTTTAAGAAAGTAAAAGGGCGCTAAAGACTCTCAATCACATGTAGGCTGTAGCTACAACTGAAGCGAGCTGTAATATTGTAAGTAGTCAGATCAGATTGGAATATTAAGAAACACTCACAGAAGATTCCAAATGGATACATAATGGCAAAAGATTAGTGTATGCTCCGGGAACAGCATTTTCTGATGACTGTTGGTTCGCTACAAAACGAGATAGAGGTTTCAATAGATGAACAACTGCAGCCCTACTTGAGAGACCAACTTCTAGGAGTTTCTACTTTAAGAATTGGTCTGTCGTAGATAAGAACTGATGAATTTTGGGTATCCAAATGGACAACGTCAGTTTCCGAAACGTAAAGGCTCTCTTCAATTAATAAAAGAGGGGCTTTAAGGCTCCAGAAACGTTCAACTTGAACAAGGAATTTCTGCGGTAAAAGTTGGATATTTTGGAACTGAGGAAAACAAAGTCTTCATAACGAAGACTATCTTGTTATGCTCGGGGAAGCCAACAGAACTCGTGACAACACGTCGCTCGAAAATATTTAGTTCGCAATAGAGGTCGCTTTGGGTTTCTTGGCACTTTGTTCCAGCATCTAAGGGGTTTGCATTGATTCACAACGGACATCTGAGTTGACTCTGTATTGATCCATAACGGACGTCTGCCCAGAGCGATCCCCCAACGATGGGGAACAATTTTAGGAGTTGTCTTGTTAATATCCGGAATCCACATATCCGCGATACTCGTAGCAGTGGATGCCTTCCGACAGGTAACCTATATTCGCTTACACCAGGAGAGGGTAGGATAGGATTGCTCCTGATAATCTATGAACACGGACTTTCAGACTGGAACCCCTTAGTAATATGATATGATTCTCTTCGAGGTTTCTTAACTCGATATTGCGTAAATCTTCCAGGTGAATAAAGACAGAACACTACAGCCACTCAGTCGGTGACGGACAGATTCAATGTCTGTATCTTCTGCGGAAGTTGCTGTGGTACAAACCTAGGCATTTAGTTTGAATGGCGATTGCCTGTGATCACCCAAGCTTTACTAGAAAGAATGTGATATCTTCCTGCTATATGTCGAGTCTTAGCCTTATGGCATAATCCTAAATACATATCTGGATCGCTCATCTGGATCGCTTATCTTATCGCAATAGGAGCATAATCACAGCTATAATAAATGTCGCTCACGTAGGGCTAATTACTATGTCTTACATTGGTAGAGAGAATAGCAGACATATACACACTTTCACCACTACAATTCCTCCTCGTCAGACACCAGCTCCGTGCTGTAGCTCAAACACCCAACGGCAGCGACCAAATAAGTTGTCTTTCTCACAGGATCATGGATCTATCGTATTGAAAGCGCATTAAAAAGTCCTTTTATCTGGTGAGATTTAAGCCTGTTCACTTCTACCCTCTTCACTATCGTTCACTAGCAGGGCGCTACGTTCTAAAGCCGTGGAAGACCGACGTACCGATGGCAATATGTCATTCATTCTTATTGACCACAGCTAACGGCCAAGTAGATGGGGATAAAAGAATTAAGGGATCACCGGGACATCTCAGAAAGTGCATTTTTCTTTACCACAAGACTCTGATGAAACTATTTTGAGTTCAGTTGCAGTCAGCCCGAATGTTGAATTGGAAAAAATTTCTGATTAGCACAATAGATGAAACCCCTACACAGAATCATCGTCTAACTACGACTGACTGTATTGAAAGGAAGAAATCCCACGACTAAGTCAAAAGCAAACCATATCTATGCATATTCGCCTGTTTCTGATCAAAATTGACATTATGCCAAGTCATAGACACTCCACCGCTACACTGTAACAGTAAACGTCAAACCACGCCAAGAAAGTGAAGTAACAAACTCAATTCAGTAACAGCAACCGAACTAAACAGAGACTCCATTCGAGCCCAGGGTCTATGACCCGATCTCGGCAAACAAATGAAAATACGTATCACAACCATATTAACCTTATGCAAGCCCACGAACTCTGGCGACAATAAATCTTGGTAAAAGCTTTTCATTCTAACAACACCACCACTACGATAACCATTACCAGCACTACTCGTAGTCCCAGCCAGTATCGGGGCAATTCCAACATACAAGTATGTGACTATGCGCGACCCATAAGACTTATCCACAAGAGCCCCCAAACAAAGCCATAACAGAGTCATGGTATCACTGCAACGGCAGCCTCCTTTGTCCTAACCTAACACAACCATTCAAGATTCCAAATTCAAGACTCCACAAGATAGGCGGAGAAAAGGGTTACCAATGAAGCTGATAGGTTTACGAATACAATGCCAAAAGCAGGGAGTTTGTTCCTTTTTATTCCTTAGAGCGTTCAAGTGGGGCTAGACGGGATTCTAGAATCTACCAAGTGACCAAGGTGTGGTGGTACGAGTATTGTGTGTGAGCCAATGCCACAAACTGCTGAACTTCTTCGAATGGAGTTTACGAGTTTACGAGCCGAACAAAACGATTTTTGTTATCCGCGTTAGTAGGTGATATACAAAAAGACATGGTCTGGTCTGGTCGCCTGTTGTGGCACCACTATTCCTATTCCCTATGGTATGTGAGGTGAGTAATAAAACATGTTAATGGTATGGTTGTGGTTGCGTGGATGAGAAGTCTCCACTTGGGACATAAGGAAGTGAAGATGCAGCGGTCATTTTATTTAAGTTTTTTTTTTTGTTTTTTTTTTGGTTGTGGAAAAAAATATATTGACCAACAGCCACAACAAATAATTATTAGTGAGCACCAGGTGACATGAAACGTAAATTGTATTTTGACTGTTCTCGGTAAAGGTAGTAGTGATCTGTGGGGTCTTTGTGGTGTGACAGTTTTTGTAAAAGATCTACTCCGCAGTTTCTCCTCTCATATTGGTATGTGGCAGGGTAACCTGAAAATGAGCACAGTCCCGTAATAAATTTAGTGAAACGTGATCTATTCACAGTTTTGTCAAAAGTGTAGACACAAGGAGATGCTTGGAGTGTTCTTTTGTAAGTTTAGCTGAAAAAACAAGAATGACTCATTTGAAAGGGATCGAGCTACAGCTCCTATAGAAATTTGGCCGACCATACTAGACCAATGGTCTTAAACTCATATACGAGAGAAAACAGTATAAAGGTGCTCGAACCCAAGCGAAATTCACGCATTTCTTCAGAAATATCTGTGAGAAAATCAGGGAACATGTGGAACAGAATCGTTACAAATCGGTATTACTTCCTAAATAGAAGGCACGCAACTCTTCCCCATAGAAAGTGGTTTAACCCACAGATACTGCAGATCAACATGAGCCAACAACAGTCATCATTCACGAAGAAGTTAGGTCTGAGTGCGAATAGGACCTTATGCATTCGCTGGAATGTAGGTGCTCTGAATGCTTGAAAGTTGATAATCAAAGCAGCGGATGGCCTTGTGGCGTTCTTTTAAAACATGACCTCCAATACAAGGACCAACAAACGTACTCAATTCAATTCAACTGACAACGGATTATGCATTGCTGTCATAAGGTTAGCTTACAGGCGTATCTTCTCAAAGTAGTTTCAAACTTTTTTACCCATAGAGTCCTCTTTTGCGATTATGGGATTTAAATTAAGGGTAACCGGTGCTGTGCCAGAAGGTTCTGTATTTAGCCCCTTTATGTATTATATGATAAAACATCACTGTCACCTACGTCTTTCACTTCTAACGGAATTATCTTCACCAGATTACCCACTTACTTACTTTGATAGCGCTATAGTTCGGCATGGACGATGGATGAGGATCTTAAAATTAGCGCGATCTTTGGCAAACTGTCACTTGCACATGCCCCCGGGTAGGAGACAAAGTCTCTTTGATAGAGTGCACTGAAATTCACTCAAGGAATCTAGCGCTCAAAACTAACAATAATATCATATCTTCATCCGCTTTAGTTAAAGTCAATGCTTCTGTAGATTGACGAAATCTTATTGCTCATTTGCCTTCTTAGACTAAAAAGACAGCGATTGACTCACCTTGTTGACAGAATACTTGTATAATTGATCTAAACCTCACTGACAGCTAAATTTATTGTTGATACTTCTGCTTCAATTCTTTCAGGCTCGCCAATGACAGATCGCTCCCTTCTGTCAATAAAGTCAACGTGATCAACGTGTGCAAATAGTTGCACAGACTTTCAATTTTGACTTACGAGTACATTCAATTTTGACTTACGAGTTTCGCTTACGTTTCTAAAGCATGATGATAAAGAAGCCACATGAGAGCGCCCCTATTTTTGACATCGAATTTCTGAGCGAAACTGCTGTTGACCTTTAAAGATCAGCAAATGCTCGCCATAGATTAGTTAGATTAATTAGAGAGATTAGCGGACTTAACAGGTCCTTTAGAAAATTGGATGCCGCTGCTGATACGAACACAAACACTATTCAGTTTGGACTTAGACCTTTTCTCCGTCATCGGATAAAGAATATCAAATCAAAGCAAAAGGCGTAGTATGACTCAAGCTGAAAAGAAAGTGGCAGTGTTCGGAAATTCGAGCAAATAGAGGAAATTCGAAAAAAGTTTACACGAACCAGGAATGGGTGGACCGCCTTTCTTAAGCGTGTGCAATTTGATTGCGACCAAAGGACAAACTTTTTTTCGTTCGTCAAAACCATTAGAAATTCTGCCTCATCCTCCATCCCAACATTGCAGCTGTCACCTCTCACACTTAGCAGCCAGCTCAACACAGTCAGGTTGTGAGTTGTCTCCGCCTACACTTGAAGGCGTCGAACCTTCAATGGGACGAATCCACTCTCGCCCTCGGGTAGTAGCAAGAGTACTTAAGGATCTTAACATTTACAAATCCGCTGGTCCACATCGTACTCGCATATCTCCCCTTTTTCTGACAACGTGTTGCTTCACGCGGGTAAAACCGTTCACCTTTTTGTTCAATTCAATTCAAGTTGTCTTCCTGTGATATTCACAAAATAAATGCTGTTGTGCCTCAGGGCTCAATTTTGTCTACGACACTCTTTTTAGTATTTATTAATCATCTCTTGTCTGCCACGTCTAATCCAGCATACTCTATTGCTAACGATAGTACTCTCCGCTTTCGTATTCATTTCTGAACTTATGTTCCTGCTCCTCGGCTGTAGAATGGGAAGGGCAGCGTATGTTAAGCTCATTAAATTCCAATATTAACAGAATATTAAATGGGGGAACCACCAACAGAGTGGAATTTAATGCTTTCAAAACACAATGCTGTCTGCTGTCACAAAAGGGAAATTTAAGCACCCAACGTTATCCATGAATGGCATTTGCATCTCCGAAACCGAAAAAACTTAACATTCTCGATATGTGTCAGTGACAACTTATGTTGGAATGGCCACATATTCGATGTGATGTTCTGCAACAATATGAGAAATTTCGCACAGTCTATCTGTACAAATTGGAGTACAATGCCCACATCTGGTCAAGTGCCGCCAAGGGTTAGTGGAAATCTTAGTTTTCATCGGGTTTTCATCGGAAATTCGGCTAGTTACCACCGTTTTTTCAATTCAAAAACACCCACTGTGACTCTACTTCTAATTTTTCTTTCTCAGCTGCGCAAGTCATTATTCGGGTCCTAACACGATCCTTTTATCTTTGGTCGGACTGCGTACAATGTTCTTTCATTTTCTCGATCACCCGCTCTTTCTTTTGCTTGAGAAAATATGTTCCTGGCTTGTAGAGTCCACGGGCCGCTCACACCCTTCTATGCAGCCCCACTTTGGAATCGGGTTGTTTTGCTTTATTTACCAAACCTGGGACTTAGTGGAATGGTTAATCAGATGACCGATTTATTCAGAAATCTTGGCTTACTCCGACTGTACTACCAAAAATGTCTCCTTTCCTATTTTGGCATCACCGTAAACGGTTTTAACGTCACACTTAAGACATTGCTCGTAGGTTCTGACGTAAAAATATATTTTGGTGATAACCACTAAAATTTCTTGAAGTGATAAACCAGAGATATGACAGGAATGCAAACCGACACTGATTGTTTAAAGATCACTCGTACTCGTATATGACGTATGTCATAATTCATGAAGTTTTTTGCTATCCAATCCTGACCAACTAACGCGCAGCTAACGTCAATAAAATTCTTTTTTCCCGTCAAATACGAAGATGAAAGGTGAATGACATGAGTTAAGTATCGAATGAGCTTTAACAGGGCACCCCCATTCAGAACTGGAACCGTTCTATTGTAATTCGAACACATGTCACTTTAACTTGTATCAATTTCTCAATGTCAAATTATTAAATGACAAAAACTGTCAACTGTCAACTGTCATACCTATCTTTAAGTGACACTTGATTTCACTTTCTTCGGTGACTCCCTCAACCATTGCCTTGGCCCATTACTGCACCCTGCCTCAATTTCAGTTCGACGACCGAACCGACTTCTAAACGTCAGATTCATTCAATATTTCTTTTGTCTTAGTTTTTTTTTTTCGTTTTCTGTTGTTCCCCTTGATTATATTATTATGCTCCCTACTACGTGGGTCAATTTTTATTATCATTCTTGACATCTTAGACAGTGGGTCCCTACTACTAATCTTAACTACCACTTGAGCGCGTTTTTTTTTTCTGTTGTAGTTGGTGTAGCTGTTGTAGCTGCTCAGCGGACCAGAAGAAGAAGTAGAAGAAGTGGCTTCGTGGGAAATTCTTTTTATCACTTCTGCTTTTGAATTTCATTCTTTGTTCAGGATGGTTGTTTTTATTGTTTTTTGAATTTTTTATTTCTCTATTTTTTCCGTTTTGTTTTTGCCTGGGCTCGTTTCGTTCTTGTTTGGCCTCCTCTTCGGGGTGACGATGACGGCGATGATGATGATAGTTGGCGTGGGGTCGTGTTGATTGGCTAAAAATTAACACTTTTATGGCAACACGGGGGTAAATGAATTTATTTTGTTTTCATTGGTGTCGTTGTTGTGTTGGTGTAAGCGCTTCCCATGAGAAATAACTTTTTTTTGGGAAAACGGTTAATTGTACTTCCTTGTGAATATTTTAATTAATTCTCAATCGGGACATGTCAATTTCTAGGTGGCCACTCATTTTTAGTGAAATTGTTGTTATTTGTTGTCATAATTGGATTTTGAAACAACAATGGCAACACTTGAACACATCTGACGCTTAATGGATCTCAGGTCAATTCTTCGACACGTTGGTGGGATTATTAATTTTTTTTCTTGTTCACGCTGAATGATCGATCAAACGGGGAAAGGTGTGATATTGGGTTTGGTTTTCTTTTTTTTTTTCATTTTCTATTCAATCACAGTCCACCGAGAGGTCGTTCTTTGTTAAGGTAGATCGAAGCTAAGGCTGCGACTGAGTCTGAGTCATGGGTTACGAAATTTCTGTCTGGAGAGAGATTTGATTTCAAAGTAGATTAGGGTTTGGGGACTCTCTATGGAGGTGATGTCATAGTGAAAATATTTGCTGTATACCTCTGTATAGCATCTGTGATTTGGTCGATTGGTCGCCATGGAAGCTATAGATATCTCAACCATGGAGAGTGGATTCCTGTACCTGTAATGTTAATACTAAGGTTCGCTATATTAGATCGCGCTTTCCCCCAAAATGATCGGCAATCATTTAACAAGTTTCTTCTATAGGGTGACAAGATAAGAGCGATAGGAAAAAAATGTAAATAAAAGAACAACGGTGTGAGATATAAAATTAATTCTGGCTTTCTTTTGAAGCTACGTTCATACCATTATGTGTGGAATAGCACATCATTCAAATGGCCGCCTCGGCTTCGCTGGCTACGCTTCAAGCGGTCGTTCCAATTTTTGATGACTCGGTTCAATATATGCGGCGTAATTCCGGCAATAGCGTGTCGAATGTTGGCCTCGAGCTCGTCCAAAGTGGTTGGATTATTAGCTTAGACTAAAAACTTGACGTAGCCCCAGAGAAAATAATCGAGTGGTGTCAAAATCGCTTGATCGCGGTGGCCAATTGATGAACGATCGCCGTGAGATGACCCAGTTGCCAAATTTCTCCTTCACAACTTCGAGCGTTACGTCGCTTGTATTACATGTAACCTTCTCTTGTTGGAATCACAGCTCGGATATATCAATATTGTCGAGCTCTGGCCACATAAAGTTGGTTAAAATCACTCTACACCTGAGACCAATTTACGGTAACAGTGTCTCCTTCCTCATTTCGAAAGGTCCGATTGATGCTTAGCCGAACACTTGTGGATTGTGTTCGCTCCAATAATGGCAATTTTGGTTGTTGACATAGCCGCTGAGACAAAAATGAGCCTTGTCCGAGAAGTTGATTTTTCGGCCAAAATCCGGATCTCCGGCCAACATTTCCGTTATATATCCGTCATACGGATGCCTGCCCAAACCCAACCGGAAAGTAAGCCGTATTGCGATGTTCAAGTCAGCTGATCGGGCCCGAATCGACATTTCTGGGTTTTCTTCAATACTGGCCGCTATGTTTTCTTTATTTCGCACCAATCTCTGTCTGGTTGGTGGCTTAAGTTAAAAGAGAGTGTGGTCACTGCCGTACACTGAAGCAATGATGACAACCGACTTCACGGCGAAATTCACGTTGCGTATTTACAACTGAGCCGGAATTGCATGATGAAATGGCAAACCTTACTGAATATTTTGACAGCTGGATGTCATTGGTAACTTTGACAGTTGCTGAAACGTAACAATTGGAAAAGCTTTCATTGCTATCTGGCTCTCTAAACTTGCTGCGGAACATCTTGTAATTATCTCCGTAAACGGATAATGACTATGACTTTCCTTATGCTTGTCTTGTCACTTTTGAGAGAACAGAGAAGAACTTAGGGTTATTGAAGACTCCGAATGGAGGGAAATTTTTCACATTTGGAAGTTTCCACATTCAGAGCATTGCCGAACGGGCTAGGGCGTCAGTAAATCCTTTTTCTATTTTTCGGTTTATTACTTGAAAATTGAAGCCCGATCTCCTGTACAGAAGCCGAACAACTTATGCACTGTACCGCGTCAGCCGAGGTCATTTCGCAAGCTGATTTTACCGATTATAAGCAAAACTAACACCGGCTACGAACAACGATTGAAATCCGAAGTTTCAGCTTCGTTGTCAACTCCTAAGCTGAGAGCTTAAAATTCCACCAACTTGAACAAGTACTTACGTGATATGCATAAACTAAAGATTTTGAAATCTTAGCGGGGAGCTGTCAACGTCATTTTTACCCTAACTAAGCATTCAAACGGACTCATGAACTCACGTAATACTGATCTTCACATCAAATAGGAATTTCATATCTTGACAGCTTTTGAGAGACGGCCATATTCTAGAATATCGCATACTCAAAAGGTGGTTAGTAGTTCAAACCAGAATACTAATCAATAACTGTGCCGTAGTATGCGCTTACTCACATCGAATTACCAGCCTGATGGACACATCGATGGTCGATGGATCAAAATTATGCTATTTCGGAGTCAACAAATGAGAAAGAAACTCACCGGGGCCAAGAAAAAAAAATTGGGGAGGAAAAAGAATGTACATTGGTTTTGAATGTTCGAAAATTATAATGAGCGATTAGTACGGCTGAGAAAAAATCACAGTGTTTCAGAATACGTCCAAAGGTAGGTAGTCTGAGAATTTGTACCAAGGCGAGTGTTGTAATTGAAGGTTTTAAAGGGTGGGATGCCACTGGAAGGCACTGGTAGTGAACATAGTGATAAAGCAAACTGTGTCGGAGTAGGTCAATTTGCCGAACAATATTTGCATCATTGATATTTTATTTCGCACGTTTTTGAATTCCATCTAGGTGGTGCTAGGAGGTCGTAGAGATACCCAAGCTTCGGATACAGAAATCAGATATTCGTTAAGTTGTCAACGAAACACATGGAGGGTTTAGATTGTGCTTTAAACAAAGACAGCGTTATGTATCGTAGGGATTAAATATTAAAATATGCCGTCCCATTTCCATTCAACATCCCAAGAGCAAACGCGTAAGTCCGGGATTGAATATAAAAGTTTAGAGTCTATTATTGTAAGCAAAGAAATAGATTGGATTAGAGGTTAATGAAAATTATAAAGACTCTCAGAGCCCCGGAGGACATTAGCATTTATTTTATTATTATCAAACTTGAAACCATTTAAACAACCCAAATTTGATGACTCATTGATTGCAAAAACACCACTTTCCCGCAAACAGCAAAAGCTTACAAGATACCACTTCCGAAAACGGATTCAGGTAAATCACCCTTGCATCACACAATATAACAGATGAGCCATAATGCATGACCCTATTTTCCTAGGCTATATCTTTGTAATAGAATGCAAAACACTTAAAGCGATTTTTTAAATGTTTATATGGGTACTTAAATTGTTTTCCACCATGTTTTGAAAATGATATCGCTTAAGTGGCCGCGCCGTTGTTGATTATCATTTATGCCACTTTCCATCGTTTCCTTCAGAACTTCGAGCGACAGGACACTTCTTGACGGATCTTCTCCTTTAGGTCTTCCAGAGTTTGGGTCTTGTTCACATAAACCCACGACTTTGAGTAACCCCGTAGAAAGAAGTCTAGGGCGGTCAAATCGGGTGATCTTGAAGGCCAGTGTAAATCACCAAAACTCGATATGAGACGGCTGGCTAACGCCTGCTTTAGAATGTTGGTTGACGCTCGTGCAGTATGCGCAGTTGTTCCTTCCAGCTGGAACTACATGTCCTCCAGTCTTAATTCATCCAATTGAGGAATGAAAAATTCATTGATCATGGCTCTGTAGCGCTCACCATCCATGGTCACCGAGTCAAATCGTCCAATGACTCAACCAGCGTACACAGCACACCATACAGTGACTTTGAGTAGATGTAATGGCTCTTCGTGCATTACTCGCGGGTTTTCTGTATCCCAGAACCGTAGCGATACTCTCGGCCATACGAGTGATACGAGGCCTTCCAGGGCTTGCTCGGTCCTGTGTTCTTCAGTCTCTAAAAGTCATGCGGCTCACATTGAATGACCAGTACGAACCCGGCGGCCAGAAAAATGGGCACGAAATGCACGTTGAGCCAAAATCACTGACGAATTATTAATCAAAAACATCGTAGCGATTATTCCGCGTTCTTCAGGAGTATAACGTTCACACAAATTATAATTTTCTTTGTTTCACAAATGTCAAAAC